>CM052707.1:66325583-66351219 GCA_028551405.1 Uromys caudimaculatus | reverse complement strand
GTAGTGATAAAAACTGCATGGTATTGGTACAGTGACAGGCAGGTAGATCAATGGAATAGAATTGAAGACCCAGAAATGAACCCACACACTTATGGTCACTTGATTTTCGACAAAGGAGCTAAAACCATCCAGTGGAAAAAAGACAGCATTTTCAACAAATGGTGCTGGTTCAACTGCGGTCTACATGTAGAAGAATGCAAATTGATCCACTCCTATCTCCCTGCACAAAGCTCAAGTCCAAGTGGATCAAGGACCTCCACATAAAACCAGATACACTGAATCTAATAGAAGAGAAAGTGGGAAAAAGTCTCGAACACATGGGCACAGGGGAAAAGTTCCTGAACAGAACACCAATGGCTTATGCTCTAAGATCAAGAATCGACAAATGAGACCTCATAAAATTGAAAAGCTTCTGTAAGGCAAAGGACATAGTCAACAGGACAAAACTGCAACCAACAGATTGAGAAAAGATCTTTACCAATCCTACATCTGATAGAGGGCTAATATCCAATATATACAAAGAACTCAGAAGTTAGACTCCAGAGAACCAAATAACCCTATCAAAAATGGGGAACAGAGCTAAACAGAGAATTCTCAACTGAGCAAACTCGAAGGGCTGAGAAGCACCTAAGGAAATGTTCAACATCCTTAGTCATCAGGGCAAATCAAAACAACCCTGAGAGTCTACCTCATACCAGTCAGAATGGCTAAGATCAAAAACTCAGGTGACAGCAGATGCTGGTGAAGATGTGGAGAAAGAGGAATGCTCCTCCATTGCTGGTGGAATTGCAAGCTGGTACAACCACTCTGGAAATCAGTTTGGCAGATCCTCAGAAAATTGGACATAGTACTACCTAAGGACCCAGCTATACCACTCCTGGGCGTATACCCAGAAGATGCTCCAACATGTAATAAGGACACATGCTCCACTATGTTCATAGCAGCCATATTTATAATAGCCAGAAGCTGGAAACAACCCAGATATCTCTCAACAGAGGAATGGATATAGAAAATATGGTACATTTACACAATGGAATACTACTCAGCTATTAAAAACAATGACTTCATGAAATTCACAGGCAAATGGATGGAACTTGAAAATATCATCCTGAGTGAGGTAACTCAGTCACAAAAGAACAAATATGGTATGAACTCACTGATAAGCGGATATTAGCCCAAAGAATACCCAAGATTCAATTCACAGACCATATGAAGCCTAAGAAGGAGGATGACCAAAATGTGGATGCTTCAGTGTTTCATAGAAGGGTGAACAAAATACTCACAGGAGGACATATTGAGATAAAGTGTAGAGCAGAGACTCAAGGAAAGGCCATCCAGAGACTGCCCCACTGGGGATACATCCCATATACAGCCATCAAGCCCAGACATTCTTGTGGATGCTGGAAAGTGCTTGCTGACGGAAGCATTATAAGCTATCTCCAGAGCGGCTCAGGCAGAACCTGACAAATATAGAGGTGGATGCTTGCAGCCAACCATTGGACTGAGCATGGGGTCCCGTGTGGAGGAGTTGGAGAAAGGACTGAAGGAGCTGAGGGGGTTTGCAGCCCCATGGAGGGAGCTCCTGGAGACTGGACTACCAACCAAAGAATACACATTGAGGGACCCATGGTGCTGGCCACATATGTGGCAGAGGAGGGCCTTGTTGGCCATCAGTGGGAGGAGAGGCCCTTGGGCCTGAAGTTGTTATATGCCCCTGTGTCGGGGAATGCTAGGGAGGGAAGAAGGGAGTGGGTGGGTGGGTGGATGGGGGAGCACCCTCATAGAGGCAGGGGGAGGGGAATGGAATAGGGGGTTTCCAAAGGGGAAAACATTTGAAATGTATATAAAGTAAATATTCAAAAACAACAGCAAAACAAAAACCAAACCAGCTCATGTCATAACAGCCAGAGAGGGAGAGAAGGGAACTAGATGCCAATAATCCTATAATTCACACTCCCAGTGGCCCAACTTCCTTCTACCTGTCTCTACCCCCTCAAGGTTCCCCCCCCCCCAATAATGCCATCAGCTTATTGGGACCAACCCTCCAATACAAGAGTTTTAGGTGGAATTTAAAAGCTGAATAAGCACTGTTTGGAAATCAGAAAATCAGCAATTATCCAAAAATTATACCTGCTGGTCTGCTGATCTTGCACGTCCCAGTCACTGTGGGAAAATTCCATGTTTGTTTGTTTGTTTGTTTGTTCGTTTGTTTTGCAAATGACCATGAAGTGAGCCTCTTTGGAGACTCAGTTATGCCAGGTGCTCTTTTGCTCAAGCAGGCACAGGTGAGAAGATGCATGATGTTTAGAAAGAATATAAGTATAACCCCACAGACAGAGTGATGAGGCTCTTGCATTGGTTCACCTTGCACGTGTCACTGACCTTCACTTGTTGTGACTTCATAGAGAGGAACTCGCCTAAGAACTTCTTGATCTACTGGCTGCTTCTTGCCATTTCTGCAGACTTGTGCCTATTCGGTGGAAACCACTTCAGTGGTTTCTTCTGGATTGAGCTGCAGTTACTGATTTGAGTTTGGTGTTTTGGACTGGACTGCTGATATCCTGACAACAAAGAGTGGAATCTCCCCAAAGAACTGCTTCTAAACAGGTCCACAGGCCCCATTTCCTATTAACCTCTGTTTCCCATACCTCTGGCAGATGGGCTCAAAGGGAGGTTGAAGCATTAAAAACTCTAATTAAAACAGGTTTTGAAAAATCCAAGCCTACGTGACCCAGGTTTAGAAGTCCAATTCTGTAAATGTAACCAAATTAGTTACCTTTTGATCCAATCAAAACCATTGGCTTAGTTATAAATGTAGTTCATGGACATCCACATTTGTATAACATATATATATATATATATATATATATATATATATATATATATACACACACACACATATATATATATCATATATATAACATCTCTCCTCTCCCAAACACCTCAGTAACTATTCAATAAGCAGCTGAAGGAGAAGGTGATAGTTACAGATTTTTCACTAATAAGGTTTATTTAAGATATTAAAAATGAATCTAGAAGACTTAGACTATAATATTATTTCCCTAGTATTGTTTAGGAAGTCATTGTGTACAACAAAAATAATCAGATTAGACTTCTCTCTGGGTCCTTTATTCCAGAAGGCTCATGCCATGATTTATCACTCTGCTCTTCTGCCTGTGGCTTCTAGCTTTATTTAGTCAGTAGAAGGAACCATGAGGAGATGAGAAGGTAGGAGAGGAAAGTCATTCCGGCATGTCTTCCTGCCGGACCATCGTCCTGGCAGTGGTTACAATGACTCTGTCTTCTCCCACCTCCCCAGCTTCTCTCCTACCCTCTTCTCTGGCCTGGGTTTGGGAAAGGAACTTCACAGTTGGTCACCAGCGGCTGGCCCACTGTACCTTGTTGATGGTCTTCCATCTCTTCCCACCTAGGCGATACTTGCTTCAGGAAGTTATTTCGGTTAAGCCTTCTGCAGTGTGCGTTTTGATTGATCTGGCATGCTGAAGAGTTTTATTTCTGTCCCAAGTATATCAGGAAACCACTGAAATATTTTAAACTCAAATTTCAAAGTTCTAACTCTGGCTATGGTCTAGGGAACAGCCTACTAAAGAGCAAGAATAGATGTTGATAGATCATTGCGGGTTTTTAATAGTGGTTCAGGGGAGACGTCATGATGACTTGACTAGGTACAGATGATGATGGAGGTACAGGTGATAATATAGGATTCAAGAGCTGTCTGCCTGTAAAATCAATATAACCTGGTGATGGATCCAACTCAGAGAGAAGAGAAAAATGAGAGACTTTCGGTCATGTGCTATGATGACTACAGCATTGGGGAACTACTTCTCTCATGATTTTGATTTATGACATGCTAATGGTGAGTTGTCTTTAACATACCTAAGTAGGCAAATAAATCTGCAAGTCTAATAACTGAGAGGAGAAGTCTAGACTGAGGTTATAAATCTGGGAGCTGCCTGCACACGGGTGCTAATTAACCGTGTGAGTTATGATACTCTGGGATAAGAAATGTTTTCAATGTTCCAGATAGAAATATGGGGACTCTTTAGGGATCCCAAAAAATGAAAAAAAAATGAACAAATACAGCAGTCAGATGCCATTTTGTATTCTACTGCCCATATCACATGTTAATATCTTAATATGAACATCAAAAATACAAAATAATGAAAGGTCTATGTTGTACCAGGTATATACCATTTCACTAGCCAAGCTGGATAAGAAATGTTTCACGTCTCATGGAGAATACATGCTAAGTAAACAACATGATATATGATCGTCTCAGGAATTTTCTTTTTCATCCTGAAGTAAGAGGGCTTCATACTGTACCAAGTTAAGTGGCGTTGTCATAGAAACCACAGAGGGTTACTATCATCTTTCTGTGCTAGTCTATGCGCTAGCAATACAGCCTATATTCTTATCCCTCTTGTCCACATACTATCCAAAAACAGCTCCTTCATGCAGTCTTTCTTCAGCAACTGTAGGGATCCCCCCACCCCCCACCCCCGGATCCTTAGTCCTGTGTGCTCTAAGAATATTTATCAGAGATGGCCATAATGTTGCCTTTTACTCTTTATCCATCCTACGATTAATTCTGAACACACTGAACAAAAATACCTACTTTTGTAAATGTAACCAAACCAATTAGCTTTTGGCACAATACAAACCATTGTTTTAGCTATGAATGTCTTACAGGAACAAGCACATGCATGCGTGTAACTGAACTCCTAGTACAAAGCTTAGGTTTGCCATTTGCAACCCACTATGGATCTATTTTTAACTCTTTCATTTGTTAAAATGCTAAGGGTGGGACACACGCTGGATTTCTTAATCTATTCTTGGGTCACAGACACATTCTCCAAGCCCATGTTCCTCCACTAATTTTAAAGTTAACTGCCTCTGGTATCTGTGTTCTGTTAGACACTCATAATGACTTGAATGTTGTTGTTGAGTTTTGATTATTTTCAGTGTGAAGACACCAGATGGAAGGAGGAGGGAGAGTGGCTGGTGATATTCATGGCTAGGCAAGTTGGTGTGCAATGATAGCTGTATGTCATATGTGTGTGCTCTTGATATGATCCCATGGTGGCCCGCGGCAGTTGCTACTTCACTGGCATTGAGGAGGTTGGTACCTTTACTCAATTGTGTCCTTATTCACTTTTAGGAAGACAATTTGGCTGGGCTTCCTTGCAGAGAGGACCCGTGTTTCTGCTGAATAATCACAATACTTTTGACTTCAGCACACAGCATCATGAAGGTGACCATTTTCTTTTCTTTAGTTTTTATTAATCATTTACTTGTTTACAAATGATATCCTGGTTACCCCTCCACAACTCCCCATCCCCCCTTCCCCTTTGCCCCTATGCAGGTGCTCCTCCACCCATTCACCCACTCCCGACTCACCACTCTAGCATCCGCCTACTCTGGGACACCAAACTTCTACAGGACCAAGGGCCTCCCCTCCCATTGATGCCAGATAAGGCCATCTTCTGCTACATATGCAGTTGGAGCCATGGGTCCCTCCATGTGTACTCTTTGGTTGGTGGCTTAGTCCCTGGGAGCTCTGGGGAGTCTGGTTAATTGACACTGTTGTTCTTCCTATGTGGTTGCCATCCCCTTCAGCTCCTTCAGTCCTTCCCCTAGTCTTCCATTGGGGTCCCCAGGCTCAGTCCGATGGTTGGCTGTGAGTATCTGTATTGGGATGACCATTTTCTTGTCAGCTGCTGAAAACTTCATGCTAAACACAAATGTGCATCTTCTTTACTTCTAGATCCAAGTTTCACTCTGGTCCTCACTTTCCTTCTTCCCTCTCCATGTGCTGCTTTCGATTCCTTGCGGCTTTGGTAGTTATCTCAGATCTACTTTTCTGAACCAACACAGGAGTCAGGGGAGCCAAGTGTCTACACACAGACAGCATACACTAAACTAAGATACTATGGTATGACATCTGTCATCAGACTGCCTAGGTCCTATTCCCAACTCTTGCCCATGGAAGGGTGACTATCACACAAAGCATGTGAAGTATGTATTCTTCACATACAGTAAGTGTTCAATCGCCAATGTTAGCTATTGTTGTAATAACACAGGTTTCAACTTGTTTGTTTCTGCATGGATGTATACACTTACATGGTAGGTAGGCATGGAGTCCAAAGAAACATTAAAAACACTTTATTTAGCCAAAGCTTATGATGCCATAGTTTCATGACAGCCTGGTGCCTTAAGATGAGTCACATACAGCTTTGGCTAGGTGTATAGCTGTGATTGTTTGGGCACTGATGGAACATTACTGATTGAAGAGTTTATGTTAGAGTTCTAAGCAGAAGTCCAGGATCCAGGTACCAGCAGGTTGGTACCCAGTACACTCTCTCTTGGCTTATTGGCAGCTACATTCATTCTGTATTTTCAAGTGGATTTTTCTCTATATGTGAAGAGAATGAGACTGATCTGATCTATCTTTCTCTTATTGTTAGGGCGATGATTCTCCTGGACAAGGGCCCCAGCCTTCTGACCTTATGTAAGCTTAGCTACTTACTTTTATGCATGTGCTTATATAGGCCAGAAGGAAGTGTCAGACTCATTGGAGATGGAGTAACAGTCAGTTGTGAGCCAATCAATGTGGATGCTAGGAACTGAACTGCAAGGGCGGTACCTATCTGAACTTTTGAGCCACTCCTCCACCCCCTGAGTTACATACATCCTTAAAAGTCCTATTTTCAAATATAGCTACGTTGAGAGCTACAGTCTCAAACCACAGGTTTGAGGGAAACACAGACGTTGTCAAGGGTAGAAAAAAAAAACAAGATAAGAAAAAACAAAAACAAAAACAAAAACAAAACAAACAAAAAAACCCAAGCACACAGACAACTGGAGAAAACATTTTCAGACTTGAGGATGGAAGAGAAAGGGTTATTCCCACTAAGTAAAGGGTTAATGGCACTAAAGACCAGAAAGGCTGAGATACTCACAGACACTGTTGCAGAAGCAATTCTGAAAACACTCTGGCTGTCTCAGATTTGAGAGGGACAGCTTCATATCTATGAGTTCAGCCAGAACACTTCCTGAGAAGAGGCATTTTCCCATGACTTCTATAACTGTTTCTGCACAGGCCAGAAATGCCATGGGAACTATTTCTTTAAAAGGCTCTGCTTGGCTTAGGCCAGCAGTGGTTAGCATAGCCTTCATCAGGCCTACCTTGTCTTTTTCTCTTGATCATTCATCATTAGTAAGGGCAGATTTTCATGTTGCATTTGTAAAAAATCTCTAGATAATACCCTTTAGATGAAATTATAATAGGGATTCTGAGCTGGCAGTCTGCCAGAGTCTTACAAAAGGGGAGGGGTGTGTGTGTGTGCGTGTGTGTGTGTGTGTGTGTGTGTGACAGTTCTTAAAATTCAATCATGTTTATTATAAGTAAAATAAATGAAACCAATCACCTTCCCTAAGATGCTTCCAAACAAAAACAATGTGAAATCTCTGAGCTCAAAATATCCTATGTTCAAATTCTGGTTTAAAAATGAAATCAGGATGAACTGGCACTAAAGATAGGATAAATGGCCAAATCTTCATTTATAAAAATATCACATAATAGTCTGCTTAATAAGTGTCAATCCAGCCAGAGCTACACAATGAGACTTTGTCTGTCTATCTATCTATCTATCTATCTATCTATCTATCTATCTATCTATCTATCCATTTATCATTCAATAACTAAAATGTTTTCTGACTTTACCAATTAAAAAATAAAAATAAATAGACTAGGAAAAAGAAAAAAAGAATCAAGAGCGAGAAGAAACGGGGAGTGGCGGGGAGTGAAGACGGACAGACGGAAAGACAAGTAAGAAAGGGGGCAGGCAAAGAGGTGGTGGGGGTGGAGATCTCAGGCCAGCGGAATGGAAGGGCGGTAGGGCTCACAGAGGGAATGAAGGGGTCAACAAGCTCTGTAGACAAGCAGGTCGATGTGCGTCCTAGAGCCAGTCGTGGTCCTTAGACTTATGGTTCTTGACCTTGGGGTGGGGGTGGGGGGGTATTTTCCAAGAGTCTTGAGTTTTAGTTTTTCATTTGTGTATTTAGATGCTATTTCCCAAGGGTGATTTAAAAGTTTTATGGTTGTTGCTGTTTATTTTTCATTCATTTGCCATTTTTTTTCTTACAACGAATATTTTCACCAAATAGAAGGCAATAGATGCTCACGGTGGAACCAGATGAAGGCAATAGCTGCCCTCCGTGGAACCTGGATGAAGGCAATAGATGTCCGCTGTGGAACCTGGATGAAGGCAATATCCAGAGGTTCACTGTGTTAGCCAGCTACTCGCTTTAAGAGACCTCACAGCACCTTGACAGACGTGAGGCTGTAGCATTCCAGAACTCTCCAAATTGACTCTAGAGCCACTTCTGTTCCTTAGCGGTTCTGTAACATGGAGTCAGACTCCAGTGTCCTTGACAGAGCCCACTCAGTAAGCTTGCTTTCAGATGACTGTATTGCCCATATGACACTCTCCCAGCCTTTCAAGAACTGAGTTCCCTTCAACCAGAGTGAACCTACAGGAAGTTGAATTTTACTCTCTAAGAAAAAGCAAAGTTATGCTGCAGTCTCGAGTGCTTCCTAAGACGTTCACTTGCATCTGTATTTTGGATGTGTTTGTGCCACATATATGCGCACAGCCTCTGTTCCCCTTACTCGGAAGTCAAACTGCTGTGCAGAAGAGCCTGCCTGTGAATTCTGAAACCCAAACCTCACTCCAGGATCCAAACCATTTGACCCACTGTCAGCCAACAACACAGAAAAACGAGCTAAATTTAGAATGTCCAAGTAAGCACTGAAGTTCATTCCCTGGTATTTGGGTCCAAAGAGCTATTCTGGACACTGCACCATTAAACAAAGAAATGTAGCTAACTAACAAGCAGCCCTGGCAAAGGGGGACTCAGTTTTGGAAATGAGCTCAGCTCTCAGCTTCTCACAAACAATCAGGCAGCCACCACTCACTGGCAAGCGGCAAGAGCAGGTTTGGTCCATCAACACACATGTCTGGAAGACTTCAGGACTCCATGCTTGGCAAATTTCACATGCAGACTGTTGGAAATGATCAACTCTGGCTGCTTTTATTTTGTTTTTTAAAACCACGCCAGATTAAAACCCTGTTCTCCAGCAAATTATCCCTAACACAAGGTGTTTTCAAATTTAAAAAGTGGTTATGTAAAAGTTGACTTCAAGGGCCATCAAAACCAAAGCAAACATTTGAGATATTCAAGCAATCATGTCTGTGTCTTTTCTTGTGCCCCACAACCCCAGAGCAAACAACTTCAAGTATTTGTGCCCTGGAGCCCTGGCTTGGAGCAGTCACAAAGGTGGGGAAAGCTTCTGCAGGCAAATTGCAATTACTGCAGGAAGCCTCCCAGAAGAGCTTGGCTCTCTGAGATAAGGCTGCGCAGCCCTAAGCTCACATCAAGGGACCTTGCTTTAGGCTGGGATTATATTGTCTTAATGCAGTAAATGTTTCTGTTTTACATCTCCAGATGACCCCAAGTCTTGATTATCAATGATCTGAGATGACTAATTAAAAAAAAAAAAAAAAACTAGAGGATTTTACTCATATTAATGCAGTTTGGTAGATTGTATCTTTCAAAATATAGAGCCAGAGGTAACAGTAATAGGTTAAGGGTGAAAATATCTGAAGCTACTCAGAGATTACTCTAAGGAAGTATGGGGGGGGGGTGTGGGGTGGTGATGTAGCCTTACGGTGATGCAGTTTAAAAAACCGGGAAGACCAATAATGGGAAAGTAACTAAAGTGACTATAAACTTGTGTAAGTTCATTAAGTAAGGTGTTGCATATATGACTTTATGGAGATGGAAAAGAATGCTCATAATTTATTGTTAGCTATAAAATAATAAGTTACAAAGCAATTAATTGACAGATTAACCACAGAGTCCCTTTTTCAATTGCTGGATTACTGTATTTGATAATTCTCATTAGATTAGTGGCGATTTCTCCTGTGTTGCTTTTGTAGCACAGGAAAACAAATAGGTGGGTCTGTGAGTTAAAAATGAATGAATGAATAAATGAATAAATAATAAATAAATGTCAGGCAGTGGTGGCGCACACCTTTAATCCCAGCACTCAAGAAGCAGAGGCAGGCGGATTTCTGAGTTCGAGGCCAGCCTGGTCTATAAAGTGATTGCAGAACAACCAGAGCTACACAGAGAACTTTGCCTCTAAAACAAACCAAATAATTAGAGATTAGATAGATAGATAGATAGATAGATAGATAGATAGATAGATAGATAGATAGGCAGACCGACAGATGATAGATAATGTCAAGGCCAGTGGGAGACGGCAGTAATACCAGAAGGCATGTCTACTTCATCTCAACTGGAAAGAGACACTTTCCAGTTTGAGAAACTCCCTGACACTTTGTTCTTCTGATACATGATTCCCTCCACCACAGCCCCTTCTACTTATCCGAGTCTGAGTCTTTTTATTTACTTAGCTTGGCTACTGAAAATGACTTTTGTGGCAGTATCTGGAATCACAGGCAACATTACTCTGTACTTTGTATTAATGTATGTACAAGGAATGTATTTATTCATTCCCCCTTCCGCTATGTCAGTCCTGGGGACTGAGCCCAGGTGGTCAGGCTGGGTGGCAAGCACTTTTACCTACTGAGTCAGCTCACTAGCTCTAACACACCTTTCTAGAAGAATCCACACTTAACTTTGTCAGTTAATCATTTTTTTATAGTTCTTTTCCCCATCCCCTGCTCCTCAGCTTGTTTGGAGAACAGTTTGTACATATGAAAGAGCTTCATGTGTCTCCTTTACCTGTACGCCTTTCCTCTTGGATATCCCCAGAAGGTGGATCCTGACGGAAGGGCCATTGAGCAGGCCCAAGCACTGCAGACAGACAGTGGCAGGTCTTACCCTTCTCCCCTCCCCTCCCCCTTCCCACTCCTTTGCTAAACCGTTAGATTACATTCCTAAACCTAGCCACCAAGGTCTGTATATTCCCTTATTTGGCCACTTCCTTATGCCTGACTAAACCTCCAAGGTCAGCTGTCAAAACTCCAGGGTCCAGCAATCATTCATTATTCAGCCATACTGGCTAACATGTCCACTCAGGACTTGCCAACTCATCCTAGCACAGCCTTCCCCTTTTCTCCTTAAAACCCACTCCTGCAGAGACACCTGCTGCTGCCTTTGACAGATTCAAAGACAGTGTTCCCCCCCCCCCCCCGGTTGTCCCCTCTGGAGTAGCAAATCTCCTTTGTACTGAGAATTTGGTGTCTGGGTGTGTTCTGTACCGACTCCAAAGACCCTTCCCTAACTACCCTGATTACATAGTAGGACATCAATGACTGCTGTCACTGCCTACGTCCTCCTTTGCAGCAGACTGTGGATAAACACTTCTGAGATGGGCTGTGCTCTCTCTGCTTGCCTCTACCTTTGTTTAGTTCCTCCTAACACTTAGTATACGGGAAAAGCATAATAAACATTGGTGGATAAAATAACTAATCAGATCATGAGGGCTCAATGGCTGCCTCTGCGTTTTATTAGGCAGATGTTACACATTCCCCTTTTCTCTTAACTCAGTGATTCTTGGGTAAGGAGGATGCTGTTCTCTAGGGGACACTTTCCAATGCCATCATGACTGGGGCAATGGATTCTGCTAATGCTGTCTAGGAGTAGAGCCCAGGGATGATGGTAACCATGCTTCGGGGCAGAGAACGAACCATTGCAACAGTCATCTTGCCCAAAGTACCAGCGTGGACATGGGAAAGCCCTACTGCCACTCTGCTTATCTAATGACCTTCAGCAGGACATCAGAGCCAGATATCACAGCCAGACTGTCAGGAGGATATCACAACCAGACAGCATAGCCAGACAGTCAGTAGGACATCACAGTCAGATATCATAGCTAGACTGTCAGCAGGACATCACAGCCAGACATCAGCAGGACATCATAGTCAGACATCATAGCTAGATAGTCAGAAGGACATCACAGTCAGACTGTCAGGAGGACATCACAGCCAGACATCACAACCAAACCATCAGCATGACATCACAGCCAGACCTTCAGCATGACATCACAGCCAGACCTTCAGCATGACATCACAGCCAGACCTTCAGCATAGCATCACAGCCAGACCTTCAACATGACATCACAGCCAGACCTTCAGCATGGCATCACAGCCAGACCTTCAACATGACATCACAGCCAGACCTTCAGCATGACATCACAGCCAGACCTTCAGCATGACATCACAGCCAGACCTTCAGCATGACATCACAGCCAGACCTTCAGCATGGCATCACAGCCAGACCTTCAGCATGGCATCACAGCCAGACCTTCAGCATGACATCACAGTCAGGCTTCTCCTTCCCTCATTGCTTCCAAACCCTCAGGCCCGACTTAGTGAAAAATTCTCTGAGTGAAAGCCTAGGAATCTGTGTGCCTCTCTGGAGCTACCTGTTTATGAAGAAGACCCACTCATCCTACCTTTCAGGGTTATGATAAGGGCAAAGAAAACAAACAATTCTTAGGTGCTTTTATCAATGGGATAGATTAACAATCTCTACCAAGATATATGTGGAGTGGAAAATGGACTATTTGGTAGAACTCGAAATCTCCCTCCTTCAATAAACACATTTATCTTCCATTCCAAGTCACTAAATCAACACTTATTAAGCACCATTCATATAGAATACAAAAAATGCTACTGAGTTTTTGATGAGAAAAAATCATAAAATTTTATTTCAGGAAGTCAAATATTAATACTTTCTGGACTCCATGGAGCCAAAGTCCTCTTTACTAAATTGGAAAATGCTTTTCCTTTTGCTCTAGATGGACATGAGCCAGAGTTGGAACAGTATGGCTGCATTAAACAGAGAACTCATTACCTAAGCTCATGTAATCAGTGCTCACTCATGCTGAAGACTTCCCTGAAGTCTTATTTACATGAACTCTGCCTCCTTATGTTTGGCTGCAATACCTATGCTCTTGAATTCTTAATCCGTATATCACATATGTTGAGGTCCGAACTCCAAGAAACCACCCAAAGAAAGCATGAGTTTCCTGAAAGAATGGGGTTCCCAGAACTTCAGCATGGAGATCTTAACCAGACCCCAAGAATGCTGAATTCATAAGCAATTGTTTTAAAACAAACCAGGTACATTTATTCTTTGGTCAGACTCCATAGTGTTGATTTGATCTGACAGGATAATCTAAAATATGCATGACTTTGTCTGAGAGAGCCAAGAGACCAGCAAGCTTGTAATCACAACTCTGAGATTTTTGTGTGCACGCTGAAGAGATTTGCTTCACATTGCATTTTCCAATTCCTTCAAAAATTATGAAAAATTATTTTGCAAATTGGATCAGTGTGAGAATAGGACATCTTTGGGCACTCAAGAAGAGTTGCTCTTGAATGTGTGTGAAAACACGAAACACCACATCCACTTACAATGCTTTTGAGTCAAGAAGATGGCACAAAGTGTTTACAGAACCATTTCTATGTAAATATAACAAAAGTTAGGTATTATGTTAAAGGCAAGGAAGTAACGAAGAACTCACACTGTATCTGGGAAGATATGTTTGAAAACATGTCACCTGAGATATATCACTAGATAATGAAGACATGTCAAGGAAAAAAGCAGAGACGATAATTTCTATAGATGAAAAAGGAGGAGAAGGAGGAGGAAGAGGAGGAGTAAGAGGAAGAGGAGGAGACTTGAGGGAGATAAAGGACCAGGTCTTGGTTTTGAATGATGGGAATGGGCTGGCCATGTGGAAAGGAAAGGGAAGACATTTGATAAGAGCTTTGATGGAAGAAAACAGTGAAGAGGTGGAGAATTAACACGGCATTCAAACAGGCATCATTTAGTTTCCTCCTGTGTCCAAGACAGTATGGAGCTGAGATACAGCTTTCACCCCACACTATATCTGAGTAGAATGCATCTTGCTTAGAAGCCATGATTTCAAACCCTGGATCAACAAGGGCAGAAATCTCTGAAGTGATGAGCAAACCCTCTATACCAGTGGTTCTCAGACTTCCTGATGCTGTGGAACCTTGAATGCAGTTCTGCCTGATATGGCCCTGACTATAAAATGATTTCTGTTGCTACTTCATAACTGGGGTTAGGCAACCCCTGTGAGTGGCCATTAGACCCTCAAAGGGTTTGTGCCCCACAGGTCGACCACCACTGCTCTAGGGGATGTGGATGATGTGTGTTTTGGAACAGACTAACAGATTTTTAAATAACACTGATTCTTAATTTTACTCTTTATGATTTGTTCAATTATATATATGTATATATACATATATAATTTATTACTATAGAAGTGAGCGTCTATAACTAGAAGTAGAGATGTGTATGCTTTATGAATGGGTGTTCTTATGTATTTGCTAACCACAGTACAATATCAAAAGAGCTTCTCCATCTCTATGGTGATGTTGTGTGTGCTACACTTGAAGTGTGAACTGGAATTCCTGGGTTTGGAGAATATCCAACTATTTCAAGAAGGGTGAGGAAGAGAGGACAGGGGTGGGGGGCGGGAGGTGAGAGAAAGGCTCTTTGGGGGTGCAGGTGGACGGTCTGGGACTGCACAGGAGCTCCTGAGTGGCTTGGTCTCCTAAGAGCAGATGGGTCTCACAGTGGCAGATGCAGGGGCTGAAGCAGGCCCCCTTTCAGACAAGGCATGGAGAGACTGTCATCTGTAGAAGAGAAACATCTCATTCAAAACCACCACAGGAATGCCAGCCGGGGAAGAATTAATGTGTACAAAGACTGGGATTGTCCGATTTTAACAAGTTTGCTGATTCTAAACCAGGTTTAAAGGTCTTATCCTTTACAGAATGTTAAACATCAATGGTTCATAACCTTTTGTAGCTTATATCCACAAACTGTAATCTTTTCTGCTCAGGAAAGAAAACTTCCGTTAAGAAACTATGTAAGGCTGAAATCCTCAAGCCTGTTTCTTCCAAATTAGACACAGAAGACGCTGCCAAGGTTAAATCAACCTGCGGTATACTGCAGCCCCCTTTACTTTCGAGAGCAAAGACTACAGACTCATTCTCCCTCGGTCATTATATGTGACTCAGCTGTTCTCCAGTGGAATATCAAATCCTTCATTTGCCTAGTTTACGCTGAGCACATCTGTGCCTAGTTTATCCTTAACACATCTGTGGATGAAATCAGTTTACAAGGCACCATACCAAGGCCAGATGAAACACAGAAACACCTTTGTTTTGCTTCCGTGATGTACAGTACAGGCTGGGGTGAACCTTAGAGACAAGTAGGGTGGCCTGTGGTGGAATTGCTATTCTAAGTCCTCAGAGTTATATGACAGTGCTGCACTAATAAATTATTGGGGTTGCAGATACACAACACGCATGCACCAGTGTGTGCGCACACATGCACACACAATCAAAGTGGCTTATAGCTGCTAGTTTGTGTGGCTGATGTCTGAAACACATGCTGCTTATTATAGAATAACTTCAATCAGAATCTACAGGCCTCATATCCACAATTCACACACACACACACACACACACACACACACACACAGAGTGCTTTATCTCTACCTTACAATGGAGTTCTGATGACTGCTCGTGAGAAAATGAAATTCTTCTTCCAAGAGTGGGAGCTAATTAGGGAGGCCCCAGTGAGGAAAAGATTAATGGAAAGAAAAAAGACTCCAAATAATCTTGTTGTGGTCCCTTGAGTTTTCAGTCTTTTATGGAAAGAAAACAGCTCCTGAGGTTACAACGATGTTCTCACGTCCTTGTTCAGCATCATGACCAGTGAACACGTTCTACTCAGCACTCCTAGAGTCCAAATGAGCCCCTCTTCTTCACTCCACCACGGAGAGTCCACTTGTGTCCTTGGTAATTCCTGTGAGAATGTAAGTGCTTCCACCCGGCCACTTTCATTTCTCAATGTCAAACTGGCCCGAGCCAGCAAGATGACACAGAGAACAATTCAAGACAAAAGTTCAGAGATACAACCACTCAGAGTTAGACTGGTTGTTTAAAATGGAGTTGCAAAATTAGAGAGATCGGTACAATGGTATTATTTCAAGAAACAAACTGAATCATCTTTCAAGTTTAGCTAATTAGCATTCTCTGGACAGAAAAGCTATATACTTACCTTAAAAATGGGAAACAATATGGACATCTGTAAATGCTTTTCTTATATTACCCCTAGTGATGATATTTAGGACGACCATTCATCTTATCCCTTGGTCTGAATATTATCCTTAACTCCTGTATCCCCATCTGAAATTGCTTGAATGTCTTTTTCTAAATAATGGCATAGAAATCTATTATGTTGTCTCTGAGACAGCTAGGCTGCTGTACTGATTTAGTAGGGAACTAAGTGTTATATGCAGTCAAATGTGTCTTCATCTGGAGAAGCTGAGCCCTACGTTAGAGCACACAGAACAGAACAGAATGTGTCACCCTTCCGGGTGAAGCTCTAAAACTTCCATATTTTCTTTCTTATGCCAAAGAAGCTACAATTATATAAGCTAGTCCACAATTACCATCTACTTGAGAAGGGTTGGAATTTAGATGGATGGCTAGTTAGATGAATTCATCAATGGAAATAAAAAACACATTTAAAAAACCCTATGTGAAGCAAGATAGTTTGAATAGTTACCAGTAAGCGTGTACCCTAATCGATGATTCCGACTATTCATAAGTTGCCTTCAAAGCCTTTGTTTTCTTTTAAATAAAATTCCAGCGCTACTTTGAATTAAAAATATCTGGAGCCTAGAATGGTTTAATTTTTCTGACACACTCTACTCCAACACCATAATATATGCCATTTCATAATAGCTAGCACACATACATGCATTTATGGTCATATCTTTTGTGAAGAAAATGTGTGATACTCTTTCAGCTATGGGATTTAAAAACTCCCAGTACACTTATTAATAGTGCATGTGTTTTGTCCATGGAATCCAGTAGCTGGAAATAAAGTCATGCCCAGCATCGGAATTTTCCCTAAAACATCCTGCACAGATGGTTACCCCGTCTGTCTACACTACCCACGATCAGGAAATCTCTCAGAGAGCAGCTCATCCATGGGGGAACAGCCTCAGTTGTTGTAGAACTTTCTTCTTAGTGAGATGTGTGTCTCTGTGAAGTTATCAGCTCTCTAACAAGGTACTCCATCTGTGGGACTGCTTTGTAAAAGGACACTTCTCTACATCTAATGATTGCTTTTTTCTGTGTCTATTGAAGACAGGCCGTCTAAAACTCACAATGTCCTGCCTTAACCTCCATGTCTTTCTTTCAGGTCTTCACTACCTACTAGTTGTCAAGACAATGAAAGAGAGAGTCAACGAAGATTCTAGATAACAAAACAATGATGTGAAACCATTTGGATGCCTTAGAAGACAAGTGGTTTCTAACACCTTGATACCCAGCAGACAGAACTACAAAGCCCAAGCCCAACTCAGTAAACAACTAAATAAGAAATGATAGAGGAGAGCTGGCCTGGTAGAAAGATTTGCAGAAAATCTCTTCAATCTTCACCTAGACTTCAAATCCAAGACTACACCTAATTAAAAATAATTAGTAACAAACTACATAGGAGTCAGTCGTGTGGTGTGGCTAAAAATGTCTGAACAATCCTAGCTTGATAATAATAGAAATCTAATTAATTTCCTATATCTTCTGAGATTTGCACTTTTTAACAAAAATAAACCATGATCAAAACACATCTCAGAACACTGCCCAAGAGGTCTTTGGGTAGAATAATTGTGCCCATAAATGGTCAGGGAACCTCATCAGATGTGAGAATAGATTCACAGTCAAAGAAGAGCACAGACTCTGTTGTAGAAGACAAGATAGCCCCAGAATCTAAGAAACCACTGTGTACAATGTGGAGGGTCAAGCCCAGGACCCTGTTTTGCTAAGAAGGAGCTTTAGCACTAAGCCACACTCTCAATCTGGAAAAAGACATTTTAATACAAAGACCTTGTGGCTGCTCCACTGAGTATGGGGAACTTCCAGGAGTAGGGTGTTCAGGAACTGTCAGATACCTATGATGGAAATATGGCTGAAGAAAAGCGATCTTTGAAAACCAAATCAAACACTTACTGAGTGTCCGCTGCTTGGCAGCTTCTAAACTTAGAGCAGTCATGAAATGAAGCAGATTTGTATTCGATACTATAGCCACGGGTTCCCTATCTAATTGAAAGGCAGTTGGAATAAAGAGATTTTAGTTTAGCTCTGAGATTCTGAGAGTCTGTGGTGTTCTTTTTGTGCTCTGTCTATAATATTGTTCAGACTTGGAGGCATTGACAAATATAACTATATAAAGTATGTCGGGAGAGAAAGGCTTTGTATAACATTTCATTCTTGAGTCAATGTATTGAATGCCTACTATATTTTAAGTATGAAAGTGCCCCTTGAAGAATAGCCTATCTGAAGGGGTTACAGCCTGTCATTACAACCATCCTTTAAAGTCGAGTACTTGGGCCAATTCAGAGCCACACAACCAATAAATAAGATGTTGGTGTAATTCATCTTCCAATTCAGGACATTTCTGAAAGTGGAAGGAATGCTATTAATAACTAGACCATGACAGTATGTGTAGAAAGGGGGCTGCCTAGACAAATGAGGACAACCAGTCATCCTCATGGCAGAGGGAAACCTAAGCTTTCTGAGAAAAATAAATCCTCTCTAAAATTGAATGTGCAGGCTCAGCACCCAGAGCTGTGTCAGACTGCCTTTTCTTTCTCCATTTTTATAGAGTACTGAGTCCCGTCTTCCCTATTCCAGGATTCTCTCACTCTTTACCGAGAGATGGTTCTTTATCCTTTGTTCACGGGATATTTTTATAATTAGCCAACTCTGGTGGTAAAAGCTCACCATATAGAACTTGAGCATCACCTCTAAGACTATGATCTATTGGTGAGAATGAAGCCAACACCCAGAGAAAGAGAAATGGAGGGTGAGTTAAATAAAGAGAGAACCCTGCAATGCCTGGCTTTGTTTTCAGCTTAGCTGGTGCTTCACTGTATACCATGATCTGATGATCAAACGTTCACATTGCATAAGATACATTAACAGTCTCCCAATACTTTTTCCTTTTTTTTTTCTAGCTACCTTCAGTCAGCTATGGCCATTCAATTCAAATTGCCCTGAGTAACTCCAGATGCGAAGACATGCTTTAAATATAAAAAAAAATGTCTTTCTCAAAGCTTCTTTCATCTGATCCCCACCTTTGACTCTGTTCTTATTTCTTTTTAGAAGAATGGGAGATGAAAATTAATTTATCAAGCAGGTGCTCAAAGTTAGTGAGAGAGGGAACACAAGTAAATCAATGTCTTACCTCCTGTACTGCACATCCATCTTCTTTGTTGGCTTTGGCTTTCCTTTTGACCTCTTCGGCAGGAGTTTCCTCCTATTCTTGTCTCACTTTTCTAAACATTTCTCCACGTGTTTTAGTAACACCTCTACCTTTGTTAACTGCCAAGATCTTAATAACATCTTCTCTGAATATTTTTCCTAAACAACTATTTAAACCTCGTGACATCAACCAATACCACTGGATTAAGGACTAACTTTCTTTTGCTTTTTTGAGCTCCAAATGTTTGACTCTAACTGTTGATTGGACACTGTACACTGGATGACCTTTAAGCAGCTCAAGCTCAATGTTTCCCCAAGTCTTTATCTTTTCCCAAACTCAACTGTTTCTGCCATTTTCATTTTCCTCAAATAGCACTGCCCATAGCCCTGACAACTCTCGAAGCTGTATTTACCCACTGACGTCTTAGTCCAGGTCTTTGTCTTTCTTGCTTTAATATTTCAATTGTTTTCTTTCTTCTTCTCCTTCCTTCTTCAGGTAGCCTTCCTCTGTGATTCCATTACTGTAAGACCTGACCCCCCTATGAGGAAAGTTAGACCCCTAGCACACTTGGAGCCAGAAGCAGAAATAGGCCTGAAATTGCCTGCTTGATCAAACCCCACCCAGCTACATTCTTTCTCCTAAGAAAGGGGTGACCTTGGCCTGGCCCCAGGGCCAGAGGCACAATGTTTCAGGAGCTAGAAATGTTTGTGCAACTGACTCGTGACTAACTTAGAACATTCTGTCCTTCCCCATAATGCAAATTCCTTCCGTTCCCCACCCCTTTGTGGTTTTTTCCTTTAAATACCCCTGACTTCAGCTGCTCGGGGTCGGACTCCTCTGCCCCCGCGTGGGTTATGAGCACGACCCCAGTGCGCTGGCTCCCAATAAACCTCATGTGATTGCCGCAAGGACGGACTTTTGTGAGTTCTTGGGGGGTCGCGCCATCCCGAGACTTGAGTGAGGGTCTCCCCAGCTCGGAGGTCTTTCATTACCATACTTCTTAAATATAGTCAAGTTCAAGCCCCTCCAATAACTATAGGCTAAAACAGTGTTCAATCGTCCTCAGGAAGGCATGTGAAGAGATCACTAATCTAGCCTGGACACATTCCTTGAACTTACCCCACTATTTCTTCATCTGTCAGATAAGGAACAATAGCCAGCCCAATAGTCTGCCCCCTTTTTAATGGGCCATACCCTATCGTCTTTTGGTGCAAATTGGTAAATGTCATGCAGCCTTTTCCTGGTACTTTTGGGTAGTACTTCTTTTGTTTTCTTTAGAAATGAAAATGCCATGTCATCCATTTACCTGGAAAAGGCCAAAGAGGGTGCTGTGGGCAAAAATTCCAGATGAGCCCAGCCCAGTGGTGAGCTAATGATGTTTCAAAATAATCCTCAACAGCTATCCATCTTGTTGCTCATCTGAAATCAGATGATACTCAGACATCAAGCTATATCAGATTTTCTGTCATCTCAACTCCTGACCAAAAGAAGTCAAAGCACATAACCAAATGGTTATTATTCTATACCATCAAGCTTAGGGTAGTTTTGTTACAATGTAACTGAAATATTGCATTGTAACAGCAGTCATTATCTGCAATGCTAAATGTTCTTCTTAGTATCTGCCATAGTTTGACCTCAACTACAGTCTTTCTCTTTTTCATGGAAACAGAGTCTGACTACAGCTCAGGCTGGTCTTTAACTCACTGAGTAACTTAGGTGGCTCTTGGATTCCCAATCCTACCTCAGCTCTGCCCCCAATCACTCAGCAATGGAATGACTGGTGTCTTAGTTAGGGTTTCTATTGCTGCAACAAAATACCATGACCAAAAAGCATGGGAGGAAAGAGTTTATTTGGTTCATACTTCAATAGCACTGTTCATCATTGAAGGAAGTCAGGACAGAAACTCCAACAGGGCATGAACCTGGAGGCAGGAGCTGATGCAGAGACCCACGGAGGGGTGCTGCTTACTGGCTTGCTCACTGTGGCTTGCTCAGCATGCTTTCTTATAGAACCCAGGTGTACCAACCCAGGGATGACCCTATCCATAATAGGCTGGGCAATCCCACACCAATTACTAATTAAGAAAATGCCCTAGAGCTGGATCTTATGGAGACATTGAGGTTCTCTCCTTTCAGATAACTCCAGCTTGTGTCAAGTTGACATAAGACTAACCAGCACAACTGGAGTGAGTTACCCATTGTCTACTGTGGGAGTCATCTAAGTAGCAGGGAAGGCTTACCATAGGTTCAGAGGTAGAGATGAGAGATGTTAATTTGAACTCCTACTGTGTGTCAGGAGCTCAAGGGTCTTTACAGTTTATTGCTCTAAATGTCACAGTGTCGAGAGCCAAACCCATGAAATTACCCACTGTCAGTTAAGGTGCAAGGTTAGAAAGGACAGGGCACGGTCTCAGGTCCCAGGAATTGAAAGAACGTCTGGTATTTCCTGAAAACCGGTTATGGTGAATGGATTAGCCTTGGGCCATGTGTAACCTTCCCGCCTGCCTATCTTTTTAAGCTGCTGTCATGAAATAAACTTCGAGAGCTTGATCAGAATGCACAACTTGCTCTCTTTCCTTGCTGTCTATGTCCCCCATTCGTCCATTCCCTCCTTAGGTCCACGTTGATGACCCCTCGGGCCAGGGCATCACAGAAACCCAGGATAGCAGGCATCATGATCTCCACTTTAGCTGAGGGCCAGCAAATTTCAATAATTTGGTGATTTTACTGGTAATTGGTAGAATTAAGAAACAATTGCAATCTGTTTGGCCCAGCATGAATATACTTCTACCACATCACACTGTCAAGAAACTACTCCCTCCCCAGGCTCCAGATACAGTAATTCACAAAAGGTCTGACAGATCAAATTTCCTAAGTCAAATTAGATCCCAATGACTTTAAACATAATGGGACTTTGTCTTCCAGTGATAAGCAGAATACCTAAAAATGACACAGTAATATTCTTACAATATGTCGCCTAGAGTTTGTCAACGTGACACAAGCTATAGACATCTGAGAGGAGAGCAACTTGATTGAGAAAATGCTTCCATAGGATCCAGCTGTAGGCAAGCCTATGGAGCATGTTCTTAGTGATTGATGGGGAGGGCCCAGGCCATTGTGAGGGGTGCTGCCCTTGGGCTGGTGGTCCTGGGTTCTATAAATTAATAAATAAATACCAGGCTGAGCAAGCCATGAGGAGCAAGCCAGTAAGCAGCATTCCTCCATGGCCTCTGTATCAGTTGCTGCCTCCAGGTTTTTCCCCTGCATGATTTTCTATCCTGACTTCCTTCACTGATGGGCTAAGATGTGGAAGTGTAAGCTAAATAAATGGTTTCCTGCCCATCTTGATTTTAGTCGTGGTGTTTCATCACAGTAATAGTAACCCTAAGTACTTCAAGGCATGTTTGCTTAGGGGCAGGCTGGCCTAGAGCAGAGGACTGGAGAATAAGAGAAAGGAAACAGAGTGCATAAAGTCCTGGTGAGAGGAAGGAAATGTCTCAAGGTGATGAAAGACCTGACCCCCTTATGAGGAAAGTTAGACCCCTAGCACACTTGGAGCCAGAAACAGAAATAGGACTAAAATTGCATGCTTGGCCAAACCCCACCTGGCTGCATTCTTTCCCCTAAGAAACAGGTGACCTTGGCCTGGCCCTAGGGCCAGAGGCACAATGTTCCAGGAACTAGCTAACCACAAAAATGTTTGTGCAACTGCCTTGTGACTAACTTAGAACATTCTGTACTTCCCCATAACGCAAAATCTTTCCATTCTTGTGGTTTTTTCCTTTAAATACCCCTGACTTCAGCTGCTCAGGGTCGAACTCCTCTGCCTCTGCGTAGGTTATGAGCTTGACCCCAGTGCACTGGTCCCCCTAATAAACCTCATGTGATTGCAGCAAGGACGGTCTTTTCTGAGTTCTTGGGGGGTTGCGCCGTCCCTAGACTTGAGTGAGGGTCTCCCCAGCTCGGGGGTCTTTCAGTGAGGTCAGAGGGTAGCCTGTAATCTAAGACAATGGCCCTTCCCTGGAGATTTGGTTGGGCTCAGGTCTTAGTAAAGATCCAAGGTCTGGGACAGCCTTTCCAATAATACAGACAGGAAGCAGAAACCTCTCCTTTGACCTCTACACTCAGAAAAGGTAACAATGAAGCTGGCCAAATTGATCCATTTTCACCCATGTTAATTTTTGAATATTCTTTTTAATTATTTGTAAATTGATTAATTTTTTCATGGTTGCCAGAAAATTCATGTGCAGCAAAGTTAGGTCCAGGATAAAATTTTGTTTCTTTTTCCCTAAACCAATATATCTTAGTGAAATGTATTGATTTATATTTCTGAAAAACAACAATGCTGTGTGTTCTATAGGCACCCCTAGTCCAGAGCTGAGCGAATGCAATACCAAATGCTAGATTCTGACTGTCCCATTGAGTAAGTCTTAGACCCTGGGCTAAGCTACCACAATGCTGCCAATGGAGAGTGGAGGCTTTTGGCAATCTCTGCTATATCTAGATTTTTGACTTCTTCCTTCATCTGTAGGCCACCTGTACCCCATACCTAAAGGAAGCAAGGCACATGTTTAGAAGTTGGTTTCTTAAGCAAGAGTTCAGGGTTGTTGAGCAAGGCATGGCTGTGCATAATGAGTGGGCTTTTCTCCTACTGAGGACTCATTCCTCAGTCTGTTGGGGACAGTTAAGTCTCTGTCCCACCTGGAACTTGCTGTATCACTGAGAGAAAGTGTGTTGTTCTTTAAACACACATATATGTTCACATTAAGCTTAGATGGTTTGTGCTATGTGCCTTTAAATACCAGGTAAAACACGTCAGAAAACACAGACTGAAGTGTTCAGCCATCCAAGCTCAGACACACCAGCTGCTGGGTGACAGCTCTGTTCTTTGCCACACTCTACAATCAGACAGCTTTGGGCACCCTGAGATGACTTGATCCAGAGGACAAAACTCAATTCATCTGCTTCATCTTCTACTTAACATTCTCTCAGTCAACACAAGCATGTGACTCTTCTTTCTTGTGGCAAGGACTTCACCAGCCTGAAGTCACTGAGGGAAATGGAAGAACCAGACACTTACTTGTCCTTGGAACCAAACAACTGGAGAAAAAAGGTAAAAAGGAATCAACAAACCCCACAAGATCACAATCCTCACTGTGAAGAACACAGGCAGAGAAAGAATCTGCCCAGAGTGTCTCAGGATGCTGCGCATATCTGTCTTACACAATGGTTAGAGAAGGCATCTGTGGGAAGACAACAATTGAACTAACCCTGATCTGGAGAGGTACATGCAGTCTCACGAACTGGTAGACATAGAGGTTTCTGGGCTAGAACTGGTAAGAGCAAAGGCCCCTAAGCAGAAACAGTGTGACATGCTTCAGGCACCAGGAGAGAGATGAAGCAAAGACTTCAAAAATATATAAAACAAAACTTCAAGAGAAATAAGAGGTGAAACAGACAAATCCATAGTCACTGTTGAGACTTGACGCTGTTGGAGACTTCTTAACAAGAAATTTCTATAGAACTAAGTGATTTAAACAAGTAAACACAGATGCTGGGATTCCACAGGGTTAGTTGGGCACAGCTAGCTGAGTGGCTAGCTAGCATAGGGGCCTCAGTACACTGCCTTCCACACAGCAAGGGGACTGTCGCCCCTGCCATCAGAGGCTTGACTCAGTGTATGAGGGCTCTCACTCTCGTGCCCTTAGTTCCTCAGCAGCTATAAGCAAGTTGTCAGGGGGCCACTTGGGGCCACTTGTGTGTCTGCAGACTTTGCTCACTGGTGCCCAAGATGTACAAATCTAAAAAAGAGAGAAAGCCAAAATGAGTCTTTAGAAACTACATGTCATCACTTTTGACAGATTCTTTTTATCAAAAGCAAGTCACTAAGTCCAGTTCACACTCAGAGGGAGGAAAGGAAATGTAGTAAAGAACACGTAGCCGTGACTTAAAATCATGACAGCCATGTGAATCTCTAAAATCTGCAGTAGGAAGGGTTGGCTTACAATGAAGGGCAGGGTGCGTGCTGCAGACATTGGAAGTCAGCAACATAAATGGATATTAGTTGTTAGGCACTGGAGGAAACACACACACACACACACACACACAAATTAGATAAATAGATAGATAGATAAATAGATAGATAGATAGATAGATAGATAGATAGATAAATAGATAGATAGATGATGGATGGGTAGATGGAGAGAGAGAGAGAGAGAGAGAGAGAGAGAGAGAGAGAGAGAATAGAGAGTCTAGCCCTGAGATC
>CM052707.1:66305766-66325483 GCA_028551405.1 Uromys caudimaculatus | reverse complement strand
AAAAAAAAAAAAAAAAAAAAAAAAAAAAAAAAAAAAAAAAAAAAAAAAAAAAAAAAAAAAGATGGGAACCATAGATATTAACATGGAGGAAACCAAGAAAAAAAGATGGCCTCATTGAAACATGAGTCTTTTGATGATACTGATTAATACGATAAAAGCAATGGTCGATAACTTCTACTGAGCATTTTCTATTGTTCTAAGTGCTTCACACAGGTTAGCCTTTTGTCCCGATAAATGGAGGTGAAGAGTCTGATTCCCTATGTACAGTTGGAGAAATTCAGGGAAAGTCAGACAATCACTGGGAACTGAGAGAGGGGAGGAGACACTGACTAAGCTGAGGCCCCATTTTTGCCCACTCTCTGTATAGGCCACCCATGTGATTGTAGACTTTAGAATCCATTCTTTCAGCAAATACCAATCAGATAGCAGGTAGAATTGTAGGCACGCACCGAAGGCTTTGGTGGTGGTTGAAATACTAAAGATGAAATCTCTACCCTGTGGAATGTAGCTTCTGGCGAGAGAGATGAATAATGAGATGAATACATAAAGTGTATTCAGTGGGAAGGCCTTGGTAAATTGACAAGTGATAAAGCAGAGAGATCAGGAAGTGGGTGCAGAGTGGTCTTGGAGTAATTCTAGAGAGGCCACTTAGAAAGAAATAGAAAGAGGGACACTCAATAAAAACCTTCAAGGGAGGGAGAAGCCACAGGAGCCAAACAGATACCCAGGGTCTGGGTGGGGCTTTTCTGGCAGAGAGGAAGCTAATTTAAAAGGCTCTGGGCAAGAATGTGCATTGGGAAAGAATAACAAGAAACCCAAAAAGTGATCCAAGAGAAGCCAGAAAAGAGTGTCTGGAGAGGGCAGAGAGAGCAGGGGCAGAGCAGATGGGGTCTGTTTGGGCAGCAGAGGATGAGCCTTGACTTCTATCCCACATCAGACAGAGAAACATTGGGAAGCTTTTGAACTAGAAAGGCACATGTTCTGACTTAGGTGTTGAGCTGTTCATTTAGCTGCCGTCCTAGCTGCAGACTTGAGAGAAGCCAGAACAGTAGCTGGGCCTTCTAGGAAGCTACTACAATAATCTAGGCAGTAGTTGTCAGTGACTTGGCACGATGTTAGCAGAGAGTTGACAAGAGAGATCCTGGAAGCCTTCTGGAGTGCAAGCCAACGGAATGCGCTGATGCCTTGGATGCAGGCTCTGGGAGATCAAAGAAAGTCGAGCTTGACCAAGGGCTTTGGATGCTGGGAACAATCAGGGCACATGACATAAAACTTACCATCTTCAGACCAGACAAGGTCACCAACAAAGTGAGTATAAAAGGCAAAACAGCTGAGGTCAATGTACTAAGCTCAGTGTGTTCCCAGTGTCTAGGGCTGGAGTGAGAAATAAGAACCAGAAAGGGGGATCTGACAACTGGCTATCAGAGGGACAATTGGGAAAGCAGACGAAGGTGAGGTCCTGGGTGCCAGGGAAAGCCAGGACTTCAAGGAGAGCACGAGCAAATGCTCAAGGAACGTGAGGCAGGAGCCTTCTCAGAACGCCCTCGGAACTGTTCACTGACCTTGATAAAAATCCCTTCTTGGCTTAGTGATGGAAATGCCTGAGCAGAAGGTATTAAAGAGAGAATGAAGAATATATTAGAGGTAACAAAAATAGATGTGGCTTCCAAAAACATTGACATGGAAGTGGGGGATAGTCAGGTCAAGTGAGGTCAAGGTTCATTTCTCATTGTTTTTTTATTGAGACAGGATCTTACGTAGGCTAGCCTCCAACTCTGTGTAGCAGATGCCAGCATTGACTCCTGCTCCTTCTGCCTCCACTTCCCTGTAGATATAGGCGATGCACATTTGGAGGCTGCTGGAAGTAGTGTGGTAGAGGGAAGCATAGGTTGGGAAGAGATGAGTGAGCTGAGTATCTGGGCCACGTCAGTGAGAATCTGGAGGAAGTGTGGATCTAGCGAACAGTGGAAAAGTTGGACCTCACTCAAGACTCTAGACACATGAGTGAACAGGACAGGATGCTGTACTCAGATGGTGGTAGCAAGCCCGTTCATCCGTGTGTACCTGTGGATCCCCCTTTAGGTTGACTCAGCCTTCTGTACAAGTGGAAAATAAGACATGAGGTCATCGGTAAGATTACGACTAGAAGTTGACGTAGGTCCGTAGGTCCGAGGAAAGAAGAGAAAGCCCAGAACATTGGAGGGTTGAGGAGGGATGAATGAAGTAGAGCTTCTGGGATGGATTAACAACCTTCTTAGAAGTTAGAAATCACACATTTTAGGTCCATCCCTGTTGTGTGTTTTCTGGATCCAGATTTGGAGATACTCTAAGAGGTTTCCAGTGGTGGGTGATGGGGGTCCATGCTTTTAATACTAACACACAGGAGGCAAAGACAGGAAAGTCTCTTTGAGTTTGAGGCTAGCCTGGTATACGGAGTGAGTTCCAGGACAGCCATGGCTACACAGTGAAACCCTGTTTTAGAAGAAAACAAACAAATTAATTTTTTTTTTTTTGTAAAGAAGAAAAGATTCCAGTGGAGTACAGGGAAAGAAATCAAATGATTTCTTTGACTGGAGTGTATTTTCTTTTCTTCTTTTAAAAATTTATTTATTTATTCACTTTACATCTTGATTGCGACTCTCCCTCCCCCTTTACCATCTCCCTTTTTTCTCAGAGAAGGGGAAGCCCCTCTTGGGTTCCACCCCACCCTGGGACATCCAGTCCCAGTAGGCGTAAGTACCTCCTCTTCCACTGAGGCCCAACCAGGCAATCTAGTTAGGGAAAGTGGATCCAATCACAGCCAACAGAGTCATAGACAACCCCCACTCCAATTGTTAGGGGACTCACATGAAGACCAAGCTGCACATCTGTTATGAATGGGTAGGGGGTCTAGGTCCAGTCCCTGCATGCTCTTTGGTTGATGGTTCAGTCTCAGTGAGTCCCCCTGGTCCCAGGTTAGTTGACTCTTTAGGACTCCTTGTGATGTCCTTGATCACTCTGGCTCCCTAGATCCTATCCCCCACTCTTCCACAAGGGATATGGAGACTGAAGTGGCCACCCCTGTCCAGGCAGGACTTCCAGGAGGGAGGGAGACATCATCCTACCCACAAAACCCTCAATCTCAAACTTGTCCTGCCTACAAAATACGCAGGGTAAAACATGGAGCAGAGATTGAGGGAACTGCCAACCAGTGGCTGGTCCAGCTTGAGACATAGCCTATGTACAAGAACTGATACTCTGCTTTGCATGCAGATAGGAGCCTAGCATAACTGTCTCCTGAAAAGTTTCATTCATCTGATGGAAACAGATGCAGAGACCACAGTCAAATACCAGGTGGATTCTATTGTCTTAATGATAAAATGTGGTTACCACCCAGGTTGAAGAGGAGACTTAGGTTAATTTGGAACACAGAGACTGAATAAGAAGAACTCATCCTCCTAGATGAGACAAATGTCCAGCCACGGAAGCTTGGCATACTTCATGACCATCATTAGCTACCATTTAGGGTTTCCCTCTAGAGTCTAACTTATAATTAGTCCATTTGGCTCTGTGATCTTCTTCAGCCAGGTACTAAGAAGCCCCAGTGTAGAAGGCAGAGAAGACCTACCAGTCTATGGCTACCTCCATAAAAACGTCAAAGCTTTACAACTACAAAAAAAAAAAAAAAAAAAAAAAAAAATCAACTACAACTGAGAAGCCAGTGGCGACACTGAGCACTGTGTTATTCTGGTGTCTGATCCTTTTAAGTGAGTTTTCTATTTTAAGAGCCTGGATGTCAATAGAGCTTAATTTAATCAGATTCTCATAGGTTAAGAAGGAAATTGGAAATCCAAAGGAGAGGAGAGACAAATTGTCATCATGAGCATTACAGAGCTGGGGACGCCTTATCTAGCCATCCTGAAGGTCAGGTGTGACCTTGTAGGATAGTCCTACAGCCTTCCCGATTTATCTGGATCTTATCGAGATCTGATGGCTGCTATTTGGGGAGCTCTTTCAGAGTTATAATTTGTCAATTTGTTGGATAGGCCACAGAGTCACCACTGCTGGCTCTGACCAAGGACATTGTGGGAGCATCAGTTAAGAATTCAGTGGATTCTAACCCCCTTATGCAAGCGTATATGGGCTCGTAGAAAGGTGTCAGTATATGTTCCCAGGTTCTGTTCATTTCCTAATACCCTGGTTTCAGAGTTTGTAGGAAAATGTCACTTGAAGTTTCTGATGGTTCATGTTTCCAGAGAACTTGCCCAATTTCACCTGCATTTGCATTCCTTTTCTTGGCTCCCTGGAAGTAACTGTTCCTTCAAGCTTCCTCAGATGCTACCACTCGAGCCTGCTCTGATTGTCTGCTTCCCCATCTGTAGTTCACACTCAGCTCTCTGAGTGTGAGCCCACGGTAATTTGTGCAATCATCTACCATGATATTCCTTGGCAGCTTATGTCTAACTTTCCCATGGCCCACCACATAGCGTGGTACGTTGTGGATGGTAAGTACTGGTATTTGATAAGCAGCACCACCAGATCCAATGTGTAGGGGGAATTACAGCTCTAAAAGGAGAATGCTTCTTTCTTTCAAAGTCAAACCTCAAATTATCCCCAAAGCCGTAGCACTATGAGTGACAGAAGAGCAGCATGGTAAAGTATGAAGGTAAGATTTAACGTTTAGATGTGTCTTACTCAAGTGCGTTTTCCTGCCTCAGTTTCTTCTTGTTGAATGAGGATATATGAGTGTGGTTTGCTCATCAGGGTGCACAGTGTGTGGCGAGGAAGACACAAACCCTGTCTACCACCCTCTATGGAAGAAGCATGACAACGCTTCTCTTGCCAGGCTCACTCTCCTGCACCACCTGCCTATGTTAGAGAAATTCCGTGACTTCACGATTTCCCCATGCCATGTGTTGCAGCTTTCCCTGGTGAGTCTGCCTCTATTTCACTCCAGATAGACACAGCAATGGGAAACCAGGGAAACAATTCTGCTCAAGTCTAGCTTGGCAAACCAGTGAGTTTATGGGTACACAGTCTGTGGGTACACAGAAGTACTGAAAGGACCGGTAGGCTCAGGACCCCAAACCCAAGTTCTCAGCACAAAGGAGATTTATTTGCCTCAGGGTGACAAAGGGAAAGGAATAGAGACTAAGACAGGTGACAGAGGATGGGGAGAAAGAGATGGGAACAAGGGAGAGGGAAAGGGGGTATTTGTCCTGGACGGGGCTAAAGGGCTGCATCTGGATAGAGAAGAGACAGATGTGGCCCATAGGCAAATGTAGGTTTATAAAGGTTAAAGGGGAAACCCCATGTTAGGATGAGGTGTTTAATTTTAATTGGGTGTGTTATGGAGCCAAACTGGGCTTTTAATTGCTGGACTTCAGTACTTTGACAGCTGGACCTTAACAGCCTCAGGAGGAAGAAGTAGACAAATAAGGGATTAGACCTTGGGGTTAGCTTTATAAATGTAATCTAATGTTTTCTGTTGTCGCTTGTTTGTTTGTTAGCAAGGTATCGAAATGGAGAAGGGCAAGGACGGCCAGAGCCTTGTTTGCCAATCTTAGGCTGGCTAGAGTCCCTTCAGGCGCGTTTAACTTAAAGGCAGTGGCATTACTGAAAAGTCCACTCCAGTATGGGTGACAGCTCACAAAGCTGGGAACCTGGAGCATGCTGCACAGCCTGTAGGCAGCTCTACAGGGTGGAGAGTATCTTTTCCAGGTGACTCCGTTGGTCTAAACCCTCTTTCAGGCAGCTTGGCCAGTTTCTGCTTGTTCTGGGAAGTTGTCTGGCCCTAGAGTCTTCTTTGCAATTTGGCTCCGCACTTTGTCTGAGAGGAGGTGTCAGCTTTTATTGCTTGACTGGCAAGAAGGGGTTCTAGTCACTCTGGTCAGTTTCAGGAACTTCCTAAAGGCTATTTTGAGTTGTTTACCTTCCTGATAAGGAGCTTCCTGCAGATTAGGATCGTTCAATCTCAGAGAAGACTATCACAAAACAGTTTTAAGCCATCAGTGGCTGTATCATGCAGAGAGTTTTACCACACCACACTCTCTCTACCTGCTGAGGCAAGCTCTGTTGCCTTGGGTTGGATCTCCTCCAGATCCTAACTTCTACCTATGGGTCCTCCTGGTGTCTGCACATAAGGCCCAGCCTTTCTTCTCTCTTGCACTGAATTTGTTGCCATTTCTGATCTCTAGCCCATACCTAGCTTCTCTGGCTCCCTCTAGACTGACTCAATGGACAGTGGTTAACTTTTATTTCTATCTCTGGGCACAATGTCCACCTATTGTTTGCTATGCACTTTTTCACTGGGAGGTAACTGCCAGTCTTACTATAGCTGATGAGGAAGTCTGTGGCTCAGTTGAAGTCCTTGAGATGCTCTTCTCCTACAGTGCTTGTACGTGTATGCGTTAGATTTGACTGCAATTTCTTAGCTTTAACCAAAGCCATCCAAACAGCTCAACCATTTCCTCCTAGCTGAGTCTCTAAAGCATTCCAGCCATCGTAACAAGCAGGGCCTGTGGCTCTTTATTCAAACAAACTTTCCAAGCCAAACTTCATGCTTATATAGTATTCTGGCTAAGGCTTTTTACTTATGACCATGAGATAATTTGGAGAAATTAAGTGGCTTTGTAGGAAATACAAATATGAGAGTCTAGTGTTCTAAATGCTCAGTGGTTTCCCAAGAATTATAATTAAAAACAGCCTTTGCCTCCCATTCACATAAACTCTCATTCAGTTGAAGTGGTAAATTTTGGGGGAGTAGTTTGGAGAGAGAAACTGTGATAAACAGATTACTCTGAGATCACAGGTACCACAACCCTTGAAACATTTACTTCAGCATCATTAATTGTATTCATATCATCTACCTTCCGGAATATTTGATAGCACTGTGGGAAAAAAAAAAAAAAAACCTGTTTCTAGTTGTGGTTTGGCTCAATCTTAGCATACACCTTTAATCCCTCTGGCTAGAATATAGACATGCCCTTAATATGCACCTTTAATCCCAAAACATGAAGGTAAAGTTGTTTGTAGAAGGAAGCACCCATGTTTGAAAGTGACATCTAATTGAATGGCAGACAAAGTGATGAATCAGGGAAAGATTTGACAGAATAGGATCTGCCCAGCTCTCCTGAGAAGAGAGAGGAAAGGGGAGCTACTTAAGAGAGCAGTGCAGACACACACACACACACACACACACACAGAGAGAGAGAGAGAGAGAGAGAGAGAGAGAGAGAGAGAAGCAGTTTTACCTGAACAGTTATAGAGATACAGGTTACAGAGACAGAACAAGCTGGATAGAGATTAAGACAGAATGACCCAGAGAATGAGAAGGAGCCAGAAAATTAGAACATATTGTTAGAGTTAGTTTGAGGTTAAACAGAGCAATTAAGGAGAGGCCAAAAAAGAAGCTGATTTGAATCAATCACCATGGAGAGAAGTTTTGAGCCAGAACGGCTGAGTTGATCTAGTTAGCCAGAGTTCAGAAACAGCTAGAAAAGGTGAGCTTATTCAGCAGTAAGTCTCAGAGGCTGAAACATTTTAGGCCTAGATAAGATTGTACGGAAGCTAGAAGTTTCCAAGACTAGGCCTAGGTCAGCAGACAGAGGCAGTATGCCTTGGAGATGACAATTACACTAGGCAAATACAAGTTACTTTTATATATCTGTAAGATTACATTTCCTCAACTTTTGCTCTCATCAACGTCTGTATGGATGTGTATGGACTCCTATGAAGTCAACTTCTACATACTATGTTTTTCCTTCTTCTAGGGTTATATGTATAAGGAAACCCCATTGCTAGACCTAGGACCACTGTGACCTGAAGATGCTCCTCCTGTTACTAAAGGTTCGTGTCCTTCAGAAAGAAGGGAGTTGAGTCCTTTTAGTTCCTAAGGGAAGACATTACATAAAGTAATTGCACAATCATATTGAGTAGATATGGGAAAGGGAAGGGAGTCTGAGGGGAGAAAATCATGGTTTACAACCTTCTGAGAGATGATTCATTCAACAGTCATGGTTCTTTTTCTCCATACTAAAAAAACAACAGAGCTGAAAGGGACTGAATTATCTTCCCCCAGCAAAAAATACTACCCAGACAACTGAGAGGGGATGGAGAGAAAGGCAGGTTCTCTCTCTCTCTCTCTCTCTCTCTCTCTCTCTCTCTCTCTCTCTCTGTGTGTGTGTGTGTGTGTGTGTGTCTGCCTCTGTCTCTGTCTCTGTCTCTGTCTCTGTCTGTCTATCTGTCTCTCTGCCCGCCCCCCCAAGGAGGCATCAACCTGAAGCTCCCTGGAGATTACAGTAGAGGTTCCCTACACATCTGCATTCCAGCTACCCACTCCCACATTTAAGCTGCTGTTCCCCAGAGTCTGGTGCTAAATATAGCTCCTACAATTCAGCCTGATGAAAGGCTCCTGCTGCACGGGAACTGAATCTTCCCTTCACGCACTCCTAATATGGTCAGCTGTGCAGCCTACAGCCTGGCAGCCAGGGATGACTCTCCACACTGCCCAAGCTTAACCCTTCAGTGGAGGACAAAAGGGTCAATCTGACTAGATTAATTGAGGGTCACTGCAGACTCTGTTACATCTGAAAGCAAAGCAAATGGCTGTGGTCTAAACAGGGTCCAGTCTACTTCCTAAATGGAAACACTTGCAGTGGTAAATAGCCCATCAAGGAGACAGGGTAGGGTGGGCTGCCTAGCACCCCCAGCCCCATCTCATGAACATGGGAAAGGAGAAAGCGGCAGGCAAACACACATGATTAAGGCTTTCAGAAACAGGGACAACAGTGAGAGGACTTGACAATATGTGCCACCCCCTCTGCTGTGTGTCTGCTTTGTGACCAGAGCCACTGTCCAAGGCACATAGCAAACTATGTCCTTGCAGGTGTTCTCCAACAATGGGGAGCAGAAAACAGACCCAAGTGCAGGCCGACCAATGGGCTTCCAGTATTCCTGTGATACCAGCAGTCAAACCAAAGCTTAGGATCACTCTGCTTTTCAAAGAGCCCATCACAAGCCACGAGGCTGAGATCCTGAGACTAATATATAAAAGGCAGCCAGTAGTTAGGCAGTTAATGCTCCTAATAACTTGGTACCATTAGGATGAAATACTATAAGCCTCTCAGGTCGTTCCTGGCAACTAAGGTTCTCAGGACAACATGTTTCTCTCTGAGAATGCTCTACAGTGTACAATGAAATGTGACATTTCAGCATGGCATTTTCAACACAGTGGCTATTTTGAGCACCTCACTGGTATGTGTAGATAGGAAGATAGGAAGGTAAAGACTCAGAATCAAAAACTGATTCTCTCAAGGGCTCAATGTGGGAATTCTCAAATTCGGGGCTAGCTGGTATTGCTCTGCACAGTGGACCAACTCTACTGAGCATGTTTACTTTCTGAAGGCTTTTACTATTTAAAACATGTTTTCCATATTTCCCCCAAAGATCAGAGTCTCCTACAGGCACATGGACAAAGTTTCTAAATTAGAGATGAGACTGAGGTTGGAATTCTTTCTGACAAACGTATGGATCAAGCCCTCCTAGCGACCATCTCCTTCTGAGGAAAGGTCTACTGAGTGTGTGAAGTGATTTTTTTCCCCCTGTTGTTTGGCCCTGCTCTCTGATCCCACCCAGGTGTGTCTGCTCCGTTCCATCCCAGGGACCACACCCTTGTGTGTGTGTGTGTGTGTGTGTGTGTGTGTGTGTGTGTGTGTGCGTGCGTGTGTGTGTGTACAAGGTTTTAGGGGCTAGTTAATAGAGTCTCAGATTACAGACTAGTATCCTCTGATGAAAGCTGGAACAGGGTCAACCTCTGTCCACACACAGGAACACATTCATTGACTGCCAATCATTGGCTTTGTATAGGTCTAGAGTAAGAAAAAAAGACAACAACCTGCATCTTTGGTTCGTTTTTATTGTGTCCCTTGGCCTCTCTCTATCCTTGACCCCTCTGTTTTCGCCCTTTTGGCTGGGAACCTATGCCTGCCCTTCTAGGGCATATCCTGCCTCTTTAAACTCTAGGGTAAGGTGGGCAAGCTGTCTCTCTTTCCATCATACGGACTCAAGACCTCCTAGGAATATTCTTATCGTCATATCTTTTGTTTTTAATCTTTGATGTTATATAAACTCAAATAATATGCTCAGACTCCCTCTGTCTAAGGGTTCATATTTCTGTGATAAAATACTGACCAAAAGCAACTTAGGGGGTTGCTTAGTTAGGGTTTCTATTGCTGCGAAGAGATCTAATGACCATGGGAATTCTTATAAAGGAAAGCATTTAATTGGGGCTGGCTTACAGTTTCAGTGGTTCAGTCCATTATCATCATGGCAGGAAGCATGCAGCATCCAGGCAGTGCTGGAGAAGGAGCTGAGAATTCTACATCTTGATCTGAAGGCAGCCAGGAAGAGACTGTTTTCTGCAGGCAGCCAGGGTCCTTTCCGCTTTGGGCAGAGCTTGAGCATAGGATGTCAGAGCCTGCCCCCACAGTGATGCACTTCCTCGAACAAGGCCACACCTACTCCAAGAAGGCCACACCCACTCTAACAAGACCATACCCCCTCCAACAAGGTCACACCTACTTCAACAAGGCCACGCCTCCTAATAGTGACACTTCCCATGGGCCAAGCATATTAAACCACCACAGGGAGAAAAGGGCTTATTTGCCTTACATATCTCAGGTCACAATCCATTGAGAGAAACCAAGGCAGGAACTCATGTCAGGTACCTGGAAGCAGAGACTGAAACAGAAGCCATGGAGGAACTCTGCTTACTGGCTTGCTCTGCACTGCCACAGGGGAAAGAAATCATGTAATATGATAAGCAGGAAAATATCTGCAACAGAGATATGATTTTAGACAGCATGATAGAGGAAAACCCTTCCATGACGGATGCATTTTGCGCTGGATGAGCCTAGAAGTACAAGGGTCCTGGTATAGGAGCTAGCTTAGGATGCTTAAGGGATAGAACTCTGAACTGTCACTTGCTGTTTTCACTCACAGTCCCTTCCCAGATCTGATGTCTGAAATGTATGAAACTCACTTGACTTTTCTGCTCACTTGGCCTTCTTTGCAAACCTAGAACATGAGGCAAGGTTCCAGGGCTAGAGTTATAGATCTTCCCTGAAACTTGGATTGATTTATCCAGTTGGGTTGGCAGCAAAGACTGTTGGCTTTATTGGATACTTCTGGGTGACGGGCCAGCATTAGCCAAGCAAGGAGGAGAGTGATGAAATTGGCTGGGGGGTGGTGGTGGTGGTGGTGGAAACAGACACAAAGGTTGGAATGCTTACTCTGCTTACAAAGGGAAAGAACAATGAATAACCTGTTTTGAAGCAAAGTGAGGTGAGGCAGATATCCAGACACCTGTCAGTGCCTGTGTGTCACTTTAGCAACCTAAAAGCTCTCTTTAGTCACCCAAAGGCTCTTACATTTCTAGCCTCTCAAAGGCTGAAATTTCTGCAACCCAAGCATCTGAACTCTGATTGGAGTTGACCTGAACTGAAGAACACTAGATAGAAGTACAGTGTCCCTTTTTCCTCTGGGTCAGGAACCAGACAGGGCTCTCCCCTCTGATTGTATTTAAGAAAGTAGCAGTGTCTGCCCAACCCAGATGGATGAACTGACCCCAGCCTCAGGGACGACCTATGCACTAGTTATTTTTCTTGTTACTATGATCAAATAAATTGACAAGAAGCAATTTACAGAATTTAATCTTACAGTCTGAAGAGATCACTCCATCACGGCAGGGAAGGCATGACAGCGGGATGGAGAGGCTGGATGGTAACACTGTATCTATAGTCAGGAATCAAAGAGTGAATAGGATAAGTTATAAAATCTCAAGGCTTAACCCCCAATGACCTACTTCCTCTACAAGGGCTCCACCTAAGCAAGTTCCACAATCTTCCCAAAGAGTGCCACCAGCAGGTACCAAGTATTCTAATGCATATCAGTGGGGTACATTTCACATTCAAATGACAACATCCCACAGCTCGCTTCCATAAGCTCCTGGCCATTTCATGACACCAAAGGCATTCCTTGCAACTTCAGGAGCCCTCAGAGTCTTCAACAGTCCCAATGGTGCTCAAAATCAGTGTCTCAAGAGACAAAGGCAATCTCTGAACTGTAGCCACCTGTAAAATCAAGAACAAATGACATACTTTGAGCATACAATGGCATGAAGCAAATACTCCTTTTCTGAAAGAGAGGAATTGGGTCATAGCAAGAAAAGATACCACCCAAGTAAGACCAAAACCCAGCCAGATGAACGCCCAATCCTGTGCTCCACGTCTGGCATCTTGTGCTCTTGATGGAATTGTCTGGGTCCAAGGGCTTAGCTAACTCCACTCCTCCAGCTGTAATACGTACAACCTCTCTTTTGAGCCAGGTCTTCTCCATGCTCATAACATTTCTTAGCAGCTACATCACTGAAATCTCCAACATCCTACGGTTTCCTGTATGGATTAGGCTTCACCGTCATTATTTTTGGATTCAGCCTCACTTGGTTTCTCAGGACATGGACATTTGTAGCCAGAGTCTCTAATGAAATGTAGTGAGCCTGGCCTCTGGCCCAGTTGCTGAGAGAGTCCCTGTCCCCTCTGGGACCTCATGAGCCAGTCCTCTACAAGTCTTTGAACACTGTGGTCTTTCAAACTCCCACCAGAATGACCTATTGAGTTCTGCTCACAGCAGAGCTTTTCAGACTCAAAGTTCCCAATTCTTCCACATTCCTCCTACAGAACATCTTCTCCCCAAACCCAGGAACCCCACAGTTAGGTCTATCACAGCCATAGCCCCATTCTCACGACCACTTTTTCTACATTACTCTTCTCATTGCTACAACCAAATACCCGACCCAACATTGGCTTAAGGGATGAAAGGTCTATTCTAAATTAGGGGGAGATCATCCCATCGTGTTGGGAAAGGCATAGGGGACAAGAGAAGGAGGCCAGCTGGACACACTATATCCCTAATGTGTACATATCATTACACACTACTATGTGTAATATAAAACCTTGTAAGTGTGAAGGTTATAAAACCTTTAGGTTCACCCATCGTCTGATTCCAATGAGGTACCACCTCCTAAAAGTTTCACAACCTTCCTAAACACTGCCCCTATCTGGGAACCAATTGTTCAAATGCCTGAACTTATGGGAGTCATCTTACATTCAAACCCCAGTAACCTCTGACCTTAACTTTGGAACCGCACACCAGGTTCGAAGTTTATTCAAAGTAAACAAAACTAGTAAGGACAAGCATGTTTTCTACTTTAGACATCAGATCTGAAAATGGATCAATAATAAAACCATATGAATGATTATTTAGATAAATATACTCCATACAATGTTTCCAGAATATTTATGCTAAAATAATTCAATCTTTATATGAAAATGAAAGCATGTACATAGGCAACATGCTGATTGCATTAGCAGCCCACTGGTTGAGCTTTCTTCCCTCTGTTTCTGACACTCAGCTTCTGGAGGCATGTGAGTTGAAGGAAAAATGGAATAACTATTTAATCTGGAATGTGCTAAAGATGTATTTTTATGATAGAGACCATTTCTTCAGGACTCAACACCTAACCTTCATGAACTACACACGAAAAGTGACATAATTCTCATGCCCTAGCATGTAAGCACTTAGTCCTGTAAGACACCACTTAATATTCATAAGGTTTCTTTCATGTGTGCCCTCCTTAGTGTAGGGCTATGAGAGGGTTAGTTGAAGGTTCTTAGAAAATGCTCATGATGAACAGAAGCATAAATCTCAAGTCTAATTATCAATGCTATTCAGCTTTAAGATGAGTGAACCATGTCCTTTGTAGGGCTTTGAGATAATAAAGCCACGGGATCAATATTAGTCAAAAGGTTGGTTTGGTTTTTTTTTTTTTTTTTTTTCTCTGTTCAAATCTGGAGCCTGACAAAGGAAGGAATTCTTCCCAAGAAACAGCTGAGAGATTTGTTTCTTTAGAAGTGGGTGAATAGGTAGACTGTGACCATTTTTCACAGGAAACATTAGCTGAACCGTTAACTTTTTGAAAGCACAGATTTATTGGGTGGGTTTGTACGAATGTGTGTATTGGGCAAAGTTTTCAATTAAAAAAAAAAAATCCTGTCAGCAAAGGCTAAGGAAACTATTTTAGGTTAGATCGGCGGGGGGAGGAGGACAGGGGCAGGGACTATAGTGGCCTGTCATGTAATCCATGAACTAATTATAGCCAGATCCAGAAAAATGCATCATTGGAAAGGCTTGGGGACCAACTGAGCTGTGGAGAGGGGTCTCAGAGAGTGGAGCTTTCGTCTTCAGGGACCCAACCACACAGTGAACCTGAGATAGCTTTCAAGTCCCATACTTCTTTATGAAAATATTAGGTCATTTGAAACAAACAAACAAATAAACAACCTCATGGATAAGATCTAATTACCTAAGAGATTGAAGAAAACTTTATGAGTTTATTTAGAGAAAAAAAGTAATTAAATTTGTCCAAAATTTTCTTTGTCTTTAAAGTACAGTGTTGGGGAAGAGAGGTGAAGAAAGAGCACTAGAGCCATGGGCAGGTCGAGCCCTCACAACCTAATTGCTGATATAGTTTGAATTAAAACAAAACAAAACAAAACAAAACATTGATTTAATTAGGTTGCTTCACCACTTTTATCAAGGAGACTATTTACCAAGTGTGCAGTTGCTCAATGTTTGGTTGTTATGCACAGGAAAAGAACAATCAGTTGTTCCAAGCTGCCAGAGACATGCATGAAGACAAAGTCCCTGATAAACAGACAGGTTGGGGTGCAGGGTAAGGTCACTGTGGACCCTGGCTTCCTCACTCTGCCTGCCACTGTCCTATGCTGTGTCCACACAGGCTGACCCCTACAAACCATCCTGGAGTGTCTGGCTCTCTGAGCTCTGGTCTCCCACGTGTAAGTGGGTGGGGGACCTGCTGGGTCTTTGTTCTCTGCTCTACCTCACAGAAGCTATTTCTAATCATTCTCTCTGACACACTGGCAGCCTTCCAGGCCACTGCCTTTAGGAAACAGGACTCCTTGGGCTCTGGGGACTCAGTTCTCCCTGCCACTGCCTAAGCTCGGCTGGTGATAATGGCTTTCTGCTCTTGCTCAGCACCCCCTAGGCTCCAAGGACCTACCCTTACCTCTAGCAATTCTCTCTTCTGTGCATGTTTCTTTGTTTTTTTTTTTTTTTTCCAGACAGTGTTTCTCTGTGTAGCCCTGACTGTCCTGGAACTCACTCTGTAGACCAGGCTGGCCTCAAACTCAGAAATCCACCTGCCTCTGCCTCCCAAGTGCTGGGATTAAAGGCATGCGCCACCACTGCCCGGCCTGTGCATGTTTCTTTAAACCTCTTGTGTTGATCAGTTTTCCAAACAGGAGGCTGACCCAAACAGTCCTGAGTTCATTTACACACACACACACACACACACACACACACACACACACACACACACACACACGAGCATGAACACATGCATGCACACACACACACAAACTATGATGAACAGTTTTGGGTTTTTTCTTCAGCCATTTTTTCCCAGAATAAAACTACTGTATTCTATTGGCTACATTTGTTTTTCTTCTGCCTGTAAGAAATCAGTCAAGACCGGACAAAGTCAAGAGGAGAGAAAGGAAGTAAAGAAGAGGGTGAAAAGGAGAGACCTAATTATTTTTAAGATATTGGCCATATTACATACATTATTAGTGTTTGTTTGTATTTATGAAACTGAATGGTTTTGCTTGTGAAATGCTTGTCAAGGTTTTTCATTCGGAACGGCGTGGGAAGGAGCCTACATAAATATTCAGGTTACAACTTAGGACCAAGAGGATAAGATACCCTCTCCAAACTGCTCCCTCCTGGTTCCACCTTCCACCTTAACCGGCCTGCATTAGGCACTACCTTTCCTGTTGCTTTTGTGGCTCTGAAATGTAAGGTTGGAGCACGAGGGGTGGGGTGGGGGTGGGGGGAAGTGGATGTGGCTCGTGAGGATTCACCAGTGTCAAGCAGTGGCCTCAAGAGCCAGAGGGCCCAGCACAGCTGGAAACTTGTCCTGCAGATTCCACCTGGAAGGCAGTCTGCTGAGTCGCATTGCTCAACTGTGATTATATTTTGTCTCAGGAAGTCTGAATCAGAGGGTACTTATGTATGCAGAGGCAGTTCTCTCTCCAGAAATTACTTCTTGGAAAGACCTGTTTTGGGACTTGATTCTCCTGTTGCTCATGGCACGGCGAGTGAGCTGTCTTTTTACTTCTTTGATGCCGGGTTTTCATCTTAAGAAAATAAGGAAGAAAGGGACCCAGATGGAGAGAGCCTTGCATTCTGAGCAGATTTAGAAGGGCTCCCCTGGGATTTGTATGGGTGATGCGGTTTGCTGCAACCTGACAAGTGAGCGATCTCCTCTCTTATCGCTTTAATTTCAAGCCTCAGAGATGCTCAGCTCTGTTGTTCAAAGAGTTTTATTAAAAATTTGTGAGGAGGGAAAAGAAGTGTGGGCGGGCCTGTCTGATTTCATTATCTCTGACAGAATGCACAAATGGAGTAGAGCCAGCTGAGGCCAGAGATGACCATTCAGGGCACAGGGGTGAAGCTGAGGCTTTGGAGCAGTGCAGTTTTACCACAGATGTTCTCGTCTTCTGGGATCGCTCACACAATCAAGACTCTCAGAAAACAGCCATGTATGTACTCTTTGTCATTAAACCACTAGTGTTGTAGCCAGAAGAGACACACCTTGGAATCCCAAATCTTTTTTTTTTTTTTTCGAGACAGGGTTTCTCTGTGTAGCCCTGGCTGTCCTGGAACTCACTCTGTAGACCAGGCTGGCCTCGAACTCAGAAATCCACCTGCCTCTGCCTCCCAAGTGCTGGGACTAAAGGCGTGCGCCACCACTGCCCGGCCCAAATCTTATTTATATAGTTAGTTAGCTAGTCAGTGGGCTGGACTTGGGATCCAAGCCAAGGCCTTAAAGCAAGCTCTATGACTGAGTCAAACCCCCCACCCCCAAATCCCAACCTTGAACAAACTCCTCCTCATTCAAAGTCTGTAGTTGCCCCTCTCACTAATGAGAGTATACTCCGATCTCTTACCCTGAGCGTCTGGATCAATCACCAAGCTGCCAAGAGTTCTCCGGGCTTTGACACACAATTTGAATCTTGCATTCCACAAAGTCATTTGGATTGCAATTCAGATGTTGTTTGAATAGCTTCAAGCCTACAGTATTCCTAAATGCAGACATCTGCTCAATGGCACCCACTGAGACAGAAAATCCATGAGAAAGGCAGGCTGGCTGGCCTGGTTCACAGAAAGTCTATGTTCATGAGAGTAATCTGCTCAGGCAGCAATCTATTCACACACACACACACACACACACACACACACACACACACACACACACATTTTCTATACACTGTGGGCACGAATATAAAGAGGAGAAGGGTCCCAGGCCTACCCTCTGGTGTCAAACCCAGTGCCCTGACCAGCTTCACCCCAGACTTTCTCAAGACTAAGAAACGCTAGGATCAACTGCGAGCTTTTTAAAAACTGTGATGCCTGGGCAGAACCGCCAGAACAAAAGAATCGAATCCCATCAGAATCACTGCTACAGACTAAAAGTTCTACTTGAATGTGTGAAGTTGCATGTTTCAATACACATATGTACACAATGCACACACATACATGCAAATACACACACACATACACAAACATACAGACATATATCCACATGCACACACATGTACACACACATACATATACACAAACACACATACACACATATACATGCACATGCACACATACACACATACATACACATAAACACATACACATATACACACACACATACACATACACAAACATACACACACATACAACATACATATAAGCACACATACACATGTGTGCATATACATACATACATGCACATAAATACATACATGCATACATATACACATAATATACCTACACACACATAAACACATACATATACATAAACACATAACACATATATATATACATGCATACACACAAACATGCACAAACATACACAAACATGCACACACATACACACACACACACACACACACACACACACACACACACACACACACACACTCTGATGGGAGGCAAGGCAATGCAAAAGATACCAAGTTACCGCAGTTGAGTGTTTGTGCCCGTGTTCCCTAGCAACATTTTTGTCCTGAGAGGAATAATGGAGGTAAGGCCTGGAGCCAGGAGTGGACAAAGGGAAAGGTAGATTTTGTGTGACCCATGACAGTGATAGCTATGTCTGTTGCTCAGGGTCCATGTAGCTTCTTTAGGCTCTTTGAAAATCCCCAAGCCTATTCCCAGGGTAATTATACTCATCTTGCCTAAGTGCTATCTGAGTCCTAGAAGCTTCTTCCTTTTGCTCTTCATTAATATCACACATATGAAAAGAATATGACAAAATTTCCCCCTCCACTGTGACAAACCTTTCCATCTTATCTAAGGCCTTGGGCTACCATTTAATCTAACTTAGTCTTCTGCTCACAAGAGAAGGGAATATGCCTACTTTTTCTTATGTCTTGCAAGCTGTGTTCAACTTGGCAAAGGTGGTGCTGGTTTCCATGTGAAGGAATCCCTCTTACCCAACAGGCCAGGTAGAACACGCTGTCCATGTGGCCGTAGGTAACTGTGCTGTCCTTATAGAGCTAGAGAGGGCTATGGGGTGGGTGGGGATGCCACACGTGCAAAAGGAAAGTTGACATACACAGGGCCTGGGGTTGATCCTTATCACTGAAATGAAGTGCAAAGGGAGAGAGAGAGAGAGAGAGAGAGAGAGAGAGAGAGAGAGAATGAGAATGAGAGAGAAGCCCAGGCAGGAGGCCATGAGCATGGCAAAGAAAAGGAAGAGCAGAGGGTCAGGCACAGCAGAGTGACCCACATCATACAGACAGGAATCAAAGGCTTCCTGTAAACTGTGATTTGGGCTGCTGCATCCTCCGCCACACTTCTCTTTGACGGCTGATGGAGCACCCTAAATGATCCCTTCAGTCCTGGAATTCAGGGGTCTGCTTCCCTGTAGTATGTGATGAAGACTGGATACACAACCTAGCGTCTGATTCTCACGTTACAGACTTGTACATTGTACAGACCGGTCTTTAAAACAGCCTGCTACAAGAAGTTGTTTTGCTGATTTAAAATGTTTAGCAATAAAAAAAAAAAAAAAAAAAGTCAAACATTTTAAAAGAAGGAAAAAGCTAATGTTAGTTTCCTCAGGCCCAAGTCATTGACAGTCATTGACACTGGTCACTTCGACTGCCGTTATGTGGTCCTGGTTAAGGGAATAGTGCTGTAGAAACTGAGTTACAGTGGGGTGGGACCGGAAGCCAGGGAAGAGCCCCTAAACTACAACCCTTCAGCTCCCAAGCACCCTGTCAGAGAGACATTTTCTTCTAAGGGAACACACTGGTGATTAGATTGTGTACTAAACTCTAGTTTTTAGGAAACTCCCACCCCAGATGCCACGATTCGAAGTCTGGTGAGTAGCCCTTTGAAGGGCAGGTCCGACCAACTGAGAACAGAAACCAGGGTTTGGAAGGCATTGTATCTGTAGCTGACTGTCAGCCAGTTCCCTTCTTCCCTTTGGATCTTCACTGTGTGGGTATTACTGCTCATCTACAGGCCCTAGGACCTTCTCCTGACCATGTGAGAGATGACCCCACCCCACCCCCCAAAAATAGACAAAGAAAAAAGAGAG
>CM052707.1:66263006-66305666 GCA_028551405.1 Uromys caudimaculatus | reverse complement strand
GGAGAGGGAGAGGGAGAGGGAGAGGGAGAGGGAGAGGGAGAGGGAGAGAGAATGTCCCTGCACTCATAATGTTGTCTGAGTATGGGACTCAGCTTCTAGACTCAAGGTAGTTATGTTGTTATTATTGTTGTTATTATTTTTGTTTGTTTGTTGAGCGGGATACATGTATCCCAGGCTAGCTCTAGCCTTCAAAGTACTGGGATTAAGATATGCCCACTACACCAAGCACTGTTAGGATCTTTTTCCAAAGTGTATTTCCATTGAACAGAGGGAAATTCTTCCTGTAGAGGTAGTCACCACGGTGAAGCCGAAAGGTGAACTAGTGTGTTGTTGAGTCGTCTTAGGAAGGCATCTCTTTTCTTGGAAGGGGAGTCTCTACCTGAGAGGCCCATGAGTGCGTCCTTGGAGATCCCTCACAGGCTGAAGATGGCTCTTTTCTTTGGCACACACAGTGGCTTTCTTTCTTTGGCACACACAGAAGCCAGAGTCAGCGTTGGCAACGGCAGCCACAACAAACTGGCCACAGCAAGCGCGCATGCGCAGTTCTGCCTCACAAGTGGGAATTCGGGCCAATTGAAATATTTCCAAAACACCTCTCCCAGCCAAAAGCTCAGCCCTGGGGCAGCTAGGGGCAAGGGCTACAGTTTTCCACCTCAGCCCGTTCTCACGCTGCCCTGTCTGTGAGTGCTTGAGGCCGGCTTACTTAAGATGACCCATGCCTTGGTTCTCCTCTGAGATAATCAACTACTCGGAAAGGCTCCATCCTGTAGCCGTGTAGACGGTTGTGATTTGGGTATGAGTTTTAAAGAATGGTCATTAACATTCAGTACCACCAAACACTGTGCATGTGCCTTTGTGCCCACTGTGTCTGGATCCAAGTGGGCACTGTAAAATGAGAAAAGGGAGAGGAAATTAGTGAATTCAAGAAGCTCCATTGGCCCGGTGATGCTGAGGGTGAGGGCATAGCTAAAGACAGTGAGACCTCGTCCAAGCTGTCTCATCGAGCTGCTCTCTCCAGAGTGCATCTTCGAAGGTCTGACAACACAGTGCTTCGTCCAGATTTTACAAAGCATTCCCAATGTCTGTGACTTCGCCTTTCGTTACCATACATATTCTCACACTTGGCATATTTTATACTATATTCTGCTGCGGCCAGCACATGTAAAACTCATTCACGGTCTATTGCCTATTGAGTCCCCCCCAAACCTGAAATGGGGTGGGAGTGTCCTAGTCACTCAGTTCTTGGGGTTCTAAGAATGAAGAAGGAGAGGGGCCATGGGGATGGAATGAAGGGGAAAGAATGCTAAATCAGGTAGGGTTGAAAGGAGTCACATGCTGACATCTACAACAAAGCCCCTCTTCTCCCTCAAACTACCATGTAGTATGGTTTTTTCTCTTCACAGGATACTGAAGGAATTCTGTGGACACATGGTCATACCCTTTTGCCCTGATGTGTGGCTAGTTCCTGAGTCTTGAGTTCAGCTTAATGATGTCTAAACATCTTTGGGAGATACCTCAGAGCTTTCACCTTTCTTATTAGAAGTTTGCTAGAAATCTTACTAGAATGGGAGATGCCTCATGATGCTGACTGAAGGTCCTCTTGCTTCCAGGAAAGAAACCTTTTGGATGGTGACTAGTAAACCACCACCAACTACCAAGCATGAGGACTTGAGTTCAATCCCCAGTAACCACATTTAAAGGCTGAGTATGGCGGTACACACTTATAACCCAGTTATTAGGAAGTAGAGTCAGATAGATTCAGGGACCTCCTTAACTAGCCAGTCTAGACTATTTGGCAAAATATAGGCCAGGGAAGACCCTGAGACAAAAGCAAGGTGGATGGCATTTGAGGACGACACCCGAGCTTGACCTCTGACTTCTGCACTCACACACACAAACACACACATAAAGAAGCTGTATCTTTATCGCCACTCTGCCATAGTCCTTGCCATCTGGGTCACTTCATTAAGGAAAGCTATGGTAGACTGTACATTTTTCTCTAATCTTATATATTCTCGGTGGTTAGTAGGTGGAGGAACTGGAAAGCAAAAGAAACTCAGATTTAGATGTCTATCAAATAACCTGAAAAATAATCATTACATCAGCCACATATCCTGTGTCTGCAAGCTACTACTCATTTGTCTGCACAGAGCACTGCAGAGTAAGCTAAATCTCCAGGTATTTAATAATGGTAATGGTTTTTTATAACACACTCATGTACATGAACAGTATTAAACACTATAAATATATATTATACATACACACATGTATATAAATGTATTTCATTTGAGCAATTTCTAAAGAGACTATCTTCCTTCCCCATTTGTGTGTGAGTGCATACATGCATGTTTATATGTTTATATATGTGTGGGAGTGTATGTGTATGTGTGTGTATTTTGTGTGTATGTGTGCATTGCATGTGTGTGCCTGTGTTTGCATATGTGCATATGCACCTCTGTGTGTGTGTGTGTTGCACTAATAGCTTAATGTTACTCAAATCATCCCACTAGAGGCAGCACACATTCCTCACTGTCCACCCAAGTGCTCTGAATTCTCGAATGAAAGACACACACACACACACACACACACACACACAGAGCCTTCTATTTTAATATGCCTTAAACATCAAAATGGCTGGACCACTCCCAAACTTTCACATTGCTAACGCCTTCCCTCCAATATTCCTGAGTTATTACTTACTAAACTCTATATTCCATCTTTGCTGCCTTTGACCCAGCTCTAACATGGCTGTATGCTTTCTCTCCTGCAGACCCCAAGCCTGATCCTCCTGCTTCCCTGGCATAGAGACTCTAAATCCTTCTTCTTCCAGTGGTTCCCTTGCTCAGGAAATCTAAAGTCCTGCCTCTGTCTCCCTGTCCAGCCATTGGCTGGCCATGGGCAACTTTATTTACCAATTAGAACCAGCTGGTGGCAGGAACCCTCAGTGTTTCACATGAGGGATTCTCTTGCAACTTGGGAACCCATAATGCAAGCATTAAACCAAATTCACAGTGTGTGTGTGTGTGTGTGTGTGTGTGTGTGTGTGTGTGTGTGTGTAGCCAGAAGTCAACCTCAGATATTATTCCTCAAAGCATTATTCACTTTGGTTTTTGAGACAGGGCCTCTCAGAGGCCTGGAACTCATGGATTCAGCAAGGTTGGCTAGCCAGTTAGCCTGGGTATCTGCTAGTCCCCACCTCCCCAACTCTAGGATTATAAACACACATCATGCCCCATTTTCACATAGCTTCCGGGCCTCAAGCTTGGGTCCCCATGAATGTATATAGCATTCACTTTACTTTCTGAGATGTCTTCCAGCCCACTTGCCTCTTAGTCATGCAGGTAAGGATGCTGAAGGAGAGCAAATGGTATATCCTAGGTGATACAACTAGCATCAGGGATGCAGGGTGTAGATCCACAGTGTTGACCTGTAAAGGCCAAGATGGCAGAAAGACACCTGTACTGAAATTCTCATAGTGCATCTACCCATGCATAGTCTAAAATGTGCCAGCCAACCCTGCAAGTTTTATAATCACACTAACACTATAATCTCCCTGAGATTAAAGACTATGTTCTTTATATTTTAAAGAAAATCTAGGGAGTTGGACAGGTGGCTCAGGGGTTAAGCGTACTTGCTGCTCCTGTAGAGGACCAGGGTTAAATGCTAACACTCAAGTCAGACAAGTTACAACCATCTTAGACTTTGGCTTCAGAGAATTCTGACCTTTACAGACACCTGCACTCATGTGTCCAACCCTACCACCACACACAAATAAATAAATCTATAAAAAGTAAAAAAGAGAGGAATTCCAGTTACTAATTATTACATCGATGATGATAAAACATGAGCTTACTAAAATAAAAAAGAGCAGAATTGTCTTTCCTATCCCCAGGGTAAGGGTCATTTTTAAATGGCAAGTTGCAGGTTGGCCTCAAGCTGCAAAGGGGAGAACTATCATAGAGAGGCTAATTAACTTTCTGAAATAGCTCCATTGAGAATGAAGAGGGCGGTGGAAGTCACCAAGAGCATTCTGGAAGTGTCAGTGAGAAATGAGCCCACAAAGGGCAAATGTAAATCCAGCTTAGCTCCCAAAGGCCCAGATTCAAATAACTTCAGAGGCTCAGCGCTTTGATCCATCTGCCCCTTCCCCTAGGATTTGAACCTCTACAGTTGCTGGAGGGCAGGAGTTACAGCAACCCAGCCCTGGTGCACACACAAGCGGAAGAATGGATGGCTGTGTGCAATGGGAATCCAGGAAGAAAAAAACCCAGCAAAATCCTTTAAGCAATGACCTCCAGGCAAAGCCACCAAAGACCAAGGGGTTTCAAAGGTTTAGGTATTCCAATCAGCTTGGAGAAGCGATCCTCGGCACAGCCTCAAAGGAAGCTAAAGAGAAAAGCCAAGCAGCTTTCCTCCCAAGAACCCCTGAATTCTCCACAGCATCTCCTTTGGACACATTTGCCTCATGAGTGTGCATGGGTCTACCTATCTCTCCTGTCCTCCAGGTCCTTTTTGCCGTCTTTATCCAGGTGTCCAGCTATGAGTATCCTGGCAAGGGCTGGGCTTCAGGCCCCACCTCCCTTCATAGGAATAGCTGTACAGCATACACAAGGAAGTAGCACAAATGCATTCAAAATTAGTGTTAGATGATCCTCAACAATATCTATCACCAGGCTTTGGGGTTTTCCTTCATTTATATATGTCACCCTCTAAGAACTATTCTGGAAAGACACAGGCTTTTTAACATTCATCTGGCTTCATCTCTGGCTATCATCTCCTGCCAAAGGCCAGGTCTCGCCTTTGGATGCCATTTCCCTTCCCCAGACCTGTGTCCCAGCCAGCAGGGTCATAGCCAGAAAAACACATCTGTGCTTACGGCCTAGCAAAAGGAGGAGGGGCATCCTCCCAAATGCAGTTTTTATGGAGGCCACTGCTCCTGCATGTGGGGGACAAATGCTTGCCACCGAGTCACTGCCATGTGATTTGCAGACATCCAGGGCCTGGTGCTGTGGTTGCTGTTTGGAAATAAAAAATATTTGCATCTAATTGCAGTTGCCATCTGCCCACAACTTTAACTATCATCCATATGCCAGTTTGAAACTGCCACCTGTAGCCCCTGGGCTCCCTGGCCTTTATGACAGTTACAACGCCAAGCTTCCTCTTCGAATGGTTTGACCCACCCACGACCATGATCCCAGCCTGTGCATAACTATAAGCATAGTCCTCATTTTTTTTCAAAGCACGACAGTTGTCTCTTGCAGAGTTCTGCGAGGACTATGAAATGGAAAGCTCAGGGGCCGTGGGCATAGCTCGATCGGAAGAGTGCTAGCTTAATAATGCTCCTGAATGCCTGGGTCCTGTCCCCATCACTAAGGAGCCCACCATGCTTGTGTGAACCTGCAATCCCAACGCTCATAAAACAGATGCTGGAAGATCAGATGCTAAGGATCATCCTTTGACTACATAGGGAGTTTGAGGCCAGCCTAGGCTAGACGAGAGGGGAAGGGAAAGAGGGAAAGAGAGAGGGAGATCAGAAACTTAGATATCAGAGTTTAACAAACCCTCACGATTCTTCATACATTTCAGAATGACTGGCTAGATTGAAAGAGAAAACTGCATGTTGTTGATGAGAGCAGTCAACCTGTTTCTGCTTAATATTTCTGGAGATCAGTTATAGCAGAGAGAAGGCAATCCCTATGTAAGAAGCGTTCATTAAAACCTGTAAGAATTTAAACACATCTGAGGATGTATAAAAATTAACCCGCAGTCTCTGAGAAGAAATGAGATGCTGAACAATGTAGTGGTAGTAGTATCTGGGATAGTCAGCAAAGCAGACCTAGCTTTTTGAAGCAAATGCCTAACACAAATGTTCAATTTTGGTAGTAGGTAACTCAGCTGATAGAATCATTGGTATTTTTAAATTTAATGATACAGGCTTCTGGTTGACCCCTTCAGTTGTCCTTTATTTGTTATTTGTTGTTTCTTGATTGCCAGGAAAATTATCAAATTATAAATTAGTTTTTGCTTTAGTCAGTGTTCTCCAGACAGACAAGACTGTCAGTAGGGGGAGGGAATTAACTTCTTTGGTTGTGGAGGCTGAGAAGTCCCAGGCAGGCTGTCTGACAGTTAGGAGGCTAGCGAAGCTGGAAACAGAGCTCAGTACAAATCCCAAAGATGTTACAGCCATGCAGAATACTAGTGCAGTGGTTCTCAACCTGTGGGCCATGACGCCTTTGGGGGAGTCACATATCAAGTCATCTGCCTATCAGACATTTACATTGTGATTCATACTAGTGGCAAAATTACAGTTGTAAGTTAACAACGATATAATTTTCATGGGAGGAACGTGGCAGCGTTAGGAAGGTTGAGAGCCGCTATATTAGTGTAACTCTCACAGGGAAGCCTGAAAGCCCAGCAACCATAACAGGGCAGTCCACTCATGCAAATCTTGGAGTTCAAATGCCTGAGAACCTCTAGACCTGATGCCTGAGGACAGGAAAGATAGGTACCCTGTCTCCAGAGGAAAAAGCAAAACGCCACCACTCTTCTGTCTTAGTATTGAAGTTGAACCACTAGTTGATTAGATGGTGTCTGCCCCCACTGATCTTCCTATTCTATCCATAGACTGACATGCAAGGCTCCTGGGAAAGCCCAATCAAATGAGAAGCCAACTGGGGCCCTGATTGGCTGTAAATGAGTGGGATCCGTGCCTGTGGAAACTTGAGAACAATGGATACTTAACCTGGGTGTCTCTTAATTTAGTCAAATTGACATCTGTCTTAGTCAGGGTTTCTATTCCTGCACAAACATCATGATCAAGATGCAGGTTGGGGAGGAAAGGGTTTATTCGGCTTACACTTCCATGCTGCTGTTTATCACCAAAAGAAGTCAGGACTGGAACTCAAGCAGGTCAGGAAGCAGGAGCTGATGCAGAGGCCATGGAGGGATGCTGCTTACTGGCTTGCTCTCCTGGCTTGCTCAACCTGCTTTCTTATAGAACCCAAGACTATCAGCCCAGGGATGGCTCCACCCACAAGGGGCCCTCCCCCCTTGATTACTAATTGAGAAAATGCCTTACAGCTGGATCTCATGGAGGCATTTTCTCAACTGAAACTCCTCTCTGTGATAACTCCAGCTTGTGTCAAGTTGACCCACAAAATTAGCCAGTACACCATCCCAAGTTAACATCGTACTCTGGCAGAACAACAGACTAGGATTGCAACAGTATAAATTTGATGGGGCAGTTTCAGGAGCCAATCCAGCTTTCCCTTCAAGAGCAGCTGACTAGACAGAGGTACAACATAAAAGGGACATAAAATATTCCTATCTGATTCAGCCAACCAGATGCCAGAGTGTTCCATGGTGGGAATCCGAGAATCAGGAGCTAAATTGTGGAGAAAGGAGGCCCGCCTTTCTAATCATATAACAAAACAATTCTAAGAACTTCACAGGTTTTCCTTGCCTGAGTCCTCAAAAGCAGACACAAAGACAGGCACTGTTTGTGGTTCTTATCCTTAGATGGATAAACCGAAGCTTAGAAATGACAATGTCACTGATAATCATCAAGCAGGAATATGAACTAAGGCTCAGGCTTTTAAACCAATTCTGCAGTCTTGTGTGTGTGCCTGCAGGTGCTTGTGCACACATGTGCGCATATGTATGGAGGCCAGAGGTCAATGTCGGGTGTCTTGGTCAGTGGCTTTCCACAATGTTTTCTTTTTCTATATGTCAGTAACTGTGGGGGAGTGGTTCTGGTGCTTTGATTTAATAGGGAATCTGCAGGTACTGTTGCTGAAGGTCCTTGTTCTCAATTGGCTTTTGATCTATCAATCAAGATGCCAGTGGCCAATGGCTGGGAGAAGGGAGATGGGGCAGGACCCTTAGAGTTGTGCAGGCTAAGACACAGGGAGAGAGGATCAGAGAGAGAAGATATAGATGATACAGATATAGTGTGTGTGTGTGTGTGTGTGTGTGTGTGTGTGTGTATTTTAAGACTGAACATTTGTGTTTTGATAACCATTTAGGGGACTTATTTGTGGTGAATGCTAATTCTCTCTCTCTTAACAGTTTTTAATTACCTGTAGCTCTTCATCTAGGGCAGTGATCCAACCTAAGGGCTTCAACCTTCCTTTGGGCTTCAAACAACCCTTTCACAGGGGTCAAATCTACATTGTCACTGGCATGCATACTGATTCATGCATGCAGATCTGCATGTCCAGGAATCCAGATGTACACTGGTATGCCTAGTGTTTATAGTGCTGGGAATCCAAAACCATCTCACTGTGTGTATGTACTGCAAACACTTCATGAAAACATCTCCCCAGTGCCCATGTGATGCAATCTTATTCTTAACAATCACCACACTCCTTCCTTACTAGATAACCTTCAGTAAAATTAGAAATAGCCCTGATGAGTCTGGAGCAATTGTGGTATTTTGTTCACCACAGTGGTTTAGAAACATCTAAACAGCCAGCACCTTCCATTAAAATGACCAGGTATGAAGATGGCCTAATTTTAGTTGGTCTGAGCAAAGGAACAGAAAGAACTTGGGTTCCAAAAATCAGAGAGAAGACTCTTTCTCCAAGCGGCCATAAAGAAATGAATAGCACACTGGTAGCCATGGCTTCATTACCAAGGAGAGGAGTTACTGCTGATGAACTCCTCTGGGTACATGACTTTGCAGAGACAGAAAACGGAACCTGAACCATTGAGGATCTCATTAGATAGTAGGAACAACAGAGCTCCTGACTCTAGATTTCTTCTTATATGAGCCATAAATATCCTCGATGTTTAACTACCTGCAAGTTGGGTAGCCATTCTCAACCCCTGAAAAACACCCTAATCAATGTCAACATAGTCCATAAGTCCTCAGACCAGGGATGGGTAACAGACCACTGCTAATAGATACTTTCCATCCTGTGAAGGGACCCTTAGTGTGTACCCTTTCTATGGGTGAGAGGAACAAAGTCCAGGATGCTTGAGTAACTCACCTGAGGTGACACAGCTAGTGCTTGATAAAGTTGAAATTTTTACCTGGGAGGGTCTGTGTTTTCCTGTACACACAATGCAAATTTCAGCCAGTTGTGGCGGGTACACAGATCACGTTCCAGTCTCAAGCAGAAACTCGGCAGCAAGGGCCTTTTAAGGACAACATATAATAAACAGTCTGCATTCAGAAGAGAATGCCTTTCAAAACAGAGTGCCTGTCACAACAAGGAACTTGTGGGCTGCCTGGGGAAAGCCCCTTGTGTGCCTTGGCTACCATGGCAGTATTAAAAGGCCGTGATTCAGAGACTAATCCCAGGTATATTGAACTCTGGATAAGGACTCAAAGCATGACTCTATCAGCTAAGGTTATGTGAGGCTACTGACAGCCCTCCCTGCCCTGCTCAGGCCTGGATCTGTTATCAGCCGGCAGCACAGAAGTTCAACTCAAACGCCTAGAAAAACAGAATGTGGTCAAATAAATAAACAGGAGGCGGGTACTCCACCGCTACTGGGAACATGATCTCTGGGATGGTAACACAACTCTACATGCTTTCTTATCAGTGTGGTAAGAGGTTACAGAATCTCTCTTTTCCTAAAATTGGTTGCCATTCTGCTGTACTCTTACTGAGAATTTTACATTTGCAACAGAAAACAAACTACTGGGATATGTGAGAACATTTCCCAACCTCTGCCTCCACCAGGGCTCCTACGGGTGCTGATATTGGACACTAGGTGTGCTCTTCACATGCGTTCCTTCAGATAGGGATAGAAACAATCTGTATGGCCACATGCAGGCCCTTGTCTGGTTCTATTCACCCATCCCCCACACCAAATTGGTCTCAGCCTTTTTTCCTAACCCTGGTTGCCGCCATTAGAGATGCTGTGTGTATGGTAGGTCGGCTGATGGTTATGTACTTGTTAACATGAAGGAGATTGCTCTGACTTTGGCTTCAAACATGAGCAGCAATTCAAGATCTGCTGCTAACTAGCTGGCTGTTATGGCCAGGTGAATTTCTGAACCATTGTTTAGTACTTAGAAAACTAAGAGAGTGGCCGGGCGGTGGTGGTGCACGCCTTTAATCCCAGCACTTGGGAGGCAGAGGCAGGCGGATTTCTGAGTTTGAGGCCAGCCTGGTCTACAGAGTGAGTGTTAAGGGGAGCACACGTATCAGATGAGATGCAGAATATAAACATGTGGTTTTGCAGTTCTGATTCTTGTTAGCACTACTGTAGTATCCCACCGAGAGTCCACTGGAAAGGAAGAGATAGATCCTAAACACACATCATTTCTCTGTCTCAGCTCCTTCTTTCAGGGGATGATCGAAGCTTTCCATTCAGAACCTGTGTCCTATGTGAAGAATATTCCCTGAGAATTATTTTTTCTAATGGGCATGAGCTGCACTTTGCAAAGTGTACCCACACATACATGCACACGTGTGCACACATGCACACACACATGCATACGCACGCATACACACATGCGCGCACACACACACATGCACACATGCACAGAGAGAGAGAGAGATAGAGAGAGAAAGAGACAGAGAGAGGGAATTGCTATGTTCAGGGAAATGAATGAGAAATTCTTTGGCCAAATGTTTTCAGAGCATCGTTCCCAGCTCCTGAAGATTCTGCTATTCACAGCAGACTGGCAGCTTCAGAAAGTCTCACTCTAAAGAACTGGTTTAAATATAGCCTTTCAGAAACCAGTTTGACCACAGATTCCTTTTTTCTAGACATAATTGCTATCCCAGCCCTATGTTCCTCGGGATATGTGCTGGGGAATTTTAGATTAAGGCTGAAGGTTAGAAACATTATGAAGGCAGGAAGTAAGAACGACAGAACAGTGCACTGAGGAGATGGGCCGTGGGGGTGACGCTCTTCTGTGTAGAATCAGGAGAATACGTGTCCGTCAAGGGCTGTGATATCGAGGAGAATACGTCCCCTCTCACACAATGGGGGAGTATGAAGAAGGAGAGGGATGAAGAAGGCAGAAGGAAACCATCTCTGATGACGTCAGCACTCGGCAAACAGTGACGTGATAGCTGCAGAAACCGATGGATGTTCTGGGATCACAAAAGAAAGAAAATAGCCTAAAGAAGAACAAAATGGGGAGAGGGTGGAGGGGAAGGAGGGCCCTGGGCTAGATGTGGTGAGAGAAGACACTTCGGAGCAAAATCTTGCCAAGATGAACAGGTGGGAAAGATTCCAGACTGCTCTGCCACACAGAGACTCCTGGTCTTCAAAATCATGATGCCGTCTCAATTATAAAAAGTGAATCTGTCAAAGTATTAACTTCCTGTTTGAGAAGAGGACTGAATAGTATGTAAATGTATTAGAAATTTCCAGTTGTTACAGTAAATTTTCTTGGAACAATCATAAAATATCCATGATGCATTTCTGAAGCAAATATGACATAGAGGTTCTTGCGAATAGTTTAAGGATGTGGGGACTAGAGAAACGGCTCAGTGGCTAAGAGCACTTGCTGCTCTTTCAGAGGGCTAGAGTTTGGTTTCCAGGACCCATGTCTAGTAGTTCACAACTGTCTGTAACTCTAGCTCTAGCGGAATCAGATGCCCCCTGATAGCCTCCACAGGTACACAGACTCACATATACATACCCCCCCACACACATACAGATAAATAAAAATAGAATAAATCTTTTTTAAAAGCTGCTTAATGGACCCACAAGATGGTTCGGTGGGTAAAAGTGCTTGCTTCCGAACTTAATCATCTGAGTCCTACACCCAAGACCCACACACCAGAAGAGAAAAACAATGCTTTTAAGTTGTCTTCTGACCGTACACACATCGGGGGCACACACATGTATGATAGATAGATACATAGATTCATAGATAATGGATGGATGCGTAGATATAGATGATAAATAAATAAATACATAGATTAGATAGATTTAGAGATAGGTATAGATACATAGATAGATGGATGAAAGATATGATAGATATATAGATGATAGATTAGATAGATGATAAATGATAAATATAGATGGATAGATAGATGATAGATAAAAATGTTAGATAGACAGAAATAGATGATAGATTTATAGATAGATATAGATAGGTAGATAGATGATTAGATAAAAATGTTAGATACATAGATATGATAGATACATAGGTAGATAAAACATAGATGATAGATTAGATAGAGGAGTAAATGTTATATATATATATATATATATATATATATATATATATATATATATATAGAGAGAGAGAGAGAGAGAGAGAGATCAGATCTATAAATAAATGATAAATAGATATAGACAGGTTGCCAGTCTGTATATCAGACGCTATCCATGGAAATCTGCGCAGGCTCTGGTCCTGATGCAGAGGCCAAGGAGTTGTGGCTGCTGCTCTCTTCCATGGCTGCTGCTACTCTAGAGCATCGAGACACTGCTATGCGGCAGGTGAGCTGGCACGAGCAGGTGCTCCCGAGTCAGCATGAAGTTGGGGGGATGCTCCACTAGCCAGCAAGGCACAGGGAGAAGGTTCCCACCTGGTGGGAAGTGACCACGGTGGGCCCAGGCAGCATCCAGCAGCAAAAGCTTTGGGAAAGAACTCTTCCCCAAAAGGTGTTAAGCTGACAGAAGCTCTCAAACGATCCTTGATGGAGTAATTCTCACACCTTTATTCCTTCTGCACAAGGTCTTATAGATATTTGGGGGGTAGGTTGGGGGTCTGACAGCAGATGGTTTCCATTGGCTTGGTCTGAGATGTTAGACATGCTTCATCTGCATGTGGAGGGGCTTCGGGGCACTGCCCCTATGTGTCTGATTGTCAGGATGTTCTCCATGCGGCGCTGTGATCACATGACAGGGGCCTGGTCGGGAGCAGGTGAAGCACCTACCATCCTCTGGTATGAGGTGCTGGGGCTTCTGAACCCACAACCTTACCACATTTCCTGGCACTGTCCACTGCCCCACAATAGATGATAGATAATTAGATGATAAATTAGATAGATTATAGATGGATAAATAGTAGATAATAAATAAATAGATGATAAATACATAAATAGATGACAGATTGATTGATGATAGATAAATAGACAATAGATGATAGAATAAATGGGTAAAGATGCAGGAAGTGGTGAACAACCTGTCTGCAGTGAAGGAAGAGGAAAGAAGAAAAACAGAAGGGTTAGAAACAGTCACAGCACCTCAGAGGCAACCTGGGGAGCTCTGACCTCTCTGTTCCCCTGTGCCTGGAGCAGGCTAGCCTTCTCCTTCATCTTCCTCTCTCCCGGCATGCCCCCTCTCTCCCCGGCCCCTCCTTCCTTTAGAAGTATACGGTCTGAGGCAGTCTCATCCTACACCCTCATCGCCTGTACAGCTCTGTGTGTCGGCATAGCTCCCCCTTTCTGTAGTCCCTCATTCACCCATCCATTCCTCCTCTCTCAGATATATACTGAGCTCCTACCATGCCCTGGGCTTCCATGGTGGAGACCTTCAGAGAGTATGTTCATCCCTACAGCTACTGAAATGAAATTTATTTTCTCTTCCTATTTGTGATACATTGCATAGTCTTTTGGTTTGCATATTGGAAAATCAACGATGTTTTAATGCCTCAGGAAGGACAAAAATCAGACTGGAGAAGTGGGTGTAAGTCACAGGAAATGCTCCTGATTTTATTTAGTAACGTGTTTCCTATTCTGTCACTCTTTGGACAGGTGAAATGTGTTCCTATCTGGTTAGTTGGGACTTTATTTATTTATTTATATCTCTATCTCTATCTCTATCTATATTTATATATTTATATTTATATATTATACATTTATATACTTATATACACTATTATTTATAACTTAAAGGGGGGTGTTGTTTCTTTTTACTTTTCCACCCCAGTCTGAGGGTTTGTATATGCCAGTGATAGTTTCCATAGGTGAAGAGTTGGGGAGAAGTATCAATATGTATCAGCCCATTCTCTTTTACTGTAACAAAACTGCACCACAAGTAGCTTGTAGATCAAGATACTTGTGTGTGTACTCTTGTGTATGAGGGAGGAGGGCTATAAATATTATATATATATACCTTGCATGTAACTGTGTGCTCATGGCCTGAGAAGGCCTGGTACTCCATTACTCTCTGCCTTATTCTGCTGAGTCAGATCTCTCTCTCTCTCTCTCTCTCTCTCTCTCTCTCTCTCTCTCTCTCTCTCTCTGCATCTGGAACTTGTTTTATTTGGCTCTGTTTTGCTCTGGTTTTGTTTTGCTTTGTTTTGTTCTGTGGGTCTTTACGTTTGTGCCGCGAGTGCTCTTAACAACTGAGCCATCTCCCCCAGCCTCTACAATTATTTACCTCACAACCTTCTAGAAGTCCAAGGCTATGGGCTAGTGGCCTTCCTGCTGATGCTGATGGTGTCTCACTGGGCATCACATAGCAAGAGATGGACACCTCTCTTACATATGATTATCTCTCTGGTTTCTCTCTCCTTCTTATGGAGTCACTAGGATTTAATCCTGGGGATGCCACCCTGGTGACCTTGTCTAATCGTGACCACTTCCTGCTGCTACTAGGCATCACAATCAGATTAAATTTCTCCCTTCTTAATACTCATGCTAGGGACTGAATTCCAAACAGGGGTCTCTGCTAGGCACACTCAAACTGTTTTCACATGTGAGGACCACAGTGCAAATATTTTTGCTTTGGGGCTCAGGGTCACAGGGTCTCTGTTGTAGCTCAGAAACTCCACCATTCAAAGACACAAGCGGTGGAAAGAAGTTTGTATGACTCTGTTCCTACACAACTGTGAATTCTGTCAGTAGTGATAATTAATTTTCTTGTTTGTTTGTTTTCTGTGGCTTTGAGCATTTCTTTAAGGTAAGATCTTTCTAGGTAGGCTAGGCTAGCCTTAAACTTTCGACCTTTCTGCCACAACCTCCCTGAGGGATAGTTTTACAGATGTGAGCTATATTGAATCTTGAAATATAAATTTTGCATAATTTTTCCATGTCAGCAAATAGTGCAGATTGTTGATGTTTTCCTAAGCACATTGGAATCACTTTTAGTTCGTATGCTATAGACCAGTGGTTCTCAACCTTTCTAATGCTGCGACCCTTAAATACAATTCCTCATGATATAGTGACCCCTGACCATAAGATTATTTCATTGCTACTTCAAATCTATGATTTTTCTACCATTATGAATTGTAATGTAAATATCTGATATGTAGGATATCTGATATGCAACTCCTGTAAAAGGGTCATTTGATGCCCAAAGGGGTCACGACCCAGAGGTTGAGAATCACTGCTATAAAGAAAAGGCCCACTCAGACTGTGTGGCCATCTAAGTACATGTATACTTTTTTATTGAAGTGAGCATTGTGGGACTTCTGTCTTGTCAAGAACAAGGACGCCTGCCTGGAAGACCAGAGAGCCTGGTGGACAAGCATGTGCCAAAGGAACACGCCAGTAGGAAGACTGAACAAATAAAGCTGGCAACAGCCGATCCCTGCTGGGCATCAAACCAGTGCCTAGTGATTAGTCTGTTATACGATCATTACCACTCAGACAATAGCTGAAATATAGAAAGATAACGAATGCCACAACAGGTTCAGAGGCAAAAATACAGAAGAGGCCAGGAAAGGAAAGGAAAGGAAAGAAGAATGGGAGAGAGAGGAAAAAAGCTATCAAATCCCACAATTCCAGAATCATCCTCTGGCTCTGATCTCCCACATTCCAGATACGGCTGCTGGATTGTTTTTTGAATACTCTGTCTCTCTGTCTCTGCCTCTGTCTCTCTCTGTCTCTCTGTCTCTCTCTCTCTGTCTCTGTCTCTCTCTCAAATATACTCACCGTGGTATTCTGCTGGGGTCTCAAACTGAGCATGGTCAAAGTGAATTTCCCCACCGCTGTCCACTTGTTAGGACCTCTAAGCTCAGACCTTGGGTTACAATTGTTTCCTCCCTCCCAGGCTTGCCGAGAGCAGCGGGGGCCTCTCCTGAGGCCCACATTCTCTGCCCCCTCTTGCCTCGGCTCTCTTGATAACCCATAGACCATATCAATCTTTTCTACCAACTCTCTCTTCTATTTTCACCTTCTCAAGTATTCATCTTTCCTGAAATTTATCCACAGTCCCAATTAGAAGCATCACACCATGTGACTGTCACAATAGAAGTGCACTCATTTTTAAAAGACCTATTTTATTTTTATTCATGTGTATGTGTCTGTGTAGGTGCATATGTGGGTGGGTGCCCACAGAGGCCGAAAGAAGGTATGGGAACCCTGTAGCTACCTGATGTGGGTGCTGGGAACTGAACTCCAGCCAGTGCTCTTAATCACCAAATCATCTCTCTAGGCTCAGAAGAAGGCTTCTGGATCAGATCTCGCTAGGGCTGTTGTGCCAGGGAAATGTTAGTGATCCCCCCAAAACACACAAGGAGCCAATCTGATGCAACTTACAGCAGGGTCATTATTCTATTCGAGCTAGCTTGGGCACCCCCCAACGCACCACCGTCAGGTAGGACGGTTTTGGTGGTGGTGGCGGGGCTCGAATGTCTATCGTGGCAAGGCTTTATAGTAAGCAGCAAGCAGTGAGTACATGTGCAAACGTCTCATTGGAAAGCTACTGTGGCCTTTAACGTAATTGGCTGGTGCTGGGAGTCACATCATAAACTTAACTTCTGCTCCCCTCTGCCTTGGTGGTCGTTAGGCTGGGGGTGGGCTTGTAACCTGGGGTGCAGGTTTGTTGGGGGAATAACCTGGAGACCCTGGTCCTGTTGAGGGTGTAACCTGGAAACTCTGGTCTTGATGAGGATTAGCCTAGAGACTGGAGCTAGGCTGGGGTTTTGTTGGGAGGTAACTTGGAAACTAACGCTAGGTCCCAGCCTGTTAGTTTACCTGAGTTCAAACCTAGGTCAGGTTCTCTAAAATGGAGTCTGAACTTAAAGCTTTGGCCTCTCAGGGCCAACAAAATGGTGCAGAGGGCAAAGGCACTTGCCACAAAGCCTGGTGACCTAGGTTCAATCCCTGGTACCTCACAGAGGAAGGAGAGAACTGACTCTAACAAGCTGTTCTCTGACTTCTACACATAAGGCATAGAATGAGTAAGAGCACACACACCCAGAGTTAATTTTATTTAAAATAAAAAAGCTATCTGGTCACGATGGCTCACCTGACCTGAGTTTCTACGAAAGCTGTTCTCTGTATGACTCACTCAGTTCCTTGGTATCTGCTGTTCCCTTCACATGAAAAACCCCACTCTCTTCTGCATTTCTAAATCCAAGGAGATCTTTGGGACCTGCTGTGGGCACTTCCTCCTCCAGGAAGCCCTCATCTGGAGGTCATCTTTCCTCGTCACTCTGTTGTACCTCTCCTGAGTTATCTTCACCAGCAAACACTCGGCAGTGTCTAGAGACGTTTGGAACCGTCGTAGCTTTGGATGGGGGTGCTGCTGGCCTCTAGTAACTAGAGGTAGGGATATGACCAACTATACTGCAATGCACAGAAACTCTCACAGCAAAGAAATGCTAATGGCACACAGTTAAGAAACCTTGAGCATCATTCGAAATGCTTCTCTGACTTTTATTTTACTATACAGTGGCACATAAGGCCACTCTATGAATATATATAGTGTACTTTGAATGAATGCTCCACCTAACCTGTTACCCTCCCGTCTCCTACCCTTCCCCCTCCCCTAAGCAGTTTCGCTTCAACTTCCACGTTGTACATGTGTGATTTTATGTGTCTCTAAAGTCTAGAATCCACCAATGAAAGAAAATATCCAATATTTGTCTTTCTGGGCTGTCTTAATTTGCTTAATTCAATTATCTTTAGTTACACCCATTTTCTTGCAAACAATGTAACCATTCTTCTTCATGACTGAATGTATTCTACTGTGTGTACAGCCCCATTTTCTTTGGCCATTCCTCTGTTGATGGACACTGAGGTGGGTTCAAAACTGGGCTATTATAAATAGTGCTACAGTAAACATAAAAATAAATTAGATGCTGTAGTAGACAATGAAAAGGTATCCCGTGCTCATGGGTTGCAGAAAGTAATATTGTGAAAATGAGTTTACTACCAATAACAATCTACAAATTCAATACAACCCTCATTAAAATCCCTAGGTCATCCTTTACCAAACTAAAATTAAAAAATTAGAAAATTAAAAAAAAAAAAAATTTAAATCTTATGGAACACAAAAGATTCTGGATAACCAAGACTATTTTACTCAGCATTTCTATTGGTAAAACGCCGAGACCAACAGAAACTTTGGAAATAAATGGTTTATTTCACCTTAGGTTTTATGAGTTCATCCTTGAGGAAAAACAGGGCAAGAATTCCAGACAGGAACCTAGAGGCAGGAGCTGATGCAGAGGCCACCCAGGTGTGATGCTTGCTGACTTGTTCCTTATGTCTTGCTCATCCTGAGTTCTTAGAGAACCTTGGACCACCAACCTGGGGACAGCACCAGCTAAACCCTTCCACATCTACCACCAATCCAGAAAATGTACCAAGGGTTTCCCACAGGCCAATTTCATGCCAGAATTTTATCAATTGAGGTTCCTTCTTCTAAAAGGACTAGTTTGCATAAAATCGACATAAAGCTACCCAGCACACAATTCTTTGCAAATAGAACAATGCTAGAGTTATCTGTATATATGATTTCAATTAGTATTATAAAACAATACTACTAAAACAGAATGGCAGTGGTGTAAGAGACACATAAACTGCTGGAACCTTAGTTAGGACTTTATCTCTGTGAAGAGACACTATGACCATGGCAACTCTATAAAGGAAAACGCTCTGGGTAGAGCTTAAGCATAGGACACCTCAGTGCCCTCCCCAACAGTGACACAGTTCTTCCAACAAGGCCACACCTCCTAATAGTGTCACTTCCCATGGGCCAAGATTTCAAACACGTGAGTCTATGGAGCTGTACCTATTCAGACCACCACAGAATCTAATAGAAGACTAGATATAAACCCACACAACTATAAACACCAAAAATACAACTTGGAAAAAAGCACAACCATTTGTCAACAAATGGTGCTGACAAAAGTGGACATCCATAGGTAGAAAGCAGAAACTCATCCCTACCTCTCACCCTGTATCAAACCCAACTCCAATTGGATCGAAAGACTTAATGCAAAACTCAAAACTCTAAAATGCATAAGAGATTCGCATTGAGGTCATTGAGGCGTGTATTCAGGTGTTTAAGAAAGAAGCTCAAGCAATGTGTGGAGCCTTTGACAAGATTGGACACAAGAGGCTGGGACTATGAAGCCTAAGCTACAGTGGAGACCCTGGGATTTTTTTCAGGCGCTATGGGGAAGGTCTGCCAAGGGAAGCTGCAGGCAACAGATGAAGTAACCCAAGAGAAAAGCTTTGGGACTATAGATGGAGTGGTTACTGTAGATGTGGGGCTGTAGTGACGGAGCTGCCCAAGCCCATTGCACTCTGGGTACTGGATATGGGGCTTCAGGATTTAATATTTTCCTTTTGCATTTCAGTTATGTTTGACCACATCCTTTATTGTGCCGCATTCAGCCCTTCTATAATGGGAATGTTTACCCTGGGCCATTGTTTCTTGGCATTATTTTTCTTCACAGGACCTCACAGTTGAGAGTTGCCTTAAGTCTCAGGAAAGACTCTATGCTTAGACATTTCAGCAATGCTGGAATTGTTAGGGCTATGAGGGCTTACTGAGAGAAACTAAATATATTTTGCATTAGAGGTGGGCATGAGCCATTGGGGGCAGGTGGAATGCCATAGTTTCAAATGTTTTATTTGGCTATCAAATTGACAGGGGACAGACTCACAATGATTAACCATCACTGCCTATTTACGTAGACTTTGAATCATCTAAGGTGGCAGTCTCCACCCTTTCACAGGTCTCCCACATCAGATATCCTGGACATCAGATATTCACATTAATATCTGTAACAGCAGAAAATCAAAGTTATGAAATAGCAATGAAAATAATTTTATGATTGGGGGGTCACCACAGCATGAGCAACTGTATTAAAAGGTCTCAGCAGTAGGAAGGTTGAGAACCACTGCTCTGAGGGATAGTGAGGCACACCTCTGGATGTGTCTGTGAGCACATTTCCAGAAAAGACTTTCAGAAAAGGCATTTCCCTGAATACGCATTGTAATGATCCATGGGCTGGGGCTCCAGAGCAGAGTAAAAAGGGAAAGAGAGAAAGCTAGATGTGGTGACAGTTAACTTTCTTCATTTCTGAGAACAAATACCAGGCCAGAAACAACTTAAGGGAGGAAGGATTTATTTTGGCTCACAAGCTAAGAAGAAATACAGCTGGCCCCGGGTGGGGAAGGAAGACCAGGTGGCGGAAGCTTGAGGTGGCTAATCACATTATACAATCCACAATCAGGAAACAAGAAGACAGGAAGTGGAACGGGATTTAAAACTTCAAGACCTGCCCATCATAACCTACTTCCACAAGCAAGGCTCCTCCCCCTAAAGTTTCCATAACCTTCTAAAATAGTGCCACCACCAATGGACCTAGTGTTCCAATACCGAGTCTGTGGCAGACATGTCACATTTAAACCACAACTCTAGAGAGCTCAAGTGTTCCCCTACTCTCTGCTTCCTGTCCAGCCAGAACAGGACCTGCTCCATTGTCCTTCCCCTTCCATCACCACTAAATCTTCAAGAGCTGTGAGCAAATGAGCATCCGTCCCTGAATTGTTTCAGAACGGTATTTAAATCACAGCTACCAAAAGCCAATTGCTATAATGACGCCTCACCTTCTAACGTTTTAGTGTTCTAGGTAAATACCGCAATTCTGAGTGACTTGTGATTGTAAGCAAAACAGAGTGAGCTCAGCCTTTAAAGTCTGCTCTCCCTCCTTCTGGAAAACCAGCCATTAAGCCATCCAGGGAAACTCAGACTCTGAATCGTTTCAAAGACTACTTCTGACATTACTCTCACGCATATATACTTTAAACACCTCATTTTATTTTTTTAAAAAAGAATCTCTGTTTAGTTTTAACCTTTCATTATTAGAGTTTACTCCTGTTTCTTCTTTAAAATGTTTTATTTGTGCACCCGCGTGTGGCGCGCGCGCGCGCGCACACACACACACACACACACACACACACACACATTTCTCTTGTTCTCAGCTTCTGAAACTCTCTTCCTTTTCCTAGCTAGATCCCTCTTCTGATTTCCTGTTATCTTATTTACTGTTTGCTGTTCCATGGGTATTTTTTCTGGGACTAAATAAGCTTCCTTGATTAGCTAATAGGAGTATGGGTGAGCATTTGTTTATAAAATAATGAGACCCTTATAAGTGGCTACACCACTGAAGAAAATATCTTCTTCTCTCTGATCAACCAGTGGCTGTGTATAAATCTTCACTTGAGGGTGGCTATTTGTGAGACTATCCATACCCCAAGACAGGACGTTGATGGTCCCAATTTTACGCAGATCTTGTGCAGGTTTTTAATCCATTCAATCCATTCTTATAAGGGAGGAATTATGTTACTCAAGGTGATAAAACCGGGATTGTAATGGTCTGACTCCACCCTTCTCATTTCTAAATCACTTCTTGCCACATATTTTCTGATTTTCCTAAATCAACAATCCCATCATCCCCATGGGGCTTAGGGTTGTAGTTCCAACCTCTCCCAGTTCCATCCCCTCTGTGTCTCACTGGTGTCTCTCCCATGGTGGGGTCACAAAGGCAGGAAGACACTCACTAGCCATTGTTTTTTAGATACTATGTTTAAGTAACAATGGATTTTAGGTTGCTTGGGAACCTAGTAATTATTTACCATTCTATGCATTAAAGTGAAATTGGTTGCCTTTTGGTGATTGGACCTAAACCCAATGTATCAGGGGAAGAATCAGGAATTGTTAAGTCTCTTTCCCACTCTCCGATCTCATTTCTCTCACATCAGATCACGCCCACAGTAATTTCTTACATTTTATAGGAATTAAATACTTCAAAATATGGCTGTTTATAGTATAGGGTACCATATCTAAAATCCTAGAATCCATGATACACACATTTATAAAGAATTTTCCTATGAAAATGTATGCTGCCACAATAGCCACTAGCCTGTTCTTTATCCAGGTGACTTCAGTCCCTACAGATGAAACCGCCCTCCCTCTAGAATAAGACTTCCATTCCCACGTGCCACCAACAAAGCCTTGCCTGTGTTTGAGGGCCATGGGAAGGGGTGCTGTTGCTGAGCAACATGGGAGACTTGCTACTCACGTGAGAAACTCATGACTCTGTGAGAGGCCAGTTAAACTTTTACTTACATTTATAAAATAAAATTTTCCAAATTTGATTTTTCTTTAATTCTCTAAAATCCAAGTTGTCCTCAACACTGAGGCAAGTGCTTAGTTTTGATGTCAGAGATTCTCACTAATGTCCAGGTAACGCGCAGGGTGTCGTTTCTCAATGATTGATGAATAGTTCAGAATTCCTTGCATGTCCCTCGTTATTTACTCCCCTCGGCAACTCCTATTCTGGAGACGAGGAAACTAAGGCTTGGGTTAAGTGTCTTTGTCTTGAGTTGTCGTAAAATATTATGACAAAAGCAACTGACAGGACACAAGTCTTACTGTAGCTCATGGTCAGCCACAGACCATCATGCATAGGAAGTTGAGGCAAAAGGAGCCTAAAACAGCTGGTCACATCACATTTACAATCTGGGAACAGAGGGGACTGAACGTGTGCATGTACTCAGCTCACGTTCCCTATCAGAGACAGTCTAGGGTCCCCAGTCTAAGGAAAGGTCCTGCCCACAATTAAGATGCTTCTTCCTATGTCAACTAATGTAATTGAGAAAATCTCCTACAAGCATACCTAGAGGCCTCTCTCCTCCATAACCCCAGATTCCATCAATTTGACAGTTTACACTAACCATCACACAAGGCTTGTCCAGTTCTACATGCCTAAATTGGACTAGTTCTGGATGTATATTTGAGCCCCAAAATGCCTAATTCCAGAATCTGTATCCTTTAAGACCATCTAGTTCCCCAGTGTTGACATCAGAATATTAACTGAACTGTGTACCTAACAGTCTTACTTAGTTGTCTATAGGAACAAAAAAAAATAATAATTAAGAGAAATAGCTTATATCTTGAGATCAATTGTGTATAATTTTGACAGTTTATTAAAATATGTAATATATACATATTATCATATATATGTATTTAACATACTTTTTTGGTGTGTTACAGGTTCAGGCTTTAAGGTTGCCACTGATGTTTGTCCTTGGGAAGATTGCTTCCGGATTTTGACCACTTTCATTTCTCTCACCCATGATGGAGACAATAATGGGATTTATTCCACTGGCTGGTTATTGTGGCAATTAAATGAGATAATTCTCTGAAGTGTGATAAAATTATAAATAAGTTTACCAGCTGGTACCAGAGTTATACTAAGAGACAAAACTGTGTAGGAAGCTAATTTGCAGGCTGTTTGGGCTGCGGCTAGGAAGCAGGCCTGGAACAAAGTGAACTGACGATGGGAATGATACCCGCGTGCTCCTGGGTGCAAGGAGGAAGCACAGCCTGAGGAAAGCTGGGATGGGAAGAGAGGAAAGGGACTAGGGAGGGCGTGAAGGAATCTGAGCCTACAGCAAATAGGTGTCCACAGAGGAAATTCCAGGAGAGGGGAGACCAAGAATTTCAGCCCAGCCACAGGCGTCTGTCATCCGCCCACTGTTGGCTTTTCTGTCTTTCTGTGTCACAAAGCCTCTGCATTGCTACAGAAAAATATGTTACAGCATCGGTGAATGACTGTTAGAGGGAGAACAAGGAGTGGGCGGGCCATCCCAGATCCGTGTTGGTATAAATCAGAAGGCAGCAGAGCACCTGCCATTTTTGAGGGAGTAAGATAAATGCAGAAGTGTCCCATAATGCACAGAACACTGAGGAGGGCCTTATCCATCTCAATCACATCTTAATGATTAACTAGTATCTTGATTACGTGCTTATCCATTCGATCAACATTAATTGAGTGTTTACTATGTCCCAGGACATCAGTGAGCTTAAGTCAGTCAATCTCCCTGTTCTTGAACTGTACTTTCTAGTTTGGCAATATAGCAAGGGCAGAGGAAGGACAGACAAGAAGTAAGAAGAAAATGAGCAATGTAGCTATGGGTAGCTGAGAATGCTGAGAAAACTAAGCAGAGAGTGCAATATGAGCTTTTCAGTGATGGCGACATGGGTGGACGTGGACGTGAGGTGCTCACTTAGAGTAGGAGACCAGACAGGGCTTTGCACTGAAGCTCTCCGATCCAAAGACAGGAAGGAGGCAGGTACTCCTTGACGGAGTATAGCGGTCAGCACCCTGACAGAGAGACAGACATGGGGGGGGGGGGTCGGGGTCATAAATAAACAAGATGGGATTCTTTCCGCTTTGCCTTCAGCTGGGACAAGGACCTAGCAGATGTCCACCTCGCCACCTGAGGGCTTTCCAACTGACCTGCCAGGACCGTGGCTGTGAACCAATCAGCTCACTTTTCTTTGTCTAATCTGACCAATCAGAAATGAAGGGAGGAGGACGCATCCTAGTCCACTTAAAACCCCCAGCTCACCAGGGGAAAAATGAATTTCAGCTCTGGATCATCTTGTTTTGTGCAGGCATTTGCATGCGTGTGTGTAGTGGTGTCTTGTGTCGCGCGCACACGTGCGCGGTGTGTGTATGTGTGTGTGTGTGTTCACTTTTAATTGCAGAGAAAATGAATTATATCAAGACCCCTAGACGGCTAATACAGATAATTTGTTGATATTGGGTTATTTGTTCCAACAGAGAAGCAGCAGGACTGAGTACAAGCAGGAAACATCAGACTACAGAGGGCTAGGGAGAAAGAGGTTCCCTTGGGGTTTGGGACAACCTAATACCAGGAAGTGACTGACCTGAGGGAATGGTGAGTTTCCTTCATAATCCTTGAAAGCAAGGTGATGGCAGAGCTATACGTTTCTGAGGCCGCCGGGATCCATATCTCCCAGGCTTCCGTCCTGGCTTCCGCTGCTTGGCCTGTAATCTCTGTGGTTGCTTTGTTTGTAGTCGTATATGTAGACTCATCCCTCCAACCGTCTTCTCCCCTCACATGACCTTCCTCTCGGTCTCTTTACAAGAACTTCCTCCGGGAATGTCAGTCCTCCCCAAAGTTTCTCCAGTAATAGGGATAGCAGTGAGATTGAATGACGACCCATCCCAGCGGGTTCCTTTTCATTTGATTCTCTCTCTAAAGACTATTTCTGACTATTCCCACTTTCTGATGAACACTCTGCAACCCTAAAACTCACCATGTAGGCCAGGCTGGCCCCAAACTCCACCTGCCTCCGCCTCCCTTGTGCTAATGTTAAACTCCTGTGTCACCACACTCGGCCTCTAAATTCCAAGTCTTTATGAAACCCACGAACTCCATAGCCCAGAGCCTGCAGTAGTCTCCAGTCTCTTCTCCCACCGGCTCCTCCTGACCCACTTACTCTATCCACCTGCCTGTCGCTCACAACCGTGCCAAGCAGAACCTGGATACCCTAGGCCTTCCTCATGTGTATGGCTTCTCTCCAGAAAGCCTGTGTTGCAGATTCTGGCTAGGCTAGCTTCCTTTTGCCACACAGGTCTTAAATGCCTTTCTGATGCACATATGCCTTCTTCAAGAACCTTTTCTGTCACCTGGACTTCTGCACTTTCCATCATCTATATACATACATATACATGTATGTATATATATATATACACATATGTATATGTATACATATGTATATATGTATGTATCTATATACATATATATGCATATGTATATGATGTAGATGCATGTATGCTACATAATTATTTATTTTTCCTGTCTTGTCATCTCAGTGTCAGCTCCTTGAAGAAAAGGAGAAGTCTATTAGAAGATGGAATACAGTGCCTGCCACTGTGAGGGCCCCAGTCTAGGCTGGATACGTAAATCAGGAACATTAATGAAGCCAAGACAATGAAGCAGCTTGTGTTTCAGTGCTCACTCAAGCACGGTGTTTTCCGGGTTTGTGTCTTTAGGTCTCCATTGCTGATATTTCTGTGTTTCGCCCACAGTAAAGCATCTTCCCATCGAGTCTTACTGCCCTCACTGTGGGGTACTCTGAATGTCAGTGAATGGCACAAGCAGTGTCCAACAGCTGTGCTGCTGTCTCTTTTCTGTCGTTTAACTTGCACAGGTGTGGACGGGGATGGAGGAGAAGCTGCCTTCCTGACACATCCCAGAATACCTGCAAATGCTGTCCTCTCTGCACCACAGTGGTGGCAGGAATTCCGGGGTCTTGAAAGAATAACTAAGCAAAGGATTACTAATACTCTACAATATTTCCCTCTGAGGAACTGAAGTAAATTAAACAATTGTGGGGCAGTGATCTGTGATGCCCGGTTGAGCATGGGCTGGAAGCTCTGGGAGACCCGGTGGTACACCAGGGACCAGAATTTATGCTTCTAGCCAACGCTCCTGGGAAATTCTTCATATCACAACCCCTGTATGGAAAGAGGCCTGGCGTGTGAAACTTGTGTATAGGCAAATTAGGGCTCCCAAGCTGGCCAATGGAAAGTATCAACTACCAAGCCCTGCCCCCTCTCTCAGAACTATAAGTAGAACACCTTGACCCAGCTCTCTCTCTCTCTCCCCTCCTTCTCCACCTGCCTGCCCTGGGAGCACTGCCCGCCATCTTGAACAAATAAAGATAGAAACTACTTTGGCATCCAAGAACTTTGTCTAAGGGAGCTGTGACTCTTGGGGTGCAGGACTGCGAGTGCTCTGAGCACAACGGAACCGGTGGATGCCCACGGCTGATCTCGGTCTGCTCCCTTCCTACACCTCGGCCAAGCCACTGGCCGAGACCGGCAGCGCTAGGCAGCACGCAGAGGCTTGGGCACCGAGTTGGCGGACTCCATTAGCGCCAGGGGTGCTCGACCCCGGCATCTCACTCAGGTGGCGTCAGGCCCCGAGGCATTTGCGACGAAGAGGGCTGTGGCGGTGATCCTTGAAGCCCAGGGCATACTCTGCGGACCCGACCCCTGGCGGTCCCCGGACCCGGAGACTCCACCCTCACTGTGCTTCCCCCAATGGGAGAGAGAGCGACAAACAATAACCAAGTTTAAAAAAAATAGACAAGTACTTTTGCATGATAAAACATAACTTCACATGTATTTTGATTCCCTCGGGAAAACTAATCAGAATGCTTGAGAATCCAGTCTTCTTGCATTGATTTTTTTGTTATAATCTCTTTTTTGTTATAATCTTTTTCAAAGATTACAATGAAAGTTCACCATTTGTTTCACAAAATTGATTTATAAAACCAATGACTTTTGCCCGTCTCCCAAATTCAAATTACTCTCAAATGAAAGATCTGCCATTAACATATTCAGAAAAAAATGTGCTGTATTTTCTTAAATTAATTCTAAAGAGACAGTCCAAAAATATCTCAGAATAACCACTATTTCTGAAATAAATGAACAGCTTCCCAATGAGACCACTCAATTAAATTCACAGATTTTGCTAAGATTTCTTAAATTCAATCATACTTTAGAATAAACTTATGCTCAGTGTTGTGACATGTTAGCTTTTCTGGTATATATCTTGGTTAATTAAATATGGTTCATTACAACTTTTGCAATGTATTTCATAGAAAGCTGTATATTCTCTGGGAACTGGGAGGATTACCCAACTTGGAAATTATGGATTGAATAGTCTGAACTGAAAAAAAAAAAAAAAAAGTTTAAAACGTAATTTACTATTAGCGGGGATCTCTGCAATCTCCACGGCCATCACAGTGACCACCTACGGGAGGGAAGACGGAAAGGCAAGGTTTGGTTGAATGTGACTCAGCTAGTGTTGGTTCAGACTTCTGGAGTCTGACCCTGAGTCGGTTATTTTAGGCGTATTTAAGCACAGCACAATTGGTAAAAACTTCTTCTGGTGATAATGAACTTGTTGCTGTGTGTACAACAAAGCATACATAAATCTCCTTGAGGAACAAAGTAAGCTAAATATAGAAATGACTAAATCGAGACTAGAAAGTCCATAAAGATGGGCTCTAGAGATTGACTGAGAAGAGCAAGCTCAGAGATAACACAAAGGCCACCAGGTTCTTAACCACCTCAGCTCCCAGCCTTCTGGGTGGATAACAGGGTATGCATCCCTTCCTTTGAAGAAACAGCCCTGTGTGTTTAACATTCCAGGTTCTCCCCATGGCTTGTCTGTGAGCACAGAGATCTCCATGCCTTCTACAACTGCTCTGTAAAGCTGTTAAGTCCCCTCAGATCTTTACTTTAAAAGAACTTCCTTCAGATGACACTCAGAAGCCATGCCTATCACATGCCATAGTAAGTAATAAAACAATTTGAAAACACGATGAGGGAAAATACGAAGAGCAATCAGTAAGACAAGAAAGGGTGACGGTAGGAAAGCTTTCTTTTGACTTAATGGTCTCAAAACTGCAGACAGTATTCAGCAATTTCACAGTGTTTCTGGGTCGAAACCTGCCCCTAGGAGTTGCTGTGCTGCTCCCAGAACAACACTGAGAGGTCAGGCGTGCAGTTGATGCTGACTTATAGAGACATCATTCTCCTTAGTGATGAACACTGTCAAGGTAGGAATGGCTTCCTTTAAAAGGGGAGGGATGTGGTCCCTTCTCCACCCATCCTCATTTGGTTTCTCTTTCTTTTGCTCTCTCTCCACAAGACATGAGGAGGTGCCCTCTACGCGCTGTGATAGAGTATGCTGCCCCTCACCAGATGTGGTCCTTCAATCTGGGATTCTCCAGCCTCCAGAAAGTAAGCACCAAATAGACTTCTACTGATAAATTCCCTAGACTGTGGTATTCTGTTATAGCATCAGAAACCAGATTAAGACTGTTTTATCTACAGAAACTTCAGTAAACCAGAAACATACATATAAGTTCCCAAGTTTGATTGACAGTGAGATGTGTATCTCTTCAGAACCACTGTTATTTTTGCAATTTAAACTGAATACCTAGTTTACTCAGACTGGCCAATTCTTTAACACTGTTTTCTCTTCCTCACTTCCAGTGAGGAATTTCAAACAGAACTAGCCAGTTCAGTAAAATGAACCTGTTTTACATGCAAGCTCATTCAATGTAATCTCACAAAATATCACCATTGCACATTGTGATTAACAGCGGCCCAGGAGGAAATGGAGAAAAGATGGGATGCAGAAGGCTCTCTGCATCACAGGCCACGCCCTTTGTTACTTTGCTGAGCTTGCTGGGTCTTCATTCTATGTGATGAGATTTTTTTTTTTTTTCATAAAGTGAGCTGCAGTTTATACGAAGGGAAAGAAGTCTATTATTAACGGAGGTACAGCTTCCCTCTCAAGTCAGAAGGCTTTTAGAGGTTGCCGATAGTGCAGAGGTTCATCCTTCCTTACAAGAGACCCAGTGAAAAGAGGGGGTGTCTCCCTAGTAACAATAAATGACGCTTCTTATTCAAATCACTTCAGACATGAAAGTCTCTCTGGAAACCAAGTCAGTAACAAGATGCTGATCTCAAACTGCCACCAGGGAAAATGGAAACAGAAAAGTTTAAGTCAGTTCCTCAACGTTCCCCAGGGCTGTTCTTTATGCCCAAGGCATTTCTGGTGCAAACACCTTTAAGAGCCGTGTTGTTCTCAAAATTGTTCAGGTCTTTTTAGGGCACCAAATACACACACACACACACACACACACACACACACACACACACACACACATTTAATAAACCCTGAGGTGTTTTGAGTACAGTTTATTTTTAAAATATTTTCTTTATCTCCCAAAGGCCATCCAGAGACTGTCCCACCTGGGGATCCATCCCATATACTGCCACCAAACCTGGACATTCTTGTGGATGCTGGGAAGTGCTTGCTGATGGAAGCATGATAAGCTGTCTCCTGAGAGGCTCAGGCAGAGCCTGACAAATACAGAGGCAGATGCTCAAAGCCAACTGTTGGACTGAGCACGGGGTCCTAGATGGAGGAGTTGGAGAAGGGACTGAAGGAGCTGAGGGGGTGTGCAGCCCCGTGGAGGGAGCAACAGTGTCAACTGGTCTGGAGACTGGACCACCAACCAAAGAATACACATGGAGGGACCCGTGGTGCTGGCCACATATGTGGCAGAGGATGGTCTTGTTGGCCATCAGTGGGAGGAGAGGCCCTTGGGCCTGAGGGTGTTAGATGCCTCAGTGTAGGGGAATGCCAGGGAGGGAAGACAGGAATGGAGGGGGGGAGCACCTTCATAGAGGCAGGGGAGGGGGGATGGAATAGGGAGGTTCCAAAGGGGAAAACATTTGAAATGTATATTAAGTAAATATCCAAAAGAAGACATAGAATAATCCTATATTTTACACAGGAATTTTGTATAATAATAGTATGTTATGGTTGAGAGTGTAACTCAGTGGTAGAGTGCTTGCCTCAAAATCATGACACCTGAATTTTCATCCCCTGTCCCCTCCCCTCTATACCGGAGATATAAATGGTTTTGGATAAGGATGTGGCCATTAGGATAGCAACAGTAAGGCTACGGAGCCTTGAAGATGGCAAGACAGTTAAGAGTACTTACATCTTGCAGATGGCCCCGACTCGATTCCCAGCACACATGAGGTGGCTCACAACTATTCCTAACTCCAGGACCAGGGATCTGACGCCTTCTGCTGATATTAGAGGGCATCAGGCACACACATGGGACACATACACACACACAGGCAAAGCACTCACACATGTAAAATAAATAACTATATATCTCTCAAAAGTTTTCCCCTGGAATTTTTCTATTATACACACACATATATACATACACACATACATACACACATGCACACACACATGAATGTGCACACTTGTATGCAAATACACACCCACAGGCAAAGCACTCACACATGTAAAATAAATATCTATCTCAAACATTTTGCCCTGGAAATTTCTCTATTTACACACACACACACACACACACACACACACACACACACACACACACACACACGTTTACATACACACATATGGTTATGATTTGTGATTGGAACTTGAACATCTTACCCCACCACTGCAGATGCCAGGAAAGAGAGAAATCACTTTGAATTCAGAACTCATTTTGCTAGGCATAGCTATCTACTAGAAGCAGCTTGAAGAAAATAGTAACATTTATGTCAAAGTGTATGAGTCTGGATGAGCCGTTCCGTCAGCTGAATACTTTTCCACAGGCAACCAACAGTCTACACAGTGAAAAAGGACATGAAGCAGGCTGTGACATCTGTGACAATACTGATATGTCAATTAACTGGGTCGTTAGATGTACTGCTTAGTTCTGTTTCAAGAAAAATAGAAAGAAAAGATATTTTTTGTCTCCCAATTAGCTAAAATGTTAAGCTTTGCTAATCATCAACAATGCATGTAAATTATTCCTTAATATTTTAGTACTTTAAAAACTTTGTAGCCAAATTTACCTATGAATCATTTATGCTTTGGCCTGTGGTGAGGCAGCGCACCGTACAAGGGGACACCTGGCCCAGAAGGCTGCTCTTACCCTGGCCAGGAGACAGGTGGAGACAGGAAGCCTTACGGACCCTAAGGTCCCCATCAACAGCACACCCTTTGTGATGTGTGCTCTTATTAGGTCCCAACTTTCAAAGGCTCTGTCACCTGTCTTTAATGCAATGGGTGGGGCCACGCCTTGATACAAAGCCTCCAAGGCACTGGTTCTCAACCTTCCTGACACTGAGACCCTTTAATAATAATAATAACACCTCATGCTGTGGTGACCCCCAACCATAAAATGGTTTGGTTGCTACTTCATAGCTGTGGTTTGCTACAGTAAGGAATCAGAACGTAAATCTAATATGCAGCTATCTGGTACACAGCCCCACAGGCTGAGACCCGGTGCTTCAGGGAATGCGTAGTTCAAACCACAACCATGTCGCTGAACTCAGCCCAAAACTAAGCCTTTCCCAGCCTCTCTGACTTCTACATAGGTATCTACTGAGTCCTTCTATAGGCCAGCTGGAAGAGCAAGCGAAGGGGAGGAGAAAGTCAGGTAGAAGAGGGATCCTTTAAAGACAATAGCATAAAAAAATGACTTTGGCTTGGCTTAATGGAAAATATTTCCACAGCATAGTTTTATTAACAATTTACTATCTCCCCCATACACACACACACACACACACACACACACACACACACACACACACACACACACACATGCACAAATACTGATTTAGAAACAGACAACGAGGCACCTGGTGGGCTATCTGTAACACCGGCCTCCTAACTTAGCTGATTTTGAGAGACAATTGAGTTCCATGGTCATAGGAACTGCAGGCCTGTCTGAGTCCAAATTCTACCGGCAACATGGCCTTGAGAAGTTACCTAGCTCTTTCCTGCTTCCATTTCCACGTCTATGAAAGGACCACATTCACAGTACTGACTGTGCTGGTGGCAGCGAAGATTAGATCCCATTATCAGTGCGAAGCTGCCAACAGAGGGCCAGGGACATACCTTACATTCTATGAGTGTGAGTTACTACAATTATGAGCAGGAAGCCAGCCGGCCTCGGGTCTACTCTCCATCCTTTGGCCCAAAATGTCAGTCCATCACATAAATCTCTGCAGAAAAGAAAACGGCTGCTTCCCGTGCTTCTCATTCCCTCTGTGCCGTTTGGGTTGTTCTAGGGATGGTTGGTGTCAGAAGAGATGAAAATAATAATAATGTATCTATTTACATAACATTATCCGTATTTTCTTTCTCCCCTCAGAGATGCTCTGGTATTATCGAATTAGTCGCATTTGGAGAATGCCATCCACCAGAACTAATCAGACTCAACCATCTTTATTCCTTGATAGCACCCTGGCTTCTCTCCCATTAATGTAACAGCTGCACTTTTTTAAAGCAGGCTGAGAATACTCACGCTGCAGATTCAGTACCGGGTGGCTGCAATCATGACTGTTTACTGAATATTAATATTCTGTGTGTGCGTGTGGTTTGGCTTTCAAGTTAATGTTGACACTCATTCACTGCAGGGAAATATGTCTGCAGAGGACACAGGCGTTTTTCCTTCATTCAAAGTCCGGTTCTCCTCAGTTGTTGGCCTGATCTTTTAATCTTAACACTCACAAAATTTCCAATGTATGCTCTAAAAGAGAATGGTTGATAGCTCAAATCTTCGGTAGCCCTGATACATAATAAATACACATATTTTCTTTTTGTCTGCTTCTTGGCTAGCACCCCTGACTCTGGGCAGGGATAAGAGTCTTTTATATAGCAATGGACTGCCCGGTGGCTGGGAGCCCCTGAGTGGCCTCAGCATTGGGTTGGTTACAGCAAAGACCAAAGCATGGTTAGCGAGTGGGGCTTTCCTACCCACAGCCTCCGGGGAATGGAAAGGCTGAAGATTGAAGACAGATTTGACCGTCACCAGTGGCCAGCTGATGGAATCGATGAATCAGTCCATGGAGTGAAGCTTCCAGAAACATTTTAAAGCTGACCTCATGGTGGTTCTCAGGGCTGTCAGAAGGAGAGCTTAGGGACCCCATGCCCCAGTGTTTCCCCCCATCCTGTGCATCGGCTTCTGGCTGTTCATCTCCCATCTTTTCACAGATCCTTTGCTATTTATTTATTTATTTATTTATTTATTTATTTATTTATTTATTTTGTTGACGTATGTACCCCTGCTGGTCTGAATGTGCACTATGTGCTTATAGTGTCCAAAGAGGCCCACAGAGAACCTCAGATCTCCTAGGACTTGGGAGCACTGGTGTTTGTGAGGTTTCTGATGTAGATGCTGGAGACAGAAACCAAATTCTCTGCAAGGACAACAAATGCTTGTAACCACTGAGCCATCTCTCCAGCCCCTCACATCCTTTATTAGTAACCTGTAGTTCTAGTGGTTTCCTGAGTTCTGAGAACCACACTAGCAAATTAATCCACTAGCAAATTAAATTTAGTGTAGTGTAGTGTAGTGTAGTCATGCCGAGTACCTCTACTCAGAAGCACAGATTGTACCTGTGCCTGAGGTGGGGGCCATCTGCTGGCACAGATCTCTCAATCCATCCGGTCTGATGCTATGTTCATGTAACCAGTGTCAGTACTGGATTGCACTGGAGTATGCCGACTGGTGTTCCCTGGAGGATTGCTTTGATTGGCATGTGGGGGAAAACGCCCACACACCTGGTGTCAGAGATAGCAAATGGCTGTGTGAACAGAAAACAAGGAAAAGCTAAGTGTGAAAGTAGTATCTGAACGTGGTATAACCTTCCAACAAGGGAATCCTGGTTGAAGTCTGTCACCATCTCTGATATGTCCTGCACATTTAAATGTCCTTTGTGTTGAGACATTGCTGACAGTGTTATTTCTCTTGCATACGAATGTCATGGAAAAGACAGGTGTGAAACCAAATTGCCCTAGACTCTCTGCTTTCTCTCCAGGCTACATCTCCCCGATTCCAACAGCGTCTGCATGACAAGTGGAAACCTCATCATTTACATTCTTTTTATACATGATAGGAAACAGCTCAACATTTGGTTCTATTTAGACTCAAGTTGCAGACATTTGGCCTCAATTGAATGTTGAGAGTTTTTCTTTTTATCTGAGTAGCTTGGCAGCCTCTGCTCGGGGTCTGTATGTATGCTCGTTCTTCAAACGGAACAAAAGTGAAGGAGCAGAAGACCATCGATTGATCTCCCTTTCAGAAGTCCGTTATACTCTCTTGGGAATTAAAGCTCTTCTTACATTTTTAATCCAACCGCTGGTTACTACTACTAATCATTATACTGGTCCTCTGGGGTTTTGTTGTTGCTGTTGTTTGTCTGTTTGTTTGTTTGTTTTACTGCTATGTAGCTTTAGTTCTCTCTTTTGGGTGTAAATATGCCCTGCCTGCCTGCCCCCCCTTTCTTTTTGGAATCTCACTATGTAGTTCGGGACTGAACTTGTAAACCCCCCGCCTCTGCTTCTTCCTAAGTATGAGAATTACAGGAATGAGTCACGATGCCCGATGCTAATGGCATGTCCTTATTACGAAATCAAATTATTTCTGGAGAAAAGCATAACTTAGACAGTAGAGATCATATGACCTTCTCAAGTCAGCCCTGTTTCTCTGAACATTCTTACAGTCTACTCTGTGTAAGTCCATGTCCTGTGACTTAGACAATGCCCTAGAACCTGGCGTATCTCAGTCGGCATCATACTGGACCTGTTCTTGTGCCAATTGATCTAGCACTGGTTCTGTGATCTCATTAGATCTTTCTTCTGGATGAGAGTGGGGTGATCAAGTGGGGCCATGCAGAAACATGTAACGGACCAAGCATTGCCAGCACCTGTCACCATATTGCATAATGACATAGTCCTGTTGCTTCTTTGTTGACGTTTATTTTCAATATATTGCAATTTTCTTTGTGGGGCCTTTTTCACAACTTGTTAATGTTTTTGAACTTCTCTGTAGTTGTCACTTTCCCCTTCATCTTGACTCTTATGTGTACTCTAAAGAACTTACAGTTGAGAAAGTGAATTCTGACAGCACTGGGTCTGTTTGTTCTTTAATATTTTGATACCTTGAGTTATGAAAATAGGAGACTGAGACCTGCAGAAGTGGCTCAGATTTTTAAAGTTCTGGCTGCTCTTCCAGAGGAAGTATCACTCAGACTTTACAGTTCCTGAGCTCAGGGCCCAGTATACCTGATGACTAACTGCTATCTTATAGCCCTCGGTAGTAAATGTTAGTAAGGAAGGAAGGCACTCTAAGTTACAGGTCCAGACTAGCTAGACCAAAGCTCATCTTCAAAACTTAGAGACCATTCAAGCCTGCGTTTTAGTGTCTTACATTTAGGAATTCTCGTTCTTTTGAAAAACACTTAGCCATCATCGGTCATGGTCATAACTCTTCTGGAGCAGGAAGGGGCGTCAGGCAGAGGAAGCATGAACTTTCATTAATGTTAACTCATTAATGCTCAATTATTAAGCTGGTAGACTCAGATACCTGGTGCTGTCCGGGGCGGGGGGGGACAACTGTGATTCATGGTACCAGCAGAAAATCGATGCCTTAAAAATGGGCCAATCCTATGGCCTCAGCTCTTTTGCTATTGACATCTTCAATCCCAGTTGAGTCAAATCTGTTCTTCATTGCCAAGCCAGCTTCTCAAAAGTTTCCAGAGGTCAAGTGGCAGTTCTAACCACAACTGATTTAAAGTGAAGAGAACTGAGTCTACCCCATATCTAGCTTGGAATATTTCACCTGCACCCCAAAACAGCTACACAGGATTTAAATCAGAAATGCAGGCTACCATATCCAATTCAGAGAGGTTTATAAATGCTAGACAGCTTGTATGAAAGAAGTTAGTAGGCTAGAAATAAACCTTGGTGGTAGAGGGCTTGCTGGGCACACACCAAGTCATGGGAAAGGTTTGTCACATAGTAGGCCTTCAGAAGGTGTGTCTTTTACAAGTCAAACCCTCCCGAGACAACCAAAAAGAGTTAGTAAACTTACCCAGGCCTGTATCACTTTCAGTTCTTGGAGAATAGAACAAATATTTACTTAAGAAGCAAGCTCTCTGGCTGGGGCGATGGTTTAGTGGGCCAGAGCACTCGCTGCTCCAGACAGCCACAATAGATACTTCCTTCCTTAAGTTAGCTGCTTTGTCACAACAAGGAGAAAAATAACTGAAACCTTCCTTCAAAAGCCTCTCTGACAGCGGCTAATGTTTGGTTCCTGATTTGTAAGCTCTTCTCCTAGTTATGAATCACAAGGATCGTGACTGGAGGTCCTTTATACAAGAGGAAGCCCTCAAAGATTGATGATACAGAATGAAATGAACATGATTGCATAGTATTCTTTATGAAGTATTGGCGTTCACACTCCTTCCACTGGAAACTAGATCCTTATGTCTCCTGGTGAGTTGTTAGAACTACCTCATTCCAAATAAAAATAAAATAAAGTCGGTGAAGAAGAAGATCTTATACACCGAGAACAACGGAACACGCTGATGAGGGAGGGTATCAGACTGTCTTTTCCTGCTGGGTGTGGGAAGTAACAACAAGGTACTTTGCCAAGAGCTTCTCACCACCTACCTACGGAAGACATCTCCATGTTTCTCCATCTTCATCTGAGTGAAAAGGGGTTGTCCTGGTTTTCATCTCTAAAGTCCTTTCCTAGCCTCACTCTTCTCCTTTTGAAGGAACGCATTAAAGAGATAAATTCCTTTATTTTTGAGACTTATATGTCATTTAAAATACGATGATCATATACTCAATTCTCTTATTCTAGATGACAAAGAGTGTCAGAAACAGAATTAAACTGGTCTTCAGAACAGTGAGTTTCCAAATGACTGCATTTGTGAAGTCATCATGAGAGTTACCCATGTTTGGTAACCATGAAAATTATTACCCATGTTTGGTAAGCACAAAAGTTGTTACCCATGACTAGTAACAGCGAAAATCATTATCCATGAGTAGTTTTCACACTAGATGAACTGTTTCCTGTTTGTTTAGAAACAAAGGGAGCAAAGGTCCCCTCTGTCTATCTTGGGGTGTCACGCCTGATCTGGCACAGACAGTGTTTATTTCCTGAAGACTCATGCCTACTTAACCTGTCAGAACCTAAACCTTCAACTGATGGACTTGTCTACAACTGATCTGAAAAACAACCCAAATACCAAAAAAACACCAAAACAACAACAACAAAAACCAAGGAAAATTCAACTGAGTGCTTCACAGCCCTTCCTAACCCACCAAAGTCTACTGTGTTCACTACCAAAGTGCAGAAATGTCTGTCTGTGACTTCTGTGTTCACTGGCCAGCCACTGGAGACTGGATGTGGCCATCAAAGTCCTTATCACAGAGTATGATGAGCTGCTTTTGTGCAAACCCTTCTCACAGAATGTTAGAATTACTTGTTTATTATACTGAGGACTGAACTTAGGGCTTAACATATGTAAGCATACACTTTGCAACAGGGTTACACTACCATTTTATCAACTTTTGTTTTATGGGATTTTGTTTTTGTTTTGTTTTGTCCAACCTCAGTGTTTCGTGTATTTAAGAAAGGTCTTATTTTAAAACTACGGTTTTCATTAAAATGATCATTTATCTTTTTCTGTATTATTTTATTTTGCAACAAATTGTGACATTCTTCTATTCTTACTGTTGGAAGGTAAATTCACTTTGGAAAGATAAATGTCAGATTTTAATGAGAGCCAGCTTATGGTTTGGATGGGGGAGTGGTCCTAAAGAGGGAGCAAACAGGTGTACATTTTGGCATTCCTATTAGCTACAGCTTAAGCTTTCTCATTATTTCCTAATATTGGAGACACTTCCCTGGAGATTCCATCATGAAAATGAACTAAATACCATTGGGAGTTCGTGGACCCTCATAAAGAATAGCCAGAGGGAAACTTCCTAACACAAGAAAAATTTACAGCGGGTAGTGGTGGCGCATGCCTTTAATCCCAGCACTTGGGAGGCAGGTAGATTTCTGAGTTCGAGGCCAGCCTGGTCTACAGAGTGAGTTCCAGGACAGCCAGGGCTACACAGAGAAACCCTACCTGGAAAAAAACAAGAAAGAAAGAAAGAAAGAAAGAAAGAAAGAAAGAAAGAAAGAAAGAAAGAAAGAAAGGAAGGAAGGAAGGAAGGAAGGAAGGAAGGAAGGAAGGAAGGAAGGAAGGAAGGAAGGAAGGAAGGAAGGAAGGAAGAAAGGAAGGAAGGAAGAAAGAAAGAAAGAAAAGAAAAACTTAGTTGAAATGAAAATAGAACGGATGAGAATTAGAAATTGGAGAGCTCTATAAAGCAAATACGAATGGGGCCACCCAAGCATGGCGTGTGATACAGGAAAGCCAGTTTGATGGATGTGGAAGCATGAGAGACAAGGCCAAGGCTAAAGTCATGTGACTTCCAGGTCCCTGAGAATTCCATTTGTTTACGGTGGGTCCGGTCAAGTTGAGCTCCGTGGCTCGGTGAGCGTCTCCTTTTTTATGTATAAGCTTACATGGTTCATACAAGGGGCATTTCCATCTTTTTAGCTGCCCAGCCCCTAGTCTTCATTCCTGGATTTGAGCAATTTGTTCTGTAGGGAGTCATGGCAGAAAGCAAAGCCTACCCACTACTTAAAGCCGAAAGCATCAAGTAGCTCTTCCTAGCGTGTCCACAGAACAGAGTTCAGGACTGCTGCTCCTCACGGGATCTCGCTTTAGGAGTCTGAGCAATCCCTGAAAGCAGAAGTTTACTACAGCTGTGTAGACGGCTGCACCCATGGACCAGTGGTGGCAGAGGAAGCAGAGGCATTCAGCAGTTGTGCTGGTAGTGAGGCTGGGACCAAACATTCACATTAGACAGCAACAACATGCCTCTAGACCCAGCGGTTCTCAACCCGTGGGTCTCACCCCTTCGGCAAACCTTTATCTCCAAAAATATTTACAGCATGATTCATAATAGTAGCAAAATGACAGTTATGAAATAGAGATATGAAAATAATTTTATGGTGGGGGGTCATCACAGCATGAGGAACTGTATTAAAGGCTTGTCGGATTAAGAAGGTTGAGAACCATCCCTTTAGAAACACTGCAGAGTGTAATTAAGACTCAATGTACTATGTCTTTTAGTTTCTGCTTAAATTTCAAGAACAACCTTACCGCTCAGAGATCTGAGGGCTTGTTATGAATGCAGAATCTGGATCTCACCCTGGAGTTACCAAACTGCTGTATTAAAATATAGTAGAGTACCTCACACACAGTAGGACATGCATGAGTATACATATATATTGGTGTATAGATACATAAAAAATAATGAAATTAGATTTTGCTGAAGGTATCTGAATTCTATTTCTTAAAGTATATATACTGTTACACAATGTTTGTACCATTCAAAACAGTAAATTATATAACAGTAAATTATATATATAAAATTTTATTTTAAATTATATATTTATGTATTATATATTTATATATTATATATTAAATTATATATATAATTTTATTTTAAATACATTCCATTCATACATAAGGGGCTCTAGTGGGGGAATCTTATATATTCATTGTGCCCTTTCAAAATATAATCATCTTTATCATTTCTCTGTGATACTGATTTGTATCCTTTAAAGCTGGAAACATGAATAGTTTTCCCATAGTCAACTGAGATGCTTTCTATTTTGGTCCCCGTCTGTTTCTCTCTTGGCTCCCTAACCTGCCAGCTCCACGTGATCCTGTGGTGTATCAGCACATAACCAAGCAACCAAACGGATACATTAAACAATTCTCCTACAAGGTCAGCCAAATGCCATATCTTCAAAGACCGTACTGTATTTGGCTACCTGCAATTACTGGATGGTAAGACCAACATGCTTACAGTTGTCACCACATCAGCCTCAAGGGCCCTCAGTGGTCACCTCAGGCCACCGCTGCTGGAGTGCCATTGGCACAGTACCTAAGAGAACACAAGGTGTTCCCATTCTCAGTCAGAAGACAGTAAGTCCTAGGTCATGTTTGAAACGGGGTGTAGAAGAAAGCTATAGGGGAGATGGCTATGGAAGTAATCTAAGGGAGAAGACACAGTCTAGCTCCGCATTAAGACAATCAGCCAATCACCTATTCGTGTTCTCCAAAATGTTTCTCAACTGCCTAAGACTGGGGTGTCATGAATAATCTGGAGCACATAAGAACTCTTATCTAATGCAGGCCTGTGGGCATTATGTATGAGCCTAGAGATAAAACCCAGCTGGGGACACATGCAATGCCCATAATGCCTAGCTCTTGTGATTACTGAATTTCTATTATAACATGCCAGTTCATAGACAGTTCAGGGATAATTTAAGTCTAGGTTTGGGAGCACATATGCCATTAATAACACGCATAAAATCTGTTCCTTCTTCTCTGATCCCCACAACTATGGCTTTTAAAACAGGGGGCCACCATAGATTTAAAGAGATCTTAAACTGTAGAAAAGCAGGCACAGAGTTAGCCACTAGATAGACTGGGTTAGAATCCCATTGCATAGATGTTATTCTTTCATTGCATTCCTGAGGATGCCAAGGTTTTCATTTGGGTATCAGCCCTTCGTCCCCACCATCCACATGACAAAGGCAACGGACATGTTAGGGCTTTGGGGAAAATCCCAGCCCCCTTGACAAGTAATAGAATTTTATGATTAAGGTCTCAACTAAATGGGGCATTTAATCCTCTAACACAAGGATTGGGTTTTCCCCCTCTTATCTAGCAGATGTATGAAGGTCCAAGAGATGTATGGAATCTTCCTCCATTGCTCCTTCACCTTACATTTTTAGGAAGTACCCTTTGATCAAACCCAGCCAAACCAAAATCAATTACCAACATGGCTAGTCTCATCATCCAGCTTATCCCAGGAATACTCTGCTATACCCTGAGGCTGGAGTTATGGACAGGCGGCTGCACCCACGCTGCATTTGAGTGGGCTCTGAGGGTCTGCACTCTAGTCCTCTTCTTGATTGGAAAGTGCTTTAGCTACTGAACCATCTCTCCAGGTTCCTAAATTTAAAAAACACAAATAAACAAACAAGGTTGTCCTGTAGGCCAGGGTGGTCTCGGCTTGCTTTGAAGCCATGTATGATCTTAAGCTCCGAACTCAGGACACAGGTGTGCATCAGCTGACCCTATTTTATGTGGTGTTGGTGATTAGAACCCAGAACTCCACTCATGCTAGATAAACACGGTACCAAACTTCTCAGCATCTTCAGACTCCTCCCTTTTTATGTGAGTTCTCATAGCTACACATTTCCCTCTGAGAATACTTTTGCTATCCCAAAACTTCCATCAAGTTGGGTTTTCACTTTCACTTGAGTCTAAGAGACTTTCAGTTTCTCCCTGATTTCTTCTCTCCAGGCCCTTGAAAGTGTTTCATTCAAGATCTATGTGCATACTTTCTTTGCTGTTGTCTTTTAATTTTATTCTAAGTTCTGATAAGGTACAATAAGCTATTTCTTTTTTTTTTTTTAATGCCAATACATGATTTGTGGCCTAAAATGTTATTTTAGATAAAGTTCACAGGTTTCAAAGATCAATACTCCAGAGCTGTTGGACAGAATATTCTATAAATGTCCATTAAGTTCATTTGTTCCATCAACTGTTTAACTCTGAAGTTGACTTTGGGGTCTGGATGGCCTATCCATCTGAGACTGGGATAGAGATGTCAGTCACTGTTATTGTCTTTTGATCTATCTCTTTACGACCACTAGTCATTGTATTATGTAAATGGACATGCCAACATTCATCGTGAGTGTATTGACAATTATTATATACTCTTTGTTTTTCAGTTGTACGGGTGCATGTGAATGCCGTGAGCAAAGTGACTTCATTCTTGTCGTTTTGTTGGGCACACTGGAACAACAGTGTTAACATGGAAGTTACAGATGGTTGCGATCTGCTCATATGGTGCTAAGAACCAAGCTCAGATCCTCTGCAAAAGCAGCATATATTTGTTAATACTGAGCAATCTCTTCAGCTCCTAATTGTTATACAGTCTTAACTTATTCCCCTTTTAAATATATCATAACTTCCTTGTCCCTTCTGACTAAATTTGGCTTCAATATTCTTTTTTTTTTTGACTTCTGATGTCTTTTTTTTTTTTTTGATACTTTATTTACATTTCCAATGTTTCCCCCTTTCTAGGTCTCCTCTTTGGAAATCACCTATCCCCTCCCCTTCCCCCACCTCTATGAGGGAATTCCACCTCCCACCCACCCGCCCACCCACTCCCATAT
>CM052707.1:66232466-66262506 GCA_028551405.1 Uromys caudimaculatus | reverse complement strand
TTATTTGGTTTTCTGGAGTCTAACTTCTTAAGTTCTTTGTGTATGTTGGATATTAGCCCTCTATCGGATGTAGGATTGGTAAAGATCTTTTCCCAATCTGTTGGTTGCCATTTTGTCCTATTGACAGTGTCCTTTGCCTTACAGATTGGCTTCAATTTTTTTGTCAGATATATCTATAGCTATTCTGGCTTTTTGGGGGTGATTGTGTTTGCTTGGAATTTATTTTTTACTCTAAGTTTGTTGTGTGTTTGCCAGTGAGATGAGTTTCTTGAAAACAGCGAGCGGTTGAGCCTTTGCTTTTAATATATTCAGTCAGTGTCTTTTAATTGGAGAATTCAGAGATTTGGAGTGATTATTGAAAAATATGTACTAATATCTCTTTTCTTCATCTTAGGGATTTTCAGGTTTACTAGATTAGCAATAAAAATGTTGGTTCATTCCTAATCATCACTTATCAATCTTATATTGATTCATTCTTTTCTGAATTCCCATACTTTAATGTACTTTCTTCCTCTTTAATATATGGTATTCTTGTAAGTATTTTTCTGCAGTGTTTGCTTCAGATGGATCCTGAGTTGCCTTAGTTTGTGCGTATCACAGAAGGTTTTTTATTTCTGGTTTAGTTTTAAGCCTTGATTGTCAGTGACTTGGTTATTGTACTTAACATGTGTCGATTCATGCTCTCCTCATTTTTAGTTTTCTGCTGAGAGGTCTTGGGTTGTGCTTTATGTTGTTTAAGAATTTATTTTTATTCTTATTTTATGTGCATTGGTGTTTTCCCTGCATGTATATCTGTGTGGAAGTGTCAGATCTTGGAATTACAGACAATTGTGACTGCAATGTGGGTACTGGGAACTGAACCTCTGAAGAGCAGTCAGTCCTCTTAACCGCTGAGCCATCTCTCCAGCCCCATTGGGTTATTCTTATAAGCTTGCCTTTGTAAGTAAAATAACTGGATTTACTTGATAGAACAATGATATCTGAGACAAGAAGTCATGAGAGCACACTTAGACACTTCCTATTACCACAGCACAATTGACCAAGGCCTCGGCTGCTTCACCTGTCATTCATTCCTCAAATGTTTGAATCATAAAGCAGACTATGGCAGATGAGTTGCTGGGAGACATCCTTCCTTCCTCCCTCCCTCCCTCCCTTCCTCCCTCCCTCCTTCCCTCCCTCCGTCCCTCCTTCCCTCCTTCCCTCCCTCCCTTCTTCCCTCCTTCCCTTCCTTTCTTCCTTCCTTCTCTCCTTCCCTGCTTTCCTTCCTCCCTCCCTCCCTCCCTCCCTCCCTCCCTTCCTTCCTTCCCCCTTCCCTTTCTTCCTTTCTTTCCTTCCACGTCAGAGTTCAGTCTGACTGTGTTTTAGGCTCCCAACTCTCTGCCTATCTCTGTCTACACTTGCATTTTTCCTATGAAAACCCATCCGATATAACTGCATCTTAGCATCTGCTGCCTGAAGGACCATATTTAACACAAATGTTTTCCTGGAAGCTGCGAGGAAATAGTCTCCGTGCGCTGCAGAATTAAGCTGTGTGAAAATGTTCTTGCCTCTTCTGGAGTTCATGAGTGCCTTGGAAAGTCTAGGCCTGCTCTTCTGCTCCATGATAAAGCTCTCTTCGCTGGGTTAAATACCCTCAGACTCTTCTGTTTCTCTTTATAATAAATAGGTCTCAAACCCTCTACCATTTTGAGGGTATCTAGAAATTAAGACAATTAGGTAAAGGAAAACACAGTGAGAATATGTTTTATATGTCATGAGCTCTCTCTCTCTCTCTCTCTCTCTAGATATAGAGATAGAGATCTTATCTTATATATATGTGTGTGTTCTCATACATATTCTTATATATAATAATTTAATAGCCATCTTCATATATTTAAAAGACTGACACACAGAATGTAACTTAACTCTAAGAAGATTTTATAAATAGAACATCAAAAAGACTCATGTTCTAGAGCCAGACTGAGTTCTTATCCCAACTGGCTTCTTGCAAGCTGCATTAGTTAGGGGAGATTAATTAACTTCTCTGTAGTTCAATACTATCTTTGGTAGGGCTTACTAATTTCATGATATTCTAAAAGCTGCCTGTAAAGTACTTAAAGAAATCTTATCATGAAGAGAGTGCCAAGAAAATGTCAAGTAATTAAGTATTTCCAAGCATTGGTCAACACCTGGCTATGTTCATCAGAGAGTAAAAGCAACACAAAAGTACTTTTGGAAGTAAGTGTTTAGAGTAAATAGTTAAATAAGTATCTATTATAAAAATTGTCTTAGTGCTTTAGGGTTCTGTTGCTGTGAAGACACCATGGCCAAGGCAACTCTTATAATGGAAAACATTTAATTGAGCTGACTTACGGTTTCAGAGGCTTGCTTCATAATCATCATGGCGGGAAGCATGGCAGTGTGCAGGCAGACATGGTGCTGGAGGAGCCGAGAGGTCTACAGCAGAAGGATTCTGCACTGGGTGGAGCCTGAGTATATCATTCATATATATATGTACACACACACACACACACACACACACACACACACACACACACACACACACATATATGGCCTCAAAGCCCACCCTCCAGTGACACACTTCTTCCAACAAGGCCACACCCACTCCAACAAAGCCACGCCTCCTATCTGTGCCAACTCCTGACCAAGCATTCAAACACATGAGTCTATGGGGGTATACCTATTTAAACCACCACAAAAAGTTAAATATCAGGCAAATGTAGTGGCTTACAAAAATAAGACTGCTGACTTTGGCCAGGTGTGTACTGGAAATGAGAAACTTCCTAAATATTCTTTGAACTCTCCAATTTCAGGATTATATTTCTCAATTTGAAAACCTAAAAGTTACGTTAGGCTAGATGAGAGACTGGCAAATTTTCTCTATGGGGTAATTGCCACGTGTGGCTTTGGTGCCACACAGACTGTGTTGTACTTACCTTTGCCTCTGTAGTGTGAAGACCATCAATCATATACAATGTTTCTACAAGCAACATTGTTTGTGCTCAAATTTCACTTTATTTATAGACATTGAGATGTTAGTTCCAAATTATTTTTCTTGTCACAAATCATTATTCTTGTCTTAATTTCAACCATTAAAAACTATGAATTGTATCTCGATCCCTCAAGCTGTGATTGAGCCTACAAGCCACACCTTGGTGCCCCTTGCGCTAAATGAAGCCCAGGGTAAGAAAAGTTCTTAGTGAAGGAAAGATGGGTACTGCCATGGGGTGTTTTGTGACAAGTTAACATCTCAGGCTCCAGCCACGCAAACGAAGTTCTCAGCATGAGAAAGGCAAACCTTGCACGAAGTTGGGTTCCCTGTAACTGTGAAGTCTTGTTGGGCTTGTTTTTATCTAAACTGGCTCTGAGATTCTGGCATCCTAGTCTCTATAATTTTTGCACATTGATTCTGTAATCACCAGGCAGTCTTTGGCTCTCCGTTTTCTGACTTGAGAAAGTCACCTGGGAATCTTTGTTTAATTCCCAACTCTTCCTTTCCCTTCCCAGAAATAACTATCCCAAAAGACAGAAGAGCCGTTATGAATTCTATGACAGTCTCTACTGCCTTTATACAGGCAAAAGGGCTGAGTACATCATATTCTGTTACAAATTCTTAATAGCTATCAGAAGTAGCATGGCCCCAAAGGATCTCCGAGTGATCCTGGTCACCCAATGACATGGATCCAGAAACTGCTTTAGGGTCCCCTTTAAGGCTGCATTCAGACTCTGAACTCATTGCCTGCCTATCAGGAGTTTATATCTGCCTTTTTTTCTGTTGTATATATATAAAAAAAAAAAAAAAAAAACACTGACTCTCACCCTTTCTTTTGCTTCACTACAAGTGGAAGCAAATTCAAAATAAAAGTGGTTTTGTTTTGACCAAGGTAGACATGGTTTTCTCTCTTAGTTAAGTGAAGCCATGAGTCTAGCTTGTTTAGCTTGTTTCATTATGGGGTTCCCACTGTACTATCCCTCATGGTGCCCCAATGCTGGCTCTCAATGGGCTGATGGTAGATGCCGTAGACAGAGAGGACCCATAGCATGCACAGCTGTGTCAGGGATTTCATCGACCAGCATTTAGTCACAAGGCCTAAGCAACCAAAAAACAAAACAAACAAAAAACCCAAAAAACAAAGAAACAAACATAAAAAGAAGCCAACAAGCCTACCTTATAGGCGAGCATGTCTTCTTCTTGGGTGTGAAAAATCAAATCGGCCTTACTTGAAAATGGAAGCATCTCACTAGCTGGTGGCCACTTTCTGGGTAACAAAGGAAGAATGTTTGTCTACCCCAGAAAGACGAAAGCTCAGAAGAAAGAAAGAAAGAAAGAAAGAAAGAAAGAAAGAAAGAAAGAAAGAAAGAAAGAAAGAAAGAAGGAAAGGAAGGAAGGAAGGAAGGAAGGAAGGAAGGAGAGAGAGAGAGAGAGAGAGAGAGAGAGAGAGAGAGAGAGAGAAAGAAAGAAAGAAAGAAAGAAAGAAAGAAAGAAAGAAAGAAAGAAAGAAAGAAAGAAAGAAAAAGAAAGACCATCTGGTAACTCTGGCATTAAAAATTACTGATTGTCAATGGCCCAAAGAATTCCCTTCTAATTTTATCATTTTTCCATGACTCTTTCCAGCAGACCTTGAGGAGAATCCTGTTTGAAAGGGTCCATCTCCCCAAATTCATGTGCGCAAACCATGACAGAGGCATTAAGTGTTTGCGTTCTTATCTTGAGAGGGAATGCTTGCTATTTCTTGTAAGTGCGCTACACGTGTTTTACAATTAGTACACACTGCTTTGCTCATTCCCCCACTCCTCGACTTCTAAGATATTCCTAAAATTCTCCTAGGATTGCTCATTTTATCTAAACGTAATATCCATTTGTTTTCTTACTACATACTTTGGAAGTGGTTTGCACCTATGAGATAAACTTTGGATTGAAACATTTTTTGAAAGAACTACCAAGGCCTTATCTTTGAGTATAAAGCACAGAGAAGTGAAGAAATCTGTCCAGAACATCTGGGTACCATTAAACCATGTGGCTCTGTTGGGGTACGGTGAAGGGGTGAGGGTATGAATCATGAATTCAGATAAAGGAAGCTGTCACAAAGAGCCTGTGGCCTGACTCCTCCAGTGTCTTGTTTACAGTGAGAAACCAGTTTCTCGGTCTTCCGTTTCTGTATTTTGTGTTAAACACAGCTTATAATCCCAATACATATAACACGCACATGATTCTTGTAGAAAATTGGGTGCATACCTCACACTAGCTTAGCACCAGGCTTCTGTTTGCTGTTCACAGGGACTTTCCTGTGAAATGTCCCTAAAATGAGCAGTATTAGAGAATGATTCTAAACCATGAAATTTTGTAGAAAATTCTCTTACTTTGTCTCTACAACCAGAGCCTTGCATCTTGCCTTTAGTGGCGAAGGAAGTGTCTTCAGATACCCACCGCAAGGATATCTAGAAATATTCTCTTATGACTTGTGTTCTTAAGTCTTGTGGGAAAAAATAGTTCCTATCTCAATCACACTTTTTAATGTAGATTGTAAGTTTTGGTTAAAATATACTAGGCCTATTTTATAGCATAAACTATGTATCTTTTAATCTCTTGTTTAAGCCAAAACACACAAATGAGACGGCAAAGTAGGTTTTAAACTAATGACAACCCTTTGTACAGACCAGTTTTATGTCAACCGGAACCAAGCTTTTTACCAGAGAGGAAGGAGCCTCAACTGAGAAAATGCCTCCATAAAATCAGGCTGTGGGCCAACCTGTTGTACATTTTTTTAATTAGTGATTGATCTGGGAGGGCCCAGCCCATTGTGGGTGGTGCCATCCTTTGGCTGGTGCTCCTGGGTTCTATATGAAAGCACACTGAGCCAACCATAGGGAGCAAGCCAATAGCAGCACTCTCCATGACCTCTGCATCAGTTCCTGCCTCCAGGTTCTGCCCTGCTTGAGTCTGGACTTCCTACAGTGATGAGCAGTGCTCTGGGAGTGTAAACTGAACAAACCCTTTCCTCCCCAAGGTTCTTTATCACAGTGACGGTAACCCTGACTAACGGGCCCTTCTTCCCAGGAATCATAAAGTTTTCTTTATACCATATTTATCATCTACTTATTATATACTTCTGTCTGTCCACCTGTCTGTTTATTGTTCTAATATATATATCAAAATGTTTTCTCAAAACCATGATATTTTGGGTTTCTTTGGACAGACAACTCCCCTTTTCACCCCAGTATAACTCCTTCACAGGCACACAAACCCTGTCTTGTCTCTGTCGGCACCCTCCACAGAACTTTGCAGCTTAGCTACCCTTCAGCTCAGCTGCTCTTCACTCCCTAGCTATCCTCTGGAAGCTGGGTCTCTCTTCTGGCCCCAGGCAGGCTCGACACTGAGCGAAGTCTCAGATTCTAGTTGATGACTTTGCCTTTCTATATACCCATGGAGATGTGGTGAAAGAAAGAAAGAAAGACTTTAATTAATTCACTCTCTTCCACCAGGCATAAGACCTATGCCTGGCTGGTCCTGAAAACCTAACAGAGAGACAAGGAAATGAAGAAGACAGACATGCGGGCTCATGCATAGAAAAGCCAGAAGCAGGTGCACTGTGCTCACGACACTACAACCCAGAACCAGGTCATGTTTATTATGCGCAGCCCAGAGGGGAGGAGTCAGCGGGTCTCAAAAGTCTCTGTAGGCAATCAGTGTCCGGCTGCAGCCTGGGTGGAAGGATCTGTGGTTGCTAGCTTTTGCACACACTGCCAACCTTTGCACTCAGACCAAAGGAAGGCTTTGCTGTTGCTCTGTGCCTCACCCCAGAGGGAAGTTTGCCACTCTTGTGGGTCTGAGGCATGGGGGTCCTTGACATGGCCCAGCCCAGGTCAAATAATACACATTAGCTCACAACTTCCTTTACACATTCACACAGGCTCCCCCACTCCCATCCAGGTCGTGACACCATTGAAATCTAAATAACCACTGAATGTCAGATGAGGTATCTGGTATTTTGTCCAGAGTCCCATCCTGGCACAGGAGAAGCATCAGGCATGGGCTTGGAGTGCTTTGTTATGCTCTCTTTTTTTGTGACACTGACACACAGCTTAGAGTGAGCCCCGGGAGTAAAGAGTCTACTGGGTCACCTGCCCCAGCATTAGCTTGCTCCAGGCCACACTGCTTCCCGATAGACCACTGTCCATCCTGATTTTTCTCTAGCTGACCAACACTCTATATAGAAGATAATAATATTTTAATGATTCTTGATTCTCTCTGAATTTCTGCAAGTCTGGGAAATATTTATGACAATTGCCTACTCTAACAGCCCAAGTGTTTATAGTGTATTGAGAGACCTCCAGTTTGAATAATTCTATCTTACTATTACTAGGTATCTGAGAATACAAAGGTCTGTTCTTAGTCTAAAGCTGAACTAAGCTAAGCCTAGTCTAAGCCTGGGTGAATGGTCGTAATCTATAGAAAACCTATTGGAAAACATTCACCCTAATAAAAGTAACGATAAAAGACGCTTGAAGAACAGGTGGTAAAGCAGTTTGGTATGTAACTGTGACGTTGTTACTGGAGACCATAGGCATACAGGAAAGGAACTCATAAGGAAGACCTTTCTGAGGGCTGGTAACACTGTCTATCTGATAGCCTGGAATCCCAGACAAGATCAAACGCGGAAGAAGGGAGCTCACAGGGCACACCCTCTTCGCTAGCTGAAGAGGTGTGACTCTTACTGCGGCCCTTGTCTGTGGACTTGAGACTTCAGACTCTTCAGCCTTTGAGTGTGGATTCATGCGGGTCACACCTCTGGTGTGGTCCAGCCTTTCAGCCTTAGACAGGCGCTGCATTGTTGGTCCTTTGACTAAAAAGCTGTACTGGTTTTCCTAGCTTCCAGCCTGCTAGATGACCACTAGGAGACTATTCAACCTCTGTGTCAGCCAATTCATAATCACTTATTATAGACTTTACTCCTGTGGAGAATCCTGACGAATATACTACAGTTTATATACGCCTTCTGTGTGCTACCCACTATTCCAACGACGAATGCAGGGCTGTAGCCGACTGAGACGGACCTTGCCAGAACACTGTTCGAGGGAGGGCCTGGGCTTGCGCGCATCATTCAAATTCCTGCGAGGTGAATAATCAAACTCTAGTCCTGCTTTCGGCTTCCAAGGAGTTTATTGAGTATACATCAAGCCGGTGTAAATGCGCGCAAGAACAAGTGATGGAGAAACAAGCAGTAGAGCGTCCGATCAGACACAGCAACCAGCAGAAACTGATTAGGGAGGCCCTGGGGACCCCAGCACAGCTGGAGCGTGTTGATTGAGGGTCCCAGGCCGAACTCCTGAATGAAGTTTTCAAGTAAAAGAACAAATACCATCAGCTGGGGGCTCACAAAGATCCTCAGAAACCCAGTTGGGAAAGTTGGGTCAATCAACTGAAGTTTCAGATTAGGCTTTCTGCCTACGGTAGGGTCTCCATGGCAGGGGTATTTCTTGCCCATTGCAAGCATTTACATATCACAGGACACGTGATAAAGTCTCACGGCTGCGCTCAAGGGCTGGTTTTACAGTTGTGCTGTTTTGCCGTTCTTTTCTTCTTGTCACAGAGTTGGGAGGCCATTCCATCCCCAGACAAGGGGCCTGGGAGGACAATTTGAGACAAACATGCATGGGGTGAGGTGTTTCGCATTGGGAAGGATCCTACATCCAGACCCACTCTCAGTGAGCTCAAAGAAAGCGGGACAATTTAGGAATCCCAGCTTCTGAATCAACTCCTCACCCCAGCAGTGGGGCAGAATTCAGACCCAGCTGCCCGGTCTCCTCCACATTCTACTCCATAAGTAGCAAAAGCCTCTCCACTTTCATTTTGCACACACACGTTAGCACGATCCCTTCTTGAACCTTCTTGTTATCGTGACTGTCATCTGTTCTGTGGATTCCTGCTGTTGTCACCATAAGAGAAATTACTTTCACACTGAAGGCAGGTTAAAGTAAATACTGGTTTTATTGGAAATGGGTGTAAAAGGAGCCCTTCTGCCCGACTTCTTCTATAAGGCACTTGCAAGACTTGTGCACCAGGTTCTACTCTCCACGGGGTGGGTCTTTAGACAGGTCCGGGTGGGGAGTGTGGCCAGCTGTCCTTTTACAAGGGTCAAAGTCTGCCTTCTGGCCTTGTGTACAGAAAGGAGGAAGTTGAAACAAAGAGACCCAGCTGAATCGGCAGAGTCCATCCCCCTCCCCTCTGAGTCACTGGGGAATCCTGCCTGCTTTTCACAGTTTCCAGCTGAGCAAACCGAAAAGTCACAATGCTAATGCTTGAGTGCCCAGTGGAAAATGTGTGAACTTCGGCTGCAAACGACCTGAGGTCCAAAGCCCACTCACAAAAAGAGAATATGATACTCACTTTTCCTAGTCACTTGTGGGGGGTGAGTGGTGGAGGAAGATGCTGCAAACACACTGTGTATTGTCTGTGTCTGCCATAAGCATTTGCTCTGACTTCCTCTCCATCTTCCTGGAGAGGAAAGGGGACTCTTTGAGATTTGCCCTTGGAATAGAAGCCAGCCTCCTTCAGGTCCTGTGCTCCCCCCACCCCCAGCTCTGTGCCCCCCGCCCCCACCCCCACATACACACCCTGCTTCTGAATCAGCTCCGTGGCCTTCCCAGCCACACTCAGGATTCTCTCCTTTCCAGTGGCTCCCTCATCTGCATATCATTTCTGCATTTGTTTCCTTGTGCCTTAGCCCCTATCCCTCCAGGAAGCTTTGCAGTCCTGGCGGAAGCCCTAAGTCATGTGGGATTTGGTCTAAACTTCACTTGGAACTGCTTGATTAGACCTAACCTAGAGTTGCTTTCTCTAACAGCCACGGAAGTTGTGAAGCCACCCCACAGGCTCCCATGTGTGTAGACATCTGTCTGTCCCTTCAGTGGTGTGCTCTACAGAACCCCTGTGTTTCCTTTCTTATTGTTGTGTACCTGACAGAATTATGGAAAGAAGCGTTCATTCTGTGCTTTATTATTATTATTATTATTATTATTATTATTATTATTATTATTTATCATTATAATTATTTTTATGGGACATAGCAGTAGAAGTGTGAAGTCACAATGTAGAGAGAGGCTGAAAGAAACAAAGATAAATTCTGTTGCTCAACTCACTTTCTCCTTTCTCATTCAATCCGGGGTCCCAGACCAAGAAATTGTGCCCCCTACATTTAGGGTCTTTCCAACCTCTGCCAGCAGAATGTAGAAACTTGCTCACAGACATGGCCTACACTATCCCCTAGGCAATTCTAGTTCCAGGGAAGTTGACAGTCAACATTAGCCATCACAGCCCCCAGTTCAGTATCTAGTAAAGATACATTGACTGGACTTGAAAAGCAACATGTATCAAGTTTCTTGTGTCTTCTGATTGCTACCAAGAAACCAGACTTTGGGCACTGCCCCTGCTTTGCATAAGGATTCAGGTAGAACTAAGGTATAAGCTGGTGTGTGTAAATGCTGGCTAGCACTCCAACAGCACTGCGCTTCTTTAGCTCCTGTATTCTCATCCTGACGTGAGCCTCTCATGATAGAGGAGTGTGGGCGCAAGTTGTCGTGGTCTCAGGCATTCTTTCCTTAAGACTATCTAGCCTGACTGGAGTCACTCTCTGTAACTTAAAGACACTCAAGTGGCTCAGTAGCTCAACCAAGAGCTCGGTTGCAATTTTAAAGGAGGCCCTGAGCCAGAACAACCCTGCTAAGCTGCTCCTGTGCCTTTGCCCCTCAGAAACCACGTGAAAGACAAATGTTTGAAGTGGTAAGTTATCTGGCAAACTTTCAGGAAGCAACAGAGTCTTAATATACACACTCTCTGTTCCTGGTTGCTGTCTCTTCATGCAGGGGTGTCCATCACTCTCAAATATATAAATGAATTCCTTCTGAGATAAACCAACCTTATTTGTCATTAAAAACTAATTACACCCCCTTTATAATTCACTGAAGGCTGGGTATATAGCTCAATTTGTGTGAGGTCCCATGAGACAAACTGATTTTTCTTTTATTTCCAAATGATATACCAGTAAAATCAGTCCTCTTGTCTTAATAAGACTATCAGGTTAGGGACCGGAGAGGTGAGTCAGCGGTTAAGAGCACCGACTGCTCTTCCAGAGGTCCTGAGTTCAATTCCCAGCAACCACATGGTGGCTCACGACCATCTGTAATGGGATCTGATGCCTGTTCTGGTGTGTCTGAAGACAGCGACAGTGTAGTCATATGCACAAAATAAATAAATAAATAAATCTTTTTAAAGACAGCATCAGGTTTGACTTTACCACATTATAATGAAAACAATAAAAATAGACCCGCATTTGTCTATCTGGAGGATCTAAAATCTTAGTAAGATACACCAAGAGAAGAAAGCTAGATCAGGTACTTTGAAGGTCAAATACCCTTAGCTAACACAAACCAAAATGATGAAATAAGTCACCCTGTAGAGATGAGAACACCAAGGAGATGTTCCTTTATGGTAGATTGATAAATCCTGCAGCTCCCCTTTCAGTGTTGACTGACACATGCTGCAGTTCACACTGCTAGTGACAATCCACAATGTGCCAGGTTCTTATATTAGGGACCTAAATATTATTTCCTCCAGAAGCTCAGACTCTAGATGTTCTATAGGGGACAGCGATTCTAACCATGGGTTCGTTATTTGGCACTGCGCTCCATCTAGAAAATGTGCAAATGCATATAATTTTAAATAAGAAATATATATTTGGTGCATAGAGATGAGAAGGAAGAAAGCAAATTCTAAAGAATATAAATTGGACACTGAGTTGTTCCCTAGAAAGCAATGATGTCACTGGTCACTTTGAAGGTCCTAATATTCAGAAGTTACCAAGTGAAGAGCTTTAAACTTGGTACAGAGGCTACAGGAATGCACAGGTCACGTGGCCATAAAGTGTTCTTTGTGGCAGGATTTATTTATTTATTTGGTTTTGGGTTAGAGTCCAGAGGCAAAAGGCATTTGCACCAGGACCCATCGGTGTCCATATCTTGGGTTGAAACCGAGAATTTCATATTAACAGTATCTACTATATGGTCTTTGAGATCTACTAATTACTTCTGCAAGATCCAGTATCTCAGTGAATAAAGTGGCAGTCATGTAATATATTATTGTTATTCTTCCTACTATAAAAAGCAAACAGGGACCCAAAAGATCAAGAGGACCCATCAGAAGCCACTGAGCCAGGATGTCATAATTCTAAGTCATCTGATCTCAAATACAATTTTCTTTCCATCAGATCATGACAGCCTGGTGTTGGGAGCTGTATGTCGCAAAGGCACAGAGCTTTATGTCTGAAGTCTAGAGCTCACTGGTGGCAGGTGAGAGCTGGCAGTAGAGTTTTAATAGACTGCAGGTCTCACCCACTAGAGCAAATACGAGAGCAGATTCCAGATTCCTGGTCAGCACCCACATCCGTACTTGACCTTTCAACAGGGTGCCTGAATTCTCTGTCAGGTTCTGGACTGAACAGGATTCCTTCCAGCCTTGAAATCTCTACCTTCCCTCAAACTTACTATATATGTTGTGTGACCCAGTAAATTCTCTGCATTTCAGGTTCCTTGACTATAAAATCTCTAGGGCATTGCTTGCTGACTTCCAATGTGCTTAAGAAATCCTGGTTCTTGCAGAACAAGTAACTTTAAAAACAACCAGGCATATTTACAGCTTCCTTGATAGCGTTATTGTGCTAGGAAGTGTTTACTTCAAAATAATAGTTGCAGGCTTGTATAGATTTTGAAATAGTCATTCAGAGACTGAATAAGAGTCCGTGCCTCTAAAATTACTGTAGCCAGAGCATTGGTGCACTCTTATAATCCAGCACCCAGGAGGTAGAAACATGAGGATAGCTAATTCAAGCCAGCCTGGTCTATTTGAAAATTTGTTTTAAAAAAAACGAACAAAATAACAAGCAAACACTATGTAGCCAGGCCCTAACCAGCTTGCATACTGGCAGACAGCAGGATTGTTTGAGCCCAAAAGTTGGAGGCCAGCCTAGGTCTCCCGGAAAGATTGCACCTCAAAATAAATCAAAGCAAAAAACCTGACAAATCCTGGGAGTCATGAGTAAAGCTACAGTTCTAGCCAGAATATATTGTTTTGTTCTATTATGGTTTTTCATAAAACTTGCTCATTTTCTCACTTCTGAAATTCTCTTGTACATGAGCACTTTCTCGTACTTTGTGTGCTCATGAATGTGAATGTGTGTGTGTGTGCTCTGTGTGTGTGGTATGTGTATGTGATGTGTATGGTGTGTTTGTGTGTGTGGTATATGTGTGTTTGGTATATGTGTGTGTATGTGTGTATATGTGTGTGGTGTGTGTGTGCATGTGTATGGTGTGTGTGCTGTATGCCTGCATAATGTGTGTGTGGTATGTGTGTATGTGTTTGGTATGTGCATGTAGTGTGTATATGGTATATGTATACGGGCGTGAGCTCTTGGATATTCTGTGGTTTGTTTGCTTTTAGTTTGTTTCATTTTATTATTAGTTTGTATTCTGATGGGAGAGGAAAAAGCAGGGCGTGGCTGTGGGTGGGTGGGGCAGGAGGGGAAACAGCAAAACAAAATATATTATATTTAAAAATCTATTTTCAATTGAAAAAGAAGAAGAAAGAGAACCAGGGGTTCCAGAGTTAGCTCCAGAACTAGGACCTGCGTCCACTCAGGGAACCCACAGGCAGAAGCAGGAGGTGATGGAGCACACGTGTTATCCCAGAGCTAGGGAACTGGAGACAGGTGGATCCCGGAGGCTTGCAGACCAGCTCGCCTAGCCTAATCCAAGAGCTCCAAGTCAAGGAGCTGACCCTGTCTCGCCAGACAGTGTGGAAGGCATCTGAGGAGCAGCAGCTGAAGGGAGCCTCTGACTTACACGAGCGCACACACACATCCTACATACACCACACACACACACACACACACACACATCCTACATACACCACACACACACACACACACACACACACACACACACACATCCTACATACACCACACACACACGCACACACACACACACATCCTACATACACCACACACACACACACACCCTTTATACACACACACCACACATATACACTATACAAACACACATATACACACACCACACACACCATATACTTACTACATACACACACCCCCTATATACATACCACACACACAATATCACACATATACACCATACACACACACTGCACACACAACACACAAACCATACAAACCACACCCACATCCCATATACACATATATACACACAGTATACACACACATACACTCACGCCCGTATACATATACCATAGACACACTACATGCACATACCAAACACATACACACATACCACACACACATCATGCAGGCATACAGCACACACACCATACACATGCACACACACACCACACACATATACACACATACACACACATACCATACACACACATATACCAAACACACATATACCATACACACAAACACACCATATACATCACATACACATACCACACACAGAGCACACACACACACACATTCACATTCATGAGCACACAAAGTACAAGAAAGTGCTCATGTACAAGAGAATTTCAGAAGTGAGAAAATGAGCAAGTTTTATGAAAAAAAAAAAAAAATGGAAACACGTGTCAAGAAAAACACGAAAACAGGAAGGGATGTGCCGGGCTACAAAATCAAAGGGTGGGGAGAGTGGGAGATCCAGCTTTGAGCAACTCCCTCCTCCTTTGGGGGGCCTTTCTCTGTTCTGAGTGACCATTTCTGCTCCTTGCCTTGAGCGAAAATCCCCAGAGAAGTAATTCCCAGCATTGAAGGAGGATGTTATTTCCGGTACAAGCCCCTTCGCACATGGGACAATTTTCTAGCGCGTGCTGCCCCTCCTCCACCCCAACCATCACATTATTTGGGTTTGGTTGTGGTTTTCCAAGCTCCCCTCCTCCCCTATAATTTCCCCTGGCTGGTCCCCAAGTCACTGCTTCCTCCTCTGATCCTGTGCTGTCCCCTCCCAGTTTCCCTTCATCTGTTTGCCTTACAGCGTCTCTGATACTCCCTCCTGTTTATCTTCGGAGCCATCACATCCTCTATTAACCGAGGTTATCTCAGGCTGTTGACTCCCGTCTCGGCAGCACTCGTTTCTTCTGACCCTACTTTAAAGGGGAATTTCATTTCATAATTTATGCATTTTTTTTCTCCCAAAGGGATGATCACTCAGATTTACTAAGGTTCCTGCTGTCGGACAACGCGAGGGAATTTCATCAGCTGGGAGACAGCTGGTAGGAGACGGTTTATCGAGGACTTCCATCCGGCCCGTCTTCTCACTCTTCCCTTGGCTCTGGTTCGAATACTCTCTCCTCCATCACTTGGCGTGGTCAGCTGCAGAATAAACTTGAGAGAAAATAGTAGCACTGGATTCTGTGAACGGTTTCCAGGGACACCCAGCCATGATCCTATGGTGCTATTACAAGTGGCATTGAATTTCATTCCAAAGGCATTGTTGTTTACAGAAAGCTGTGTCAGACCCAAGCACAGTGGGAAACACAGAAGAAATTACAGGGAAACAAAGCAGCAGTTGCTTTCAAGATTGGGTCTCCAGGGAGTGCATTGCAGTTGTTTCGGGGACTATGTGGCCCTGTAGGGGTGGTGTCTTGATTTTTCAAGCATGCGCACAGCATCTTGTGGGACTGGAAGAAGTGCATCTGGTACCTCTTTTCAAACGAGCCAGAACAGACAGAGGCTATCTTTTGATTCAAACATTTAAAGCACTGGAGAGAATCCTTGTGTTCAGATGAAGAGAAAACACCACCACCAGAGAAATCAAAACCCTGAGCTGTTAAGATACTTGTTACAAATGGAGGAGTGTCAGGAAGTTGTATCACAAATTGTGGACCTGCTGGCTTCCTTCTCCACCTCCACACTTGTCTGCTCAAGGCTTGATAGACTGGTGAGCCCACTGCATTCCAGTGGGGTTTTTCCTTTTAACTTAATGCAGTTCTAAATAAAAATATGAATCTGTATTTCATATTTTATAGTGTAGATTATTGTGACGGGATCCCACTCCTGGAGAGAGAGAGAGAGAGAGAGAGAGAGAGAGAGAGAGAGAGAGATAGATCAAATGAAAAGTAGAATTCCCCAGTTTGGTTTGAAAGTATCAAGGTTCCAAGGCAAAAAGCCTAGAGGCAGAGTCTAGGGTCTGGGCAGCAGAGGACTACAGAGAGCAGGCCTTTCAGCTGGGCATCTGCTCATTCTGTATCCAGCATCCTGCGAGGTTGAGAAGCTGGGGCACAGATGCCAGAGAATTACTTAAAATAGATATAGGGGCCTGAGCACACAGCTGGGATTCCCTTCAGGATGTTGGCTGAACTGCGACTGGTGGCTAAAAACAAACAAGCTGGAAGCCTCTGAGAACCTTCAGAAGCTTTGACTCTGGAGAGATGAAAATAGGCCTGTGGGGTGTGCCAAGGGGAGGGGTCAATGTGACATGCCATGCTCTCAAGAGAGCGTGGCCCTCAAGAGAGTGTATATGTATATGTCATGTATACATATATATGTACATATACATTCACATATATGTATATGCACATATATGAATACATATATATGTATGTATATATATACATACATATATATATAAAATCAAATAAAAGCCCCACTAGACTATCCCAGTGCTCTTACAAAGAGAAAGCTTAGTTGTCACCCTGGAAGCACCGTCTATTCACTCTTCTGAGAATGAAAAGTCCTACAGTGTGTTTTAAGGCTGTTAAAATAGAAACCTTTTTGTGCTAGCAGATGGTACTTTTCAACAGCTAAAAATGTCTCCAGAATATGATATCAGTTTAATAAAACAAACAAACAAACAAACAAACAAACCAGACAAGCAGAGGCAGAGTAACGTTGGGCTCACCCACTTCCAAAAGGTGTGACTCCCTAGACCCAGCGCCAAATGTGGACGGTGAGAGCTTGGACTGTTTGTCTTGTTCTTCTTCCGTACTGCAGATATGAGCAGTTGGTAACTCAGGGTCTTCAATAAATAGCATTGACTCATGGGCTGACGAGATATTTCAGCTGATGTCCCAACTTCCACACACGATCCTTCGTCCTCCACACGTGTCGTGCATGAGAACAGCAACATACTCACACACACACACACACACACACACACACACACACACACACACACACACACTCACACTCACACACACTCAATATATATTAAGAAAAAATTGTTTTTAAATTCCAGGATTTTCACTTACCCTCTCACAGATCTCTACGTTCACAGAGTAAGACTAGTAAGTTCTATTTCGATTTAAAAACGTTTAGACATACGGAAAATTATGATAGAATTTCTAGGGTAAACACAATGTAGAAACTATTGATACTTATTCTAGCACGTTTTAGAAGTGCCATGTGATGACCAGGTATTATCATCCGAGGACCAGAAGAGGGGCCAAGAGTCCCGTCCACACAGTGACTTCCAGGCCAACTGGGATTGCATGCACAAGTCTTGGCTTCAAACAACCCAAACAACCCAAGTGTGGGATCACACCTTACTTCCAGCACTCAGGAGTCAAGGCGGGGAGATCTGTGTGAGTTCAAGCCCAACCTGGTCAGCAAGCTGAGTTTCAGGCCAAGCCAGCTAGTGCTACAGAGTGTGACCCTGTCTCTAAGACAGGAACAACAGCCACAACAACAGCCACAACAACAAAATTACACTGTGATCAGACCCTGACTGCGGAGTCCACGCATCAGGGCAACAGACACATCCTGTATGTGCCCTCCAGGTACTCACAAGGCCTGTGGGTTCCCTCGTTCCCCCATGTTTACTCACACTTCACGTCAGAAGTCCCAGGAAATGTTAGATGACCTCGTGGCCTTTAGTTTTCTTTCTTTCTTTCTTTTTTAAATTTATATTTTATTTACATGAATATACTGTTGTTCTCTTCAGACACACCAGAAGAGGGCATCGAATCCCATTATAGATGGCTGTGAGCCACCAACCATGTGGTTGCTGGGAATTGAACTCAGGACGTCTGGAAGAGCAGTCAGTGGTCTTAACGGCTGAGCCATCTCTCCAGCCCTGCCTTTATTTTTCTTTAGCCTACAGTGACACACTTCTCATCCAACCTTCAAATGTGTTGTCACAAGACAGTTTTTCCCTATTCAAGTTTCACCATGATTTTTACTTCTGCTTATCACTGCGTAACAAAGGACCATACTTAGCAGTTTCAGAAATTTGTTTATAGGTCTGATGCCCAGTGTGGGCTGGGCATGGTGCACACGCCTTTAATCAGGAGACAAAGGTAGGCAGACCTCTGACTTCAAGACTACGTTTGTCTACAAAGTGAAATTCAGGACAGCCAGGGCTACACAGAAGAACCCTGTCTCGAAGAAGAAGAAGAAGAAGAAGAAGAAGAAGAAGAAGAAGAAGAAGAAGAAGAAGAAGAAGAAGAAGAAGAAGAAGAAGAAGAGGGGAGGGGGAGGAGGAGGAGGAAGTAGAAGAAAGAAGAGGAAGAGGAAACAGATGAAAGAAAGAAGAGGAAGAGAAGGAAGAGAAGAGGGGGAGGAGGAAGGAGAAGGAGAAGAGGAAGAAGAAGAACAGGAAGAAGAACAACAACAAGAAGAAGAAGAACAAGAAGAAGAAGAAGAACAAGAACAAGAAGAACAAGAAGAAGAACAAGAAGAAGAACAAGAACAAGAAGAACAAGAACAAGAAGAACAAGAACAAGAAGAAGAAGAAGAACAAGAACAAGAAGAACAAGAAGAAGAACAAGAAGAAGAACAAGAACAAGAAGAACAAGAACAAGAAGAACAAGAACAAGAAGAACAAGAAGAAGAACAAGAAGAAGAACAAGAAGAAGAACAAGAAGAACAAGAAGAAGAACAAGAAGAACAAGAACAAGAAGAACAAGAGGAGGAGGAGGAGGAGGAGGAAGGCCCTTCAACAGTATGTCACTTGGTTCTCAATTCAAAAGAAGAAAAACAAGTTGCTAGTTGTCTTAGCTCAAATTTTTATTGTTATCAAGAGACATCATGACCAAGGCAACTTCCATAAAGGCAAACATTTAATTTGGACTGACTCACTGCTTCAGAGGTTCGTCCATTATGACTGTGAGAAGTATGGTGGCATCCAGGCAGACACGATGCTAGAAGAGGAGCTGAGAGTTCTCCATCTTACTCGCAGGCAGCAGGAGACTGTGTTCCACACCAGGCAGTTTGAGCATGTATGTCCTCATATTATGCCTGTTCAAGCCACCACAGCAGCTGAGCCTATTTCTTTTCTGCAGGCTCTAAGATGGAACTTCCAAGGCCCTACAAGTTCTTGGCAGAATTTAGTGCCTTATGGTTGCAGGCTATGAGAGTCTCACTGCCTTGATGGTGGTTGACTTGGTCCTTCCTCTTGTCATGTGTTCCCCTTCATCTCCAAGTCAATTTCCCTTTGCTCTTCAGAGCGCTCTGAGGTCTGTCTTTAGCTACAAGAGGCAACTGTTAAAATGTCTCCTCTGATGAACTGAGGCCCAAAGGATAATCTCCTGTCTTCTGATTGGCTCTAAATCAAGCATATAAGTCACAGCGATGTCCTGTGACGTTCACAGGTGAGACATTTTATGAGAACATTATAGGAATTCTTCATATTGCTACCTGTTGGCTTTTCCCCTATATCTGAGGCGGGAGTGACATGGATTTGATCTTGGATAGATTTCCAGCTAAAAGAAGAAGCGGTTTCAGGCTGTTGTGACCCCCCCCCCCACACACACACCCCACCTCCTTTAAGGGGAAGATTCACAATGTTCATTTCCAGTATGTAGAATGCTTTGCCATTACATCAAACTTGTATTTCTCTTTGTCACGCAGTATATTCTGTCATTAGTGGAGGTTTGGGGAATTGCAAGTTATAGGGACTTCTGGATTCTTTTGAATGTCACGAAGAAGCCAAAGGCACAAGAAGACCCCTTTTTGCGTCGGTTTCTTAAGGTCTTCCTGAGCCTAACCAGCTCTAGGAAACACAGCATCTGACAACTTTCCAACCTTGAATTAGCTGCTTGTGGGAGAACTGCTCCTAGGTCAAGATTTCTTAAGACACAGAAGCAAAATCCTAAAGGGACAAAATATTGATCAGTTGAGCTTCACTGACTTTAGAGCTTCAGATCTTCAAGGCCATTAACAGTAGCAAGCTAAGATATAGGCTGGAAGATGAGATCATGAATGCATATATCTGGTAACAACAACTGGTGATTAGATAAAGAATGCCTTCAAATTAAAAATTTTTTTAAAAGAAGACCTCAACATGAAAATGAGCATATAGACACCCCACACACACACACACAAGAGACCATACCTGAACAGAAAACAATCATAAGAAAAAGTGTCAGATTTTCTTAGTCTTTTGGGAAATGGGTTAACAATCATAACGAAGAAGCTTCAATATGCTTTTGCAATGGAGAAAGCAAGAGAAGCTAGAGTAATCAGAACTCCAATACCCAATACAACATGCCCACAACTCAGTGGTTCTACTTGTAAGTATGCCCCAAACAGAACTGCACCTATGTAACCAGCAAATGGCAGGCACATGGATGTTAAGTGGAGTATTAGTTGCAATATGCCCCCTAGAAACAATCCAAATATCCATTTATAGAATGTATACGAAAATCACTGCATACTTCCATACAGTGAGTAGCAACAATGATAACATGGTCAAACTCTCATTACATACAAAACAGAATAGCTCACAAGCAATGTTGACTGAAAAGAGCCAACCATAGAACAAAATACTATGCATGATTCTTTTGCTTAATATATAAATCTATAAACATGCAAAAGTTATGTGTGAGTTTAGAAGTACTGTTCTTCTCACCCTGATTGGGATGGGGTCGTCAGGAATAGAAGGGGGCACAGAGACACCTGGGGTTCTAATTATTGATCCAGGTAAGAGTTCCATGTATGTCTTCATTTTACGAAAATGAATTGAGCTTACTATTTTCCGCACTTGCTTCACATTTCAAGAAAAAGCTCATGTGGTAGGAAAGAAAAAAATCCATGTATCTAATATCTTTCTTAGCCATAAGCACAGAACCACATTGATTTGTTCAGTGTGACTTCAGCAAGCCCCTAGACAGTGTCTTACACATACTGCTTCTTGTTCAATGGTTGGTTAATGAATTCCAAGAGAGTTTTAAAAATCTGTTATTTGTCTTCCTCTGTGGGTTTCCTTGTACGGTGTTTTGCCAATGACTGTTAACTGTTACAGGGCACTTGGTTCTGGTAGATTAGTTTGTAGAGGGGAAAATGGAGACCAACATACTGAAAAACCTTGTATTCGTTTTCCATCACTGTGACAAAATGCCTTGGAAGGCAACCTTAAAGGAGGGTAGGGCTATTTTGGCTCACAGTTTCTTAGGCATTGGTTTATGGCCACAGATCTGCTACTTTTGTGTCACCACAGACCACCTGGGTATTGTTACCATATCCTGCCCAACCACATAGGCCAGGCAATGCTGTGTTGAGTCCTCTGAAAGCATGAGGCAAGATCCTCCCCTCATACATTGCTTCTGACAGGTCCTTTTCAAAGTGATGAGACAAGTAACCAACATATATAATCTTAATTGAAAATTATATATGACTTACGATGGGTCATGCACTGTGGAAGGAATTCATAATCTTAGAGAAAGCCCATATAAAAGGCAGGCAATCCAAGTATTTTATTTATAAGCCATAAACCTAGATGGGGCAGGTTTGGTTAAAGCTATGCTAAGGTAGTCCCTAGCTAGGAAGTCCCTCGTTACTTGCTGTTTCTTCTGGCTACACGATCATGGTCCATTTTCTCTCATGGTGGCCTCCTCCACCTCTATCTTCTTTTCTCTTCTTCTCCCTCTACCTGCAACCCCTTCATTCGATCTTCAAATCCCACCTTTCTTCCTCCACTGCCCAATCACAGGCCCTAGCCTTTTATTGACCAGTTAAATTGGGGAGCAAGGTTCACATAGCATTACTTACTTGGTGTACATGAAGTTCTCCTTATTGGAGAGCTTTCAGGCCAGGATCTAGCATTACAATACATAGCAACAGACCAAACCTCAGCAATGGACTATTTATCTCTCTGCAAAGGTAAGAGATATGAGATTCTTGTCGAGATTCAGACTTTCCTAAGTTGCCAAAACTTAATATTTAACCATATTTGTTCTGTTGCTATCCATGTTTTGTTTTGGTTTTTGGTGTGTGTGTGTGTGTGTGTGTGTGTGTGTGTGTGTGTGTGTGTGTGTGTGGTATATGAGTATGTGTCTATGTGTGCACACATGTGTACATAGGTGTGGATAAATGCATTCTTGCATACTCATCTAGAAGACAGCAGTCATATCAAGTGTTTTCCTCAATTACTCCCCGCCTTACTTTTGGTGACAGGCTCTATCACTGAGCCTGGCATTCACCAAATGGCTACACTGGCTGACCAGTGAGCTCCCAGGGTTCTCCTTTCCCGCCTCCCCTTTCAGAATTGCAGACATTTAGAATCGTATCTGGCCTTGTGTGTGGGTAATGAGCCTCCCAGCTCTCAGCTTGTCCTGCTTGCTCAGGACCTCTGCGCTGCCTCCAGGCCTTGAGCCCCAGTCCTGTGTCACTGAAAGCACTGATCTTTCTGCTTTGTCTTTGTTGAATCTGCTCATAGCAGAATGTGGGTGCTTAGTGATAGTCTTGGAACTCTTGTGCACTGCTAGAATCCCTCAGATCTGTATAACAACCAGTGGGGGTTCCTCACAAATGGGATTGCCAGTGAGGAAGCTGGGGCTGAGGGAAGTTTTATAATTAGAATGGGGAATTCGAAGGCCGTCATTCAACATCTAAATATGAGTGTAATCATACCACCTCCTGACCTCAGCCCTAATACACACTTGGAAAATATTTATGGAAGAAATATTAAATGTACCATTCAATTATTCATTGGCCCCCTCTCCCTGAGGTCAGGAGAGCAAAGCAGCTGACTGAGCTAGTGAGAAGTGGGTGGTGAGCTGGTGAGGAAAGACAGGCGCTTGCTGCCAGCTTTCTTGTTTAGACAGGACCTCAGGTCGAGATTTGGTATCGGTCCCTAATTAGATTATGTGCAATGGCATTTACTCAGAGTGTAGATGGGGCCATCTGTCCAGCTATCTGAAATTTGGGTTCCACTGCCTACCACACACCCCATATTAATGCTGTAAACTGTTTGAAATGTAAAAATCATACTTTGCATTTACTTGAATAGATGTGTTAAAGTCACTAATTTCTTAAACATACATTATCTTGGTTTTGATCTTGCTTTGGCTTTTTTTTTTTTTTTTAATTTTTTTTTTCTGAGTCAGTGTTCCTATCTAGCCCTGGCTGTCTTGGACTTACTTTGTAGACCAGGCTGGCCTTGAACTCAGAGAGATCCACTTGCCTCTGTCTCTTAACTGCTGGGATTAAAGGCATGTGCCACCATGCCTAGGACATTTCTTTACTTTTTACTACACCAGCAAAGGCGTGTGTGTGTGTGTGTGTGTGTGTGTGTGTGTGTGTGTGTGTGTGTGTGTGCAGCAGGTGCCATCTTTCTTAATCACTGTCTCTTATGTTTTGAGACAGGGTATTTCACAGAACCTGAAACTCATTGATTGGCTATCATGGCTGGCCAGTGAGTCCCAGGGATCCCCCTGTCTCTGCCCATACCACCACACCCAGATTTTAATGTGGGTGCTAGAAAGCCACACTCAGCTCCTTGTGCTTGTGTGGCAAGCACTCTACAGGCTGAGGCATGTCCTAAAGCCCCCACCAGAGGTACTGTAAGACTGAAAAGTGACGGTGGCACTTCAACATTGGAGTGTCTGGCTTCTGAGAGGCTGTTTCTGCACACACAGCAAGGTATTGGTCTCCCCTCATCTGCATGACCACTGCTCTGTGGCAAGGGGCAGAACAGTAGCCTGTGAGCCAATCTGAATTGCAGAGCCCACATAAAACTGAAAGCCACACCCAGCCTCAGTTCTGTACCCTGCAAACCTCCTTCCTGAGGTGGCTGCTTTGTAATAGTAGGGTTTGCTTTCACTTCCATGTCTAGGGCCTCCAGTGAGACTCTCAGGGGGGTTGAGGACGAGGGCAGACAACAGTGGCCAACCATTCACTCAGATGCTTTACCGTGCAGTTCAGTCCTCTGTCTGTCCACAGTAGTTACTACTACTCTTAAATTGCTGATTGACAACCCTCCCCAATCCCAAAATACAGACAAGACTTGTCCTAGGTCACAGAAACACTAAATGGCTAAACAAGTGTCTTATTCTCCACGATGAGAAAATAAAACATACCAGTCCAGACTGAAAACCTTCATGATGCATTGAAGCTACCATGTTAGGCAGACCTCCGGACACATCTCTGTATTAGCTACTCTTGGGCTGGAGCTGGGGAACTGCGAGCTCAAGTCTTGCTTGGGCTGCAGAATGAGTTGAAAACCACTCACTGTGTCAAAGCCAAGTACTGAAAGGGTTGGGGGTACAGTTCTGTGATGAAGAATGGAGAAAGAAAAACTGAGAAAGGGTCAAACAAACCTGCTGTGCTCAATGATGCTTCTGCCTTCAATGATGTGCAATTTAAAAATATATATATATATAATATATATATATATAATATATATATAATAAAATTAATTTTAGCCGTCAATCTCCATGCATTTCAGCTTCCTTCACCACAGGTGTCAACTTCCATTTAAAAATGATCTGAATAAACCAAGTAAAGGAATTTATTTTCACTTGTGCAGAAACGAAGAGAAAAAGAGAAAGAAGAAATGTTTTTGGCAGAGAGTGGGGGGTTATGTTATTTTGAACAGGGGAGAAGGGGAATATAACATAAAAGGGAAAATATTTCAGATTTGCAAGGAAAAACATTTTTTTCACCAGAAAAAAAAAAAAAAAAAAACAACTTTCCCCGTGCTTTTATTTCTGTTTGGCATAGCCTGCCCATGCCATTCCAAGCCATCTGTCTCTTAGCGCCACAGCTGTGCCCTGTACGCATGCGCTGAAGGAGATTCCTGCTGGCTTTAGCCCCTCCTCCGTGGCACTAGCCTCTTCTCTTTCCCTGGCCATTTGGCTCTCAGGCTATGCTGTCTGAACTGGTTCATAGTTCTGTTTTACAGGATAATGTTTTCGACTAACAGAAGTTAATTCACTGGGGTAAATGGTCACGATCAGAATAAACACAATCACAAAAACACATCCCCACTTTGGAGCAATTTATTTGACACTGTTACTCAGGACCTTCCAGAAGTATGCTCTAGCTTAAGGGTAGACATCCCTGCCAACTTGAAAAGCTATTTCCTTTCTACCAGAGAGAAAGTGACAAGCTTCGTTTTTGTTACAGGCCTACACAGCACTCTTTATTCTGTTTATTTTAAAAATGTTTTTGTATAATACGGTTTGATCATACTCAGCCTCCCCGCCCACCACACCCAGCCTCATGCTCCTTCTCTCTCTTAAAACAAACCAAAACCAAAATAAAATACAACTCAGACACAAGGGAAAAAGAAAACACAACAGACTATGAAGTCCATTTGGTGTTGGCCAACTAATCCTGAGCAGAGGCTGAGGGGTGCCCTGGAGTATAATTGATATACCCAGTGTCACTTCATTAAAGGAAACTACTTTTCCTTCTCTCAGTAGCTATCAATTACAAATTACTTGGGGTGGGACTTTGTGCCCTTTCAATATTGGGGTTTTGTCTGACTCTTACCGTTTTTCTGTCTTATCTCCCAGTAGATCCTGAGGGGAGCAGTATGATGAAAGCACCCCACTCGAGGCTAAGTGCTCCAGAGTCTCTCACTCTCTGCACATTGCCCAGTTGGGGGTCTCCGTATTAATTAATTACCATCTACTATAAGAAGAGGCTTCGATGATGAGGGTTTAACAATATACTGGTCTATGGGTATAGCAATGTCTTTAGGAGTTACTTCATTGCTATGTTTACTTAGAAGAATGGGAGGAGGAGGTTTCCCCTCAGGGCCCATTGCCTATGGAGTCTCAAGTTCTTTGTCTCATTAATTTTGTCAGATACAGGCTCCATTTCATGGAACCAGTCTTGAAGGAGAAGGAGGAGGAGGAGGAGAAAGAGAAGGAGGAGAAGGAGGAAGAGGAGGAGGAGGAGGAGGAGGAGGAGGAGGAGGAGGAGGAGGAGGAGGAGGAGGAGGGCAACATGACGACAACAAGGAGGAGATAATTAGTTACTTCCTTAACATTTGTGCCACTATTGCACTCGTGACTACACAGCCATTTTAACTCTATGGGCTTTGGTACCTCTCTTTTAATTCTTAAATTCTGATACTGCAGTGAAAACAGCTAAGACAACAGGCAATACCCAGCAGACTGTTATGATGGTGTATCAATGAAACTTTGTTTACAGAAGCAACGGCAGTCTTGTTTGTAGGATAGACCTATGGTCTGGTTGTTCTGTGTTCTCAATGATGGCTATGTTTACAGCTGCAATGCAATGGCTGCTCTTTGACTCTAAACTGTATCCATCTTTTAACCAACGTAGATAGGATGTTTTTAATGTGAACCATTTTTAAAAGTTAAGATGACAGTAAACACTCTCATGCAAAACCATTTTAAAAGAATTCATCATTTCCACACATGATGATTGGTTCTTTTCTTTTGTATTGCAAAAAGTTAACAGAAGTACATCATTGGAAAAAGAATTTTTGCAATGGTGACGTAGTGCATAAACTTGGGATTTGCAGCCGCGGCCAAGCCTCTTGACCTTCAAGCACTGTTGACCTTCAGCTGGCAGCATGGCTCATAAGTGGTCTTCCTGACAGCAATGGTAATTGTTAGTCATGCATTTTCAAGATTAGCTCTACCTTTTCATTCTGGTGGCATCGTTGTACACTGCACTGACTTTGCTTTATCTGAGGCTTGTAGAGATAGGATGACTATTTTAATGCCATTGAAAAGGAGGCTTGCTCTCCAGTTGGGCACAGGGAATGGCAACCAGCTTTGCCTTCATTCATAGGCTCTCCTGATAGTTAAACAGATATTTCTAGCCATGCTTTTGTTCAACTTTCAAATAAACAAACAAACCGAGAAGCACTCGGTTCTAGGTGGGGTACTGTCAATCCTCCAGGAAAGCAATGTTATTCTCCTGGTGACCAAGCCTTCCTGCTGAACCAATCTCCTTGCCCCCCTTGTAAAACACTGGCAGGCACTCTAAATGAATTATTCCAATATTAGTGCTTGCATGCTAATAGAATTCACTCCAAAATGTGTGAATCAGTTGCATATAAATCAAGAGCTGGCCTACATGGCTTGATCCTTTCGATGGTGTGAGTTGCCTTGTAGAGTCCCAGGGAACAGGAGGCAACCCTGGAACCAGGGGCACAGATTCTGTCTCCCAAGTCCCCCACTCATGATTTCCTGGCTAAATCCTGGGTTTCAGATATTTCCATGTGTCAAACGAGACTTCCCCAATGCCACAGCGATAGAGAATGCTATTATGCTCTATCGTAATAATGAACCTCATTCTATTCGTTTTATTCTCTTCCCTCTTGTGCATTAAGGTCCATTGGATTCTGATGTGTATTATAAACAACACAGGAAAAAGCCTGGCACCTGGAGAGCACACATTTAGGCCTTAAACTTATAATCCCCCTGCCTCAGCTTCCTGAGCATTGCCATTGGTTACAGGTGTGCACCGCCATGCCTGGTTTATGCCTAATCGTCTTATATTTGAAATGGGAAAACCAATATCTGCCTTCTCTTATAGATAATCTTTGAAGGCATCCTACGGCCATCATCACAGGAACATGGTTTAAATGGTGCTATAACCTCATCATGAAGCTATTTGTTTCATATATGAAGGTTTAGGTCTATCATGGGGAAACAGAAGAGGGGTGCACCTCACGCTTGGAGCAGGCTGAGAAGCAAAGCAAAATCCATACAATAAAGGAGGAACAAGACAAGAGAAATGAAGGCGTTAGCTTCAGTGTTGTAACAACAGGCATTATAACGATCAGGCCATTAGGGGCTGGACTGATCAGGCGTTACATCAGCTATGGGACCTTAGCTACATTACTAGAGCAATGTTTTTCAACCCGTGGGTTGTCATCCAGGTGAACCTTTCATGGGAGTCGCCAAATACCATCAGAATACACGGATATTTACATTGCGGTTCATAATAGTAGCAAAATTACAGTTATGAAATAGCAACAAAACAATTTTATGGTGGGGGGTCACCACAACAGGAGGAACTGTATTAAAGGACCCCAGTGTTAGGAAGGTTGGGAACTGATGCACTGGTAGAACCTGACTCCCTTTGTGTACGCTCCACTCAGTACATTGTCAATATTAAAAGAGTCTTTGTGCCTAAATCCTAGAACACCGGCACCAATTTACTTGGTAAATAATAGTAAGCTTGCTATCACCTTCATCAACACCACCATTCGCATCTTCATCATCTCAGAAGGTCAGGGTACTGAAAATCCTTCTTCATTGTCTGGCTAAAAGACCTCTTGGAGAGGAGGTGGCTTGCGTGGAACCATCTTAGAAATCTTGTGATTCACTCTCAAAGCAGATGATTGCAAATTATGCACTGGGGGCCAATTTACTGCAGGAGTTGGGATAGGCCTAAAAGAACATCTTTTTGGCATTTTCGTTTCCTAAGATTTTGGCCCCGCTGGGAACAGGAGTGATCCTGGAGAGGGCAGACCTATAAGAAAAAGGACAGAATTCTTGGAAAAAAGCTCAGTGATGATTCAACACAAAAAGCAAATGGAGGAGGCCATGTGTGACTTGGATAAAGATCGTAATGTATTAGCAGTTCCAGGAAGAGTAAAGATGGAGTTGGAACCGAGGGTGCAGAAATGAAATATGCTGTGCCAAGACAGACAGGATGGGGTTAATCAGATGCCAGCCTCGCCATTCAGAACAGACAAGGCTCTGAGCTGGCAGCAAACACAGCTAAAGGCTTGATGCACATGAATCCCATAAATCTGTCAAAATGTATTCTACACCGGAGAGAGCATCTGCCACTCTTATCTGCCTGGCATCCTTTACCGTGAAGAACTGCCCCTCCCCAACTCTGGATGATTCTCTTGAATATGTCAGTCAAGGAGCCCTGCCTCCTCCCCTGCAAAGGTAGCTATGTGTGCTTTAGTTCCTAGGCCTTAGTGATTGGTCCAGAAGTGAATACATAACCCAAGCCAGACAGTTGTCTGTACCCTGTAATCCTGGAGCTGCGTGGAGCTTTGTTGCTATACTATGGGGGAAAAACACTAAGAATTAAGACAAAAGCCTAGGCAGGAACTACACCGGAATCAGAGAGAGAGAGAGAGAGAGAGAGAGAGAGAGAGAGAGAGAGAGAGAGAGAGAGAAGGAGAGGCAGAGAAAGATGGAGGAAGGAGTGAGAAAAGAGGAAGGAGGAAGAGGAGGGAGGAAGAGATCTGTCATTTACCCATCAGGGAAGCAGCCACTCCTAGAGACCTTAGAATGACTTGACAATTTAAACGGACACATTCCTTTCTTTTATTGGTAATTTAACTCTAAAATGTTAATTTATAACTACAATAATCAGTGAAGACAAGTGAAAAGGAAGCAAAGAGTCTCAAATGATTTGCGGCGACCTAAATGGGACTCATAACTGTCTGTTCAAGGGCAGTAAATACAAACACACAGTAGGATGTTGCAGCAATTAGGTAGAGGTGCACCTGGGCGCTAAAACAGCCCACAGTCAGGGCTTGCTGAGTCCCTTTTAACCAAAGGATGGGGGATGGGTACTTGACTCCAAATGAGAGCGGCCAGCAGTGGTCAGGGGGTCTGCCCGTGGGTCCACTGGAATCACCTTAGAAATCTGTCTGTAGTCTGACCTAGGTCTTGGTCTTGGTCTAGAACTCACAATAACTATCCCTCAGACTTCCATCATATTAACTGCAACCTATCTGAGGGTTTTAGGAAATGACTTTATAGTCACAGGAAAGCTTAGCATGGACTGTTGGGTTTTTATAAAAAGATAAGAAGAGGGAATGTGTTTGGTGGCTGTGTAGTCAGGTG
>CM052707.1:66140946-66232366 GCA_028551405.1 Uromys caudimaculatus | reverse complement strand
GGGGGAAGGGACTAGAGCAAGAGAGAGCAGAGGGGGCAAGCAACCCCTTTTATAGTGCGTTAGGCACACCTGGCTGTTGCCAGGTGACTGTGGGGTGGAGCTTAGACAAAATGCTAACACTGATCATAACAATCAGGAGCCAGGTAGACCTACAATTGTGTCACACTGCTTAATAAGCTTGGGAACAGAAGTTACACTTAGTGTCCCCTTTTTGGGGGGCGGGGTAATGAAATGTATCATTAATTTTAATCTTTCTATCTTAAATTCAAAGGTTTCATAATTGAGAGGGGGTCACAGAAAGTGTTGACTGTTTGGATGCATTGTATCTTTAAAGGTGAGGTTTTTAATTCACAGGTACTTTATTTTTTCTTGTTAATGTTTAAGTTGGCCTTATCAAGCATCTGATTCACTTGATACATTATAAATGTTTTTCAAACGTTTAAAAGAATTTAACTAATGGCTTATTCCTATAACTATGGATTTTAATCTGTGAAAAAAATTAACCACATGGAAGTATGTTTTTAAAACTGGTCTACAGAGTGAATTCCAGGACAGCCAGGGCTGCACAGAGAAACCCTGCCTTGAAAAACAAAAACAAAAACAAAACAAAAAAACCAAAACAAACAAAAAGCTATATTAAAATGACTTGTCTTATGAGTAAAATCAGAATTACCAAATAAGTAAAGTCCTAAGAAAATTACAGTTTTAATATTCAAATACCCTTGAATGGTTCTTTTCTATGCTCAAATGCTGGATCTCCCAAAACACTGAGAAAATATGAATACACATTATAAAACCAGAAAGCCCAGGTTCAACAGTGCTTCCTATAGGAAGTCAGTGTGCAGTTCTTTCTCTGTGTAAGGAGCTGAAGCAGACCACACAGAACAATGGAGATCTAATTGGATCAACTTTTAGGAACCAAAACGGAAATGAAGGATAAAGAACTGAAGTTATAACAGCCAACCAGCCAACCAGCCAGCCAACCAACAACCAGCCAGCCAACCAGCCAATCAACCAACCAACCAACCAACCAACCAGTCAACTAGCCAATCAAACAAACAAACAAACAAACAAACAGTCAACTAGCCAACCAACCAACCAACCAACCAACCAACCAACCAACCAACCAACCAACCAACCAGCCAACCAACCAACCAGCCAACTAGTCAACCAACCAACCAACCAACCAACCAACCAACCAACCAACCACTGATTCTGGAATTCATTATTTTATTCAACAGCTACTTTTCAAACAAATACTATGTGTCAAGGGGTGTTGTAGGAGTTCTGAGACCATTGAAGGAGAGAAAACCTGGGGTGAAGGTAGCACGTAGAAAAGGCAGTAAGAGAGTTGATAAACTTACAGAGAACGAAAGATGAGAGACAGGCAGCTTCGCTTGATGAGAAAGGTTGTTGAGGCCGTCATAGCTCGGGTTCTTTATCTTTGTCCAGTGTCACAGCATGGAAAATTGAGCCAAGAGCATCTTAAAGCATCCATGGAAGAAAGAGAAAATTAAAAAAGGAAGAAAAAAAGAGCCGATAGAGTCCAGTCTCCAAAGGAGGGGGCGTAATAAAGCTGAATACAGGTGAAGGAGATGGAAGGAGCAGTCATTTCGCAACACAAGGCAGAGGGATGACTTCGAAGACTTTCAAATCTAGCTTGAGGAGCACAGACACAGTAGAACAGTGTGAAGCAGAAATAGACAGCTGTCCTAGTTTGCTCTCTCTCTCTCTCTCTCTCTCTCTGTGATACAGTGCTGACCCAAACTATGTTGGAAAGGAAAGGATTTTTATTAGAACCGTCCATCAGAGTCCATCATCAAAGCAAGCCAAGTCAGGAACTGATGCTGAGGGCACAGAGGAACTCTGCACACTGGTTTTCTCAGGTTTACATTCAGTCACTTGTTTTTATATTTCCCAGGACTGTTTGCCCAGTGACAGCTCTGCCTATGATGGGCCCTCTCTCACATTATTCAGTAATGAAGAAGACACCCTCACAGACTTGCTTGCAGGCCCATTTGAATAAAACATTTTCTCAATTGAGGTTCCCCTTTCCCAGATGTCAACCTGTACAACAGTAAGGTTACAATAGAGAAGACAGTCTATGGAGACCTCAGTCTGTGTCATTCCAAGTTGAGAGCAGGAATGAACTGAGACAAAAGAGGAGGCTCAGTACCAAGACACCTTGCTCCACAGGACTCAGAGGTCTCCTTATGAGGGTCTGAAGAGAGAGCGAGCCCCACAAAACGTTTATACCTCAAGAGGAGGGGCACAGGGTCATATCATCATGTCTAGAGAAAGGTGCAATTGTCTACAGCCATACCACCCTGAATGTGCCCAATCTCGTCTGATCTCAGAAGCTAAGCAGGGTCAGGCCTGGTTAGTACTTGGATGGGAGAATGGTGCACTTGGTCCTGACAGCTTGCTATCCATTAATGGACAGTCTGCAGCCACAGGCCAATAGTCAGAAAATGGAGTAGGTTATACAACTGGGGTTGTGGGATGTACATAGTTTTGCTCTCGTTATCTTTAATATTCAGAATATATAAGTCAAATACATTGTGGTGGTTTGAATGAGAAGTGAACCTCTATAGGCTCAGATATTTGAGCACTAGTTCCCCAGGGGTGGCACTATTTAGGGTGGTGGTACAGCCTCGCTGAGAGAAGTATGTCACTGTTTTGTATTTGTAGTCAATGATGTGATGTCTCAGCTTCCTGCTCAGACCCCTTGCTGCCAAGCCTTCCCGACCATTTCTTTCTTCTCATTTTTAATATTCATATTTAAGTTAACTTTGTCCATATGAGTATTTGCATGAATGTGTACATGCATGAGCACCACATGTGTGTCTGGTATCCATGGAAACTAGAAGAGGGCTTCAGCTTCCCTGGATCTGGAATTGTGGATACATGTGAGCCATTTTGTGAGTGAAGGGAACAGAACCATGGTCCTCTGTAAGAGCAATGAATGCTCTTAACCACCAAGCCATCTCTCCAGTGCCGCCATTTCATTCTAGAAAAAGGAGATGAACAAATACAAACAACAACAGCAACAACATAACAACACCACCCTCACCTGTGATATTTCTAGGGAGAAAGGGCCATTAGCATTTCTAATCAGTCATTAAGGACTGCAGGAACCACCAACGAATCCCCAACCTACCTTGAAAGCTGGCAGTGATGGCCCATATTACAGGAAGTGTAGTAAGCAGGATTGCCAAGTTCCAGTCCAGAAAACAGCTTTTAATCAGCTAATGTATGATATGCCATTCAACTACCCGAAATACAGTGGCAAGATCTACAGAGTTCCTCTCTAGCATTTATCAGACTACCAATTGGCCTATCTATATCTATATATGTATATATTCTGATATGTATGTGTGTGTGAGTTGTGTGTGTGTGTGTGTGTGTGTGTGTATGTGTGTGTGTGTGTGCATAAGCAAGGAAATCCATCATGAAGGGTAAGAAGGATAGGATCAAGTTCACACGTGACTGACAACCATACCTGGCTGCTAACCAGCCAGGCTAGGAAATACACAATAAATCACTGAGTAAAACACTCAGAGGGGTCTTGCCTCTGTAACAGGGAATAGATGAAAACTTACAGGAAAAACAAAAATAGTGAAATAGAAGACATCATCATTGTCTTGATTTCTTTTCCTGTTCCCTCACAAAGGCAACTTAAGGGAAAGGGGGGTTATTTTGGCTCACAGTTCCAAAGGGAAGATGTGACCACAGGCACCATGGCGTGGGCAGGAAGTTGGCTGGTCACTGCATCAGCACTCAGGAAGTAAAGGGTAAACAGGAAGTAAAGCCTTCCTATAAAACCCGAAGGCCTCACCCCTGTGACTCACTTCTTCCTGTAAGGTTCTACCACCGAAAGGTCCCACAGCATCCCCAATGGCCCCAACACTTGGGGACCAACTGCTCAAATACACTGAGCCTGTAAAGAAGTGAAATGACACCACCCTACATGAATGCTGCATAAAATATCCTGGGAACTGAGAACGTATTTCTTGAAGACAGGTTGTGATAAGCTGTCGGTGTATAAAATAAACATAAAAGCACACACGTGTTTGTTGGCAAAGAGCCAGCATGCCATAGAAAGACAGAAAGTGGAAAAATAAAAATAACCCCAATAAAGGGAAAAAGAAGAGGGAAGAGGAACAAATTACGTGTGGACTAAACAGGGAACAAACAGTAATGGATTTTAGTACATTAATAATCATGTTAGAAATAATCCTGTACTTGAGATTTGCAAGACTGTGTTAATAACAGCAAAATGTACTAACTGCATTAGCTAAGAAGCACACTTTGCACATAGCACAATCGTGAGCAAGGGAGAAAAGCTGGAAAACACACCCTGAAGTGGGCCCTTCCAGCGCTGGGTTGAAACCCCAACTCTGGGTGGAGTATATTTGGAGAGAGGTTAATTAGACATTAATTAATGGTAGATGAGGTTATAAAGGGGGCTCTCTCTGCACTAGAAGGAGTGTCCTGTGTGAGAAGAAGGGGCCCCTGCCTCCTTCCTTCCTCCTCCCTCTTCTACCTCCCCTCCCTCTTCCTTCCTCTTCTTCCCCTTCCTTCTCTCCCTCCCTCCTTTCTCTCTTTGTTACAACAGAAAAGGCTGTGTGAGAGCACAGCAAGAAGGCAGCCAGCTACAAGCCAAGAACAAAGGCCTCCCAAACGCTAACTCTGGCACCTTGCTCTTAGACTCCCAGTCTCCAGGACTGGGAAGAAAATCAATTTCCATTGTTCTGGCCACTGAACCCACCCCTATGTAGTAATGAACCCCAAACATAAAAGATACACACGGCCAAACAAAAGGAAGATGACTGGATATAAATGTATCAGACAAAGAATATATCATAATATATAATATCATCTGGGGAAAAAAACCCAAATTTCATAATCAAAAGGAGTCAAATGATTGAAAATGTATTACAACCCTAAGTGCTTATGTCCTGATAGATTTCAATATAGATGAAGTAAAGTTTTTAGAACTGCAAAACGGGTAGATCTACAAATATGGGTGAACTATTGACAGTCTCAATTATCAATAGAACAATAAAAAGAAAATTAAGTAAAGAGACAGAAAGCAAAATCATCCATGAACATGACCTAATTTGTATTTATAACACACTCCACCAGCCACAGCTGTCTACACATTCTTTTCAAGTATACATGGAATGTTTACCAAGATAGTCTGTATTCTGGGCCATGAAACATGTCTTAATAAATACAAATGAATTCCAGTTCAAAAAACCATGTGTTCTATTATTCAGATTAAATTAGGATAAATAACCAAAAAAAAAAAAAAAAAAAAAAAAACCTTTCTGGAAAATGCTCATACTTCTGAATACCACATGAATAAATAAAAATACTCAAGGAATATTAGAAAGTACTTTGCATTAACTGAAAGTTTAAAAAGAACTGATCAAATCTTCGCGAGGCCACTGAGGAATTGTGGTAGTTTAAGGAAAACTGAAAATATTAGATGTCCTAGAGAAAGAGGAGAGAGAGAGAGAGAGAGAGAGAGAGAGAGAGAGAGAGAAATATCAATCCAATGACCTAGGCTGTCCCTTAAGAAGGCAAGAAAATTAATTGTAAAGACATTGTCAACAGAAGAAGTTATAAAGATCAGAATGAGGCTTGTTAAATGTGGCTTTGAAGAACAGTAGAGAAATCAGTTAGACCAGAGGCGAACAGTGAGCAGCACAATGGTGAGCCGCTAGGCAGGCTGCTAGGTGTGCAGAGCAGAAATAGCCAACATCAGGGACTAAACGTAATTTCACTAAAGCTTTGTAGACATTTATTTTGTAATAAAAACATAAGAAATTTTATAACAAAATTAGATGGAATTAAATATTTTCTGAAAAGTATAAACTACAAAAGTTTGCTGAAGGAGGAGGAGGAGGAAGAGGAAGAGAAAGAGGAGGAGGAGGAGGAGGAGGAGGAGGAGGAGGAGGAGGAGGAGGAGGAGGAGGAGGAGGAGGAAGAGGAGGAGAGAGGACGCCAATGACCCTTCACCTACGATAGCTGAGTGTCTAGAAGTCTAGAAGGAAAATACCCTACAAAGGAAAGCCAAAACTGGAGTTTCATATGAGAATTCTAGCAATTACTTCAAGAAGAAATAATAACAATTTATACAATGTTTCAAAATATTTAAGAGAAAGACTATTTTCTAACTCACTCTATGTGGCTAGTATTAACTTCATGATAGATATGTGCTCTTATACCAATTAAGCAGTAGCATTAAAAGGAAAGAACTATAAACTAATATCTGTTGTGAACACAAATGAAAAAACTTATAACAACAATATTTTAAGAAATTAAATCCAGTATCACATAAAAGGTCTGATATACAATTATGGGGGGGGGCTTACACAAAGGACAGAGTTGGTTGAACACTCAAATATAAACATAATTCATCATATTAAAAGATTAAAAAGAAAAAAATCATGATTATGTCAGGAGGCTTAGAAAAAAACCCTGACAAAATCAGTAATAATTCCTAATTGAAAATGGGACCTTTCTTGTCCTACTTAATTTAATTGTCAACTTGACACAACCTGGAGTCATCTGAGAGAAGAGCCTCTGCTAAGAAATTAGTAAGATCATGCTGGCCTGTGGGCAAGTCTGTGGCGGATTGTCTTGATTGTTCATTGATGTAGATGGCCCCGCCTCTGCTGTGCTGTCAATCTTCCCTGAGCTAGGAGTCCTGGGCTGTAAGAAAGCTTGCTAAGCATAAGCTAAACCCATCAGGCATCATTCCTCCTTAGTTTCTGCACACTTCCTTAGCTCGAGTGAGTTCCTGGTTAGAGGCGATGCTGTGTGGAGCAGCAAGCAGGCCTGCCTCTGAGGTCCTGCTTGCATTTCTGTCCTGACTTCCCTCCATGATGGAAGCTCCTCAATGACTGGACCTGAACGTATGAGCCAAATACATCCTTTCCTCCCCCAAAGTTGTATTTGCTCGGCGTGTTTTAGCACAGCAATAGGAGGGAAGCTAGAACACTCACCAACTTAATAAAGCACATACACGAAACCTGCAGACAATGCTTAATGGTGAAGGTTGAGTGCTCACCTCCTGGAGGCACAAAAAAGAACAAGACACAGAGTGCTCATTCTCAAAGCTTGAATGACATCACATTTAAGACTCTTGCCAGCGCAATCAGACAAGAAAAAGAAATGAAAGATATTCAGAGTGAATAATAAACCAAACTGTCTTCCTGTATTGACATGATTAGAAAAACTAAAGAAATGTAGGAAAAATATAATGTGTATATATTAAATTATATATACATATATTTTATATTTATTTTAATATGTCTTCCATATATGTCTTGTAAGACTGGCAAGCATTGTAGTGTTAGTATCAAGACAAACAGTGAATTGGAATACAGAGTGCATGCATAGACCCACATGTATTCGAACAGCAGATACTTGATGAAGCTACCAAAGAAGTTTGGCAAAGAAATGACAGTCATTCACCAGATGGCGTTGGGGCAATGGCTCGTGCCTGTTATGATGGTCAGTGTTAATTATCTCTTCGATAGAATCTAGAATTATCTAGGAGTGAAGCCTTCAGGTACACTCGTGAAAGATTACCTCCACTGAGGTTTGCTTCCAAGAACGTCTATGAGCAATTACCTTGTTTATGTTTGTTGATTGAGAACATTTATCTTGATTGTGGGCAGAACCATTCTTTGGTCAGGGGATTCTGTTCTGTATGAATTTGGGAAAATGGGCTGACAACTAGGATGAATTTTTTGTTCTCTGCTTCTGGATGGTGGACATGATATAACCAATGGCTTCAAGCTCCTGCCACCTTGATTTCCTAGCCATGATGTACTGTACTCTTGAACTGCAGGACATGATAAACCCCTTCTCCTTAAGTTTCTTAAGGGTATTTTATCCTGGCAGCAGAAAAAGAAACTAAGACACCTGTTAAAAACAAGATTTTTGTTCAATATTTAACCATGTGTAAGGATTAACTTGGAATTGCTCACAGATATAAACATAAACCTAAAACTATAAAACCCAGGAGGAAAATCTCTGTAATCGTAGCAAAGATTATGTGAACAAAAGACCAAATACAATTCGTAGGGGGGGTAAGGTAAAAAAAAATCTTTTCCTCAAAAGATGTTGTTAAGAGAATAAGCAATCCACAGAGTGAGAGGAAGTATTCATAAATCATATGTTTGATCAAGGACTTGCATGTAGAACATATAAAAAAATAAGCTTAACTAATAGGAATACATCCATTCAATTTTATAGAAATGGCCAAAGACCTAATTAGTTTTTTCCATAAAGGTATACAAATAACAAAAGCATAAAAATATGATCAATAAAGATAGACACTAGGAAATTACAAATAAAAATAAGATATCTATCTTATATAATATATAACTATATAATATATAATATAATACATAAAACATTATATGTGATACGTGATACATGATATATATGATATATATGATATATTAACATATACATGATACATATGTATATGCATATATATATTATATATATACATACACATATATACACATACATACATACATACATACACACACATATACATATACATATACATATATATATATATATATATATATATATATATGACAGAATCTCACCATGCACCTCTGGCTAGTCTGGGATTTGCTATGTAGACCAGGCTAGCATCCTCCTCATAGAGATCCAACTGCCTCCGCCTCCTTGGTAGGACAAGGAAGTGAGAAAGCAATGTGATTTTTTTAATATATATATATATATATATATATATATATATATATATATATGTTTAGGTTAATTTAAAATGAAAAAATAAATACTTAAAACGTTTACAGTTTTCATGTGTCAGTTATACTCTGATGAAGTTGGAAATGATTTTAAAAAGTAATAATGAAAAAGTAAAGTAGAAATGAATTCAAAACAAACTTACCTACTCTCCTGAGTTCTGTTTAGTAGCAACAGCTGCTGGAAAATTTCTTCTGAGGATTGTCTCATAACTCTGAACATAATGACACTTATATTTCTTGATATGTAGATTTGTGTGTGTGTTTGTGTGTGTGTGTGTGTGTGTGTGTGTGTGTGTAGGTTTTTGTCAAACTACTATGTCCTCTTTCTAAATTCTACACATTGAAATCTTAATATTGAGTTTTGTGTTTCTCCTTCATCACCATCAAAAACATTCACATATCTCCTTCGATATACCAGACATTATTATTCTACAATATATATTCTTCTATTTTCAGAATAACTTGGTGAGATGCTTCCGATAAGAACCAAGGTATTAGAAAGCAAATTGTCCAAGTTGAAGTTAGAGTAAAAGATCAAGTGGACGAATTCTTGCTGTTAGAATTGCACTCTCTATAAGCAAGGATGCTGTGCTGCCTTGACTGGATATTTTATGATTAAAACATTTAAATAATGCACTAAGAACCTTAACTAGCCCTTGTAGTGCACACACACCATCTTCATGTTTGACTACATTTACTTCTCTCCAGTCTTCTGTCCCAGTATTCTATGTCATTTGTTTTATAACTGCAATCAATTTTAGAGGTATTGTCTATAAATTTATGTTTTTACATTTTTTAAAAAAATGATTCTTCACCACAGCATCTGTAAGGAGCCACCTGTCATGTAACAGCAGGCCGACTAAGCCCACAGAGCAGCTGTATCTTTGCCAGGGTCTTCACTAGTATACGTAGCAAGGGTCTGAGGGTTAGGAGGAACCATATCATAAGGACCTACTAAGCCTTTGCCTCATCACATGGTCACTCAGCCCCTGGGTCATCCATTTGCAGAGGAAAACCCTTGTCCTGAAAGGAATTCTTCACAGAGCCAACAACTTCCAGTTACAACTTGGACTTGTGTCTCCGCATGTCTGCTTCAAGGTTGTTGTCCTAGAGTTGCATTTCAGTACAAAGCTGAGAAAGACGCACTCCTCCTTTGGGCTGGTGGCTTCCTCTTGGATTCCTCTCTGTTTGTCTGGACGGATTCTTTCAGATCTAGTTTGTGGGTGGCCAATGTTGAGAGTTCTTGCTGTTGGTTCCCAGCAGACATACTTCCTGCCTATCCTTCCTTGGCTTCTGCCATTGCTGATGCTCCACCCTGTGTCAATCAGATTCTTATTTCCTGTCCATCACTTGCTCCAAGCTTTTGGAATCCCCCCTTTACCCTCATTGTCTAAAATGTCACAAGAGCATGTCTCCAGTCCGTTTTGTTCTTCAACCCTGCTTTGCATTGTCTGGTCTCTGCTCCTGTGAAATCCTGTTTCTTCACGTCTGGAAATCCGTCTCTTCTTCTGTTTGTTTTGTCTATTTTCTTGTTCTGAACATCTTCTGGATGTTAAGACTTTTGGATATTTCCCATATCATTTTTTTTATCTTTGCTTTTTTTTTCCTTCCTGGGCTGCCTCTTACATTTCTAATTTGGACAATTAGCTTTGTGTTTTAAGGAGTCCATTTGGTTTCTATTGCTCTGTTTCTTGGCAGCCAGTTCTCACTCTGCAAATGCTTCTCACTGAAAGGTTGCTTGTGAAGGTACTGGATGCAATTACTTCAAAGACAGTTTCTATACCCGAATTATCTATTTGCTCCAGGGTTAGCATGTTTTGTTTTGGTTTTTTCTCAAACTGATCTAATCTTTTCATCCTTACTTTTCCCTCTGACTTTCTTTTTTTTAATGATCCATGACTTTTGATTCCTACGTCAACTGGGAACAGCCAGCTTGTTCAACACAGCTAACTACTTTTGTTGTGTACAGGTCTTTCCTTTACTTACAAGGACATATGTCATCATCAGCCTTGGCTTCAGATCAACCAAGTGATAGAGACATAGGTAGCCCCTGCTCCAGCCTCTCCTGGTGTTTTTCTTCTTGTTTGCTTGGGTGCTTTTGCTTGTTTGTTTTGTGAAAAAAATGAAAAAAATGGGATGGTTTTGCTCAGGTGGAATTCATGATGCCAGACTCTTCCTCTTGAAGGCTCAAAGGCAAGTGCCTTGCTTCTGCCTAAACATCAGGCACAGGGCGCAGAGAAAGGGCTATAGACTGTGACTCACAGCTCTTTCAGTTGAATTCTTCCAACCCTCTGCTTCTACAACGTTTGATCCTCTCTTTCTCTCTCTCCCTGGGTTCACTGCCAGGAAAAATAGCCCTGGCCCCTACTGCAGACTTCTCTTGTTAATATGATTTAATATGTCAATACAATTCTATGTATTTCCGCTTTTAAGACATTTGTCTACTTCTCTAGTTCCCCAGTGTCCCTGCTCTGAAAACCTCGTGTTGTCTTTATTACTCTTCATTCTATGAGCCTGAGCCTGGTGTGTGGGAGGATGGGGGTTGTTATATGTGTGTCTGTCTGTCACCTCTAGCAAGTGTTCCCACTGTGTTCTCTGGGCTTCTCTGTGGCTGCTTCCTTACTTTCAGGGAATATACATGAGTGTGTGTGTGTGTGTGTGTGTGTGTGTGTATGTGTGTGTGTGTGTGTGTTGCTTCTCCACTGGGCCACAGAGTCATGTGAACAATTTCTTAGTGTTTCTTCTTCTACTCAGATTTTCAAACACTGAGACCTAGCTTGATATTCTCCTGTCCCTTCAGAGTTAAATATTTTTATTGGGGGCTCACTGGAAATTCAGTTCTGTCATTCCAGTAATTTTCTTCTGAACTTCTTCTGACTTTATAAAGGAGTTCAAGACCATGTTGGATCATGGGAGCCAAGTCCTATCTACCATATCAGACATCCAGAGTGTGGTTACTCTGGCTTCTCAGTCCTGGACAGAAAAACCTAACGTTGTATCTCCTGTAGCTGCTATGACTATACAATGATGACATATTTAAAAAACTGCAAAACTGGGAGAAAGTAGAATTATGATCCAAGAACCTTCGGGATGCTGGCATAGATAGCTTCTAATTTGTACACAGTTATACGCATCACCTGAACAAAAGCTATCCAGACCTCTTGGTTATAATCATTCAGTGAACCAATGACAATATGCTCTAAGGACTAAGTTTGGAATAAATTATTCTTACATTGATAGAAACAAGCACTGAACTAACTGTGTATTTTTGTCAGCTATGTAAAAGGCAACTTCAAAGCTCCAACTTATTTCTCATGTGCAAAAATGAACATTTTTTAACAAGCACCTCAGATTGTCATAAAGCCACTGCTAATTTAAGAATAGACAATACTTAAAAATTACTGAAAAATGGACAAAGCCTAGTAGAGTACCAATACACAGCACAGATATGGTGGTATTCCATTAGAGCAGGCAGAGTTTTAAAAATTAAAAGAAAATAGTATTTGACAAAATTAATGTTATAATCATCAATTATCACAAAGTTTTTCCTCTTTTTTGAAGTTTCATAGAATATTCTCTGCCTCTGGTATCTTAAAAAGCAGATCTGTGAACAGAGTGAAATAGGATTCTTACAATCACATGTAGAGAAAAATCTCTCAGATGTATTTTTTAAAAACAGACTTTTGTAGGAATTCAGTAGAGCTTCTCAATGTTGACTTTTGTACTTGTTTAGGCTCTGTGTGTGTGTGTGTGTGTGTGTGTGTGTGTGTGTGTGTGTGTGTATGTGTGTGTGTGTGTGTGTGTGTGTCTGTGTGCATGTATGTGTGTGTGTGTCTGTGTGCATGTATGTGTGTGTGTGTCTGTGTGCATGTATGTGTGTGCCTGTGTGTGTGGGTCTGTGTATTTGTGTATGTGTGTGTCCATGTATGTGTGTGTGTCTGTGTGTGTGTGTGTTTCTGTGTGTGTGTGTCTGTGTATATGTGTCTGTCTGGGGGGGGGGGATGAAAAAATCTTTACAAACTAATCAGTAATGATTTGACACTATACTGGAAAAACCTGCCCTGTATATTCTCATGGGTCTTGTGTAGGTGAAAGCTCCATATTCAAACGTGTTACTGCCCACCCCCCACCCCTACCCTCACCCCAGACTTTGGTTCAGAATGGTAGACTCACATCCAGTCCACATGTGTACCAGCTTTTAGATATAAGACACCAAGTATCTTTTCCACTGTCTGGGCAAACGGACTATGTCAGTAACATTTCTGGAATGTTAGCTATGAGGACCCAGAGACAAAACGTTAGCTGGAATTCATGAGGCCATCTCAGGAAAATTACTTCATCATGCCAGTCCCATTTCCTCCAGCCAATGAGGAGATGAAATGCCCCAGTTTCTATAGCCTTGTGGTACTTGGCACGCCCAAGAGCGAGTGAGCCTTCAAGGTCTCCTGCCTTGAAGGCTGGACCTGTTTGGATCTCTAGAATTGGGTGCTCTTCCCTGGCTAGCTATTCTTAGCTCATAGAAGGCCATGTACATTCCACTTCCTCCTCTTTGCCTGAAACTGGCTCTAGCTGTCCTTAGTCACCTGGGAGCCTCCTACTCCATTTTCAAGGCTCAGTTCTGGCACTGTTTCCTAGGGGAAGCCTTCTATGACTTTCTGGGGCAGTTAGGTCCACAGAGGTGTAGTTATAATTGTAAGAAAATGAGACTGGGAAGTGCCAGAATCTTGCTTTACAGGAGCGGGTCAGTTAGGCGAGCCTTCTGAGCCTTCGTCTTTGCCTATCTGTAAAACATTCAGGTTGGCCTTGCAGGGCTATCCTGAGCAAAAACTGCAGTGGGAACTCCATGATGCCTTAATAGAGAGGTTGGCATGCAGACAGCCCTTGCTGAGTATTGCTTCCCAGCCTTCTGCTCCTTCATCACATTTTTTGAAAGGCAAAAACTTAACTCATAGGTCGATTGAGAAGAGTCTATACTGTGAAAAGTATTTGGATAACAGATGAATCAAATTGAATACATAAGATGTTTCAAATGAAAAACAGGGTTATAGTCGGGCAGTGGTGGCACACGCTTTTAATCCCAGCACTTGGGAGGCAGAGGCAGGCGGATTTCTGAGTTCGAGGCCAGCCTGGTCTACAGAGTGAGTTCCAGGATAGCCAGGGCTATACAGAGAAACCCTGTCTCGAAAAGTCCCGAAAGAAAGAAAGAAAGAAAGAAAGAAAGAAAGAAAGAAAGAAAGAAAGAAAGAAAGAAAGAAAGAAAAACAGGGTTATATAAATAAAAGTGTATTTAGGGCTTTTTATTCTCAAAGATCCTTCCTGTGGGATCCAAAATAATTAGCAATCTACTTGAAGTATAAGTATGGTAAGTCAAAAGGTCCTGAGGGAAAGACTGCATTGTGTTCCAACCTGTAAACTTGACAGAAGTCAATGTTGTGTCCTTAGGAATCATTCATTCCCTGAACCTACTTTCCAAAGCTCTCAGGTACGCTAGAAACAACAGTTCACTGACAGAAAACTTCTTCCAAGGACAATAGCACATCAAATGTGATACTAATTTGCTTTTTTCCTTCAACATTTTGCAAACAGACTTCACCCTCCTAGTATCCTCGGTTGAGTTTCTTGAACCACGTGTGAAAATCTTTCTCCTTCTAGCAGAACCATGCTATGGTGCTAGGTGTTTTGTTCTTGCTGATCGGTTATGAATATGAAGCTATGGAAAATGGGGTACTGCTGTCCAAGCCAGCGGTTTTTATGCCTTTCCAAATGATTTTTATTCCCCACAAGCAACATTATTTTTGGTCAAGTTTTCACTCTCTTTTGAGAGGTTTGGGACTTATCGACACCTTATTCACTCACCAAGTATTTATAAACACAGTGATGAAGAAGCGCAGAATCTGGGGTAGCGAGAGCCTGGGTACCAATCCCTTCTCTTCCACTTACTGGTTGCATGGCTTGCCTGAGTTAGTTACATCCTCTGTCTGGGGACTGAATGTGTGTCTCCCTTGCCTACCTCTCCCACTTCCTGGATGAAAGTTCCCACACCCTGTGGGATTAACCCAGGACATCTCTGGGAGGAAAACGGATATAGATACTGTCAGGGTAAAGGCTTCCCTGGTCCCTCTCCTACCTTCTCCCCTTTTCACTGCCTCCTCCTCTCTTAACTCTGCCATAGAACCTTCTCCCTTTCTTCACTGTATGAAGACATAGCAAGAAGGTAGGCTGTTTGAAAGCAAGAAGAACTGGGAACCTAATCAGTCAATACCTTGGTCTTGAACTCCCTAGCCTCTAACATAAATGTCCCTGCCATCCTTCCTTGGCAGAAGTTCAGTCTATGGGGTAGCTTCCTTATCTGTAAAACAGTGGTAACAATCCACTGCATCCGGGAAACTACTGGTGGCAGTGCCCAGGATCTAATTAGTATTTCTAATTGCTAGGAACTAGTAGCGTTAAGTCTTATGCCTACAAGGCAATAAAGGAGCAAAGGCTCCCAACAAATATTTAGTAGATGAATAATGCAAAGCCATAATAGAGCGAGGCCATAAATATGGATTTTGGAACCCAGGTGGTTTCTATGAATGACTGATGTCAGAGACCAAAAATGTAAACATTCTTATGATTAAGCCCCGACAACACACTCATTTGCCCAAAGGCAGGGATCAAAAGAAATAATGAGCTCATCTGCCTAATGTCACAAAAGCCTTCAGCAGAAGGAAGCCAAGGAACTCTTTGCACAAATGTTCCCTTTGCAACTTGGCTGCAGTACGAATTGCTTCTTTTGTTTTTTAAAATAAGCTTATGAACTTTGTTTAATTATTATCCAAATATACTAGGCTCCGGTGAGGTCATGTTTAGGAATATACATGCCCGCCTTTAAGTGGCTCAAACCCAGAGGAAAATCTTATTGCTGTTCATCCAAACAGTGCTCACAATCAAATTCGTGTGATGTAAAAATTGGGGGGAAACATCTGAGTTGGATCATTGTTTTATGTGGCGCTTGTAGATAGTAAGTGTACAGCAAATGGCTTTTGGGGACACTACCACTAAAACTGATGACAGAGCCAAGTATTTCCAACCAATGGGAAAAGTGCTAACACTACAAAACAACAATAACAACAATAACCACCACCCTTAGGAACATAATTGCAATATTTACAACTGATGGTAGGACATAATTATCTGTTTGTGTTTGTTTGTCTGCTTGCTTGAGACAGGATCTTGCTTTTAGCCCATGCTGGTCTTGAATTCACAGCAGCCTCCTTGCCTTAGCTACCTGAATACTTTGATTGCACACACACACACACACACACACACACACACACACACACACACACACACTATCATGCCTGGCTTAAGAACATCATTTTCTTGGAATGGAGTTTTAAATGCAGGTATTTTGAAGGTCCTTTAAAACTATGATCCACGAAAGAAGCATTTAAAAACAGCAGTAGGGTTTTTTGTTTTTGTTTTTTTTGTTTTTTTCAGAGTAAATGCAAACAATTGGCTCAGTCAAAAATAGCAGAGGGGGTTAAAGACTTGAAGAGAGCTGGGGGTGGGGCGTGGGGTTCAGGATCACAAGACCATGTACTCTTTCACCTTACTTTCCCAGAGGTGATGACATAAATACTAGGAAATCCTTGGAAAGTTGATCATCACAGTCATCATGGACAACAACGTGTCTTTACCAATGGATAGAAACTGACGAGGACAGGAGAGACTGAGAAGCCCAGAGAGGAAAGCGAGACCAAGTCTCCAGAGCACCACAAGCATGCAATCCCAGTACTCTGGAGACTGAAGCAAGGGAGCTGTTTTGAGTGTTAGTCCATCTGAGCTCTAGAGTTAGTAGCTTAGGCCAGCATGAGGGACAGAGTGACATTATGTCTCAAACAACAGACCTGACATCCCTGAACAAGCCACAACCCCCTGTAAGGCATGTCTTAGTTAGGGTTTACTGCTGTGAGCAGATACCATGACCAAGGCAACTCTTATAAAAGACATTTAATTGGGGCTGCCTTACACGTTCAGAGGTTCAGTCCATTATCATCAAGGTGGGAACATGGCAGCATCCAGACAAGCATGGTGCAGGAGGAGCTGAGAGTTCTATATCTTGATCAGACTGCAGCCTGGAGAGACTGTCTTCCAGGCAGCTAGGAGAAAGGTCTCAAAGACCCCCTCCCCAAGCTGGGTAGTGGTGGCGCAGGCCTTTAATCCCAGCATGTGGGAGGCAGAGACAGGTGGATTTCTGAGTTCGAGGCCAGCCTGGTCTACAGAGTGAGTTCCAGGACAGTCAGGGCTACACAGAGAAACCCTGTCTCGAAAAACTAAAAAAAAAAAAAAAAGCTCACCCCTAGAGGGACACAGCTCCTCCAATAAGGCCACACCTCCTAATAGTGCCACTCCCTGGACCACGCGTATTCAAACCACCACAAGGTGCTTATGTGCGTGATGCACATATGTACAAGCAACACACACACTCATGACCCAACACCACACAGCAATACCCTTCTCTTGTTTCAAATGTAATGGCTGCTGTGGAGACCCGGTGGTTAACTCTATACTCCTTCTGTATTCGAGTTTTACGTTATCTTGATTTTTATTCTATTCAAATGGAGAAGTAAGCTTATACTTTGCATAAGGCAAACTGAAAGTGTTGCATGCCATGCCCTCTGACCCTGTTTCCTCTGTGTGGTCTTGCAGCAGCTCAGGTGGCTGCAGACAGTGTTTGGGTACTGCTCTCCGAATTAGCTTATTTTATTTTTTATGAAGCAGATGAACCCCCAATACATACATATCTACAAAACTTCCCTTTCAAAGTGCCAATATACAGACATGAAAGCCCAACAGGCTAACATCTATTTTCTATTGATGTGCCAAATTAATTTCCCCAAATTTAAAAGCTTTTAAAACAACACGTATTTATTATCTTACCATTCTATAAGGTAAAAGTTTGACACTGGTTTCCCTGGGTTTAATGGTGAATCCCCCATGAATGTTTGGGAGACACCTACAAAATGAGTGCAGCACACTTCCAAGTGTGTTTCGGAGGGTACGTCATTGAACTGGGTGGAGAAGGCCCTCCCTGAATACAGGCATCTTCATCTGGTGGGCTTGGACAAGAGAGAGAAGGGGCGGGGCTCTTCCAGACTAGGAGGGTCCTCTGAGACCGCCAACTCCTGGGCTTTCATCAGACTCCACACTCCTCAGTCTTTGAATGCTGGCTCATACCAGCTAATCTGTGTGAAGCTCCTAGGCCCTTTGCTCAGTCTTGGGATCAACCATTGCTTCCCAATGTTCTGAGGCCTCCATTTTCTTAGATTGAGTGGCTTTGGGGTTTTCTGGCTCTGCAGCCTTTACATTGCAATAGTAGACTACGTAGCCTCAGACCCTGTAAGTCGACCTAATAACGGCCTAGTTATCTATGCATTCAGTTGGATCTGTTTCTCTAGAGAGCTCTGTAGGCTCATAGATTGGGCCTGAGGTGTCAGTAGGCATGCCTCTCTTCTGCCTCCTACCTGAATAGACATTTTATAGACCAGGAAGATCCAGGAGAGCCTCCCCACTCCATCTGATTCTCAGCCCTCATTCACCCGCCAGCTCTGTTGTGTACTTTAATCTCAGCTCTGTCTGCCATGATAAAATACCATTGGTGGTTCAAATGAGAGATGTGTGCTTCATCATGGTTTGGCAGGTTGGTTTCTGTAAGGCTTCCCTCCTCTGCCGACAGCTGTCACTGCATTATCCTTATTGGCGTTTCCTGTGCAAGCCTAAGCTCTGGTGGCGATTCTTTGCATGTGAAGATATCAGTCATATCATGTTAGCACATCGCTCCTTTCAATAGAGGGCCTGTCTCCAAATAAAGCTACATTAGGGGTAGGGACTTCAGCAGAGGTTGATGGGTCCAAACTGTACAACACATAAGCTAATAATTTCCAGAGGTTCTAGAGGCTTAGAGGGATTCAGTAATAAGATGTCATTAGTAGAACCCTGGTGAATGCTGCTGGAGTCAAACGAGGAAATGATGGTGAGACTGACCTTGGTGCGGTGGCTAGAAAGAGGAAAGATGCTGTATGGGACAGCTGCATTCTGGTCCCACCCCCCAAGTGGTGATAATGGAAGTCTGAATCACTTCCAAGAGGAGAGCAAACCTTCCCTGGCTTAGGCTCAGGGGACGATCAATAGCAGCACTTACTCAGAGTAAATGGTGGAAGTAGCCACGGGTGCCAAGCCCTCTAGACCACAGGGCTAGGACAACTGCACTTCTGTAATGAGTCACAGGTGTCCTGAGATTAATAAGTGGTGTATGCTGAGCAGATTCTGGTCAAGGGGCCCGAGGGTCAAGCACTTTAGACCGAGTTTAAAATCTACATTGCAAGATGGCATGATGCATGAAAAAGACGAGAAAGAAGCCCAGTGTGGTGTTTGTTACAATGGAGTGTGCCCAGGGAAATCATAGAGGGAGGGAAAAGTCAGAGGCAGGAAAGGCTTTTATCTTTATATTCTGTTCTTGTCGTCCACGAAGGTCACTGGGTTAATCGGCTCATTATTCACCATTTGTGATAGGGCACAGAGGAGAGGCCTGAGTCGATTTAAAGGCCTTACTGTTTTCAAGAGGAAAAAATAACTCAGGGAGTGGGAGACGCAGTTGACCGGGCTGAAGGGAGACACAAGAATCTGAAACATGAGAACAACTCAACGCAGCCCTCTGTCCACCTTGTCACCACTAGGCTCCGCCTGCTGCCAGCCACTCTCGAGGCAAGGCACTGAAAATGTAAAAGGAAGATTATCATGAAAGGAAATGCTCTTTGTCCTCCTCCTGTCCTGCTGGATGCACAGATATGCAGGCGAATGTAATAGTAGAGAATTAATCCATTACAAGGAGATGATACATAATGCTCCTGGCATTACGTTGGCTCCTAAAGAAAAAAGAGGGGGTGGAGGAGCAATCTACTTAATTAAACCTTAACTAACAGCTAATATTAGCAATGTCTTGAACACATTCCAGGTGTCAAGACTAGAATTCAAGCAATAATTCTGAAATACAAAACTGCAAAGACACCTCTACAACCACACCACCTTTTTTTTTTTTCCCCCCCAAGGCAGACATTGCTAATCAATCACAGCATTGTTTCCTAATGAACCCTGAGTGAATACCAGTGAAAGATTCTAGGTGGTCACTGCCAAGCATCCAAAGATTGGCTTTAGAAAGAATATCTATTTGCCTTTGCAGCAAATAACATTTCTAATTTCTAACTTCTCTCTGGCTTCATTTCCTCCAAACATGCATGATCCTCAGTTATAAGCAGGAGTATCTACAACATGACAGTGATGCTAAGATAGTAGAAAACAGTCAACAAAACCCAGAAAAATAGTACTCATACCTGTTATTTATCTATTTCCTCCAATAGAAGTATTCACTCTTGGAAGGAAGGGGAAAGTTTTTTTTGTTTTTTTGTTTTTTTTTGTTTTGAGACAGGGTTTCTTTGTGTAGCTCTGGCTGTCCTGGAACTCACTCTGTAGACCGGGCTGGCCTCAAACTCAGAAATCCACATGCTTCTGCCTCCCAAGTGCTGGGATTAAAGGTGTGTGTCACCACTGCCCGGCAAGGGGAAAGTTTTAAGACCCAGAAAGCTAAGGAAACTTACAAGGCTCAGGAAGTACATAGAACTTACCAGATTCATAAAGCCCCTCCTCAATATTACATAATCAGTAAGCAATTAGTAGAAACATGCTGCCCCATGTCTGCTTCTCCCACTTGGGGTAGCCAGGCCTGTTGCATGCTATACCAGGTTTGACTGAAGGAAGAGAAGTGTATCGGTGGTACAGGAAGGATTTTGGTCAGCCTCGAGTGTGCTGATAAGGAACCCATACACCTGGGAACAGCTTCAGAGTGGCCTGTAAGTTAAGCAGGGAGTTCCTGGGGTGGCAGCTTCTGTAAGTTGTCTCCCACATGGGTATAGTCTTCCCAGTGATGAAACTGTCTTTAGGTTAGTCATGCTCTTGTAAGTACTTCTCATTCGTGTGTCTACAGGCAACCCCAATAAATGCATTGGCTCACCAAGCTAGACTTGTGAATCATTCTTTGGTCCATTGTTGGTTTTCCAGGTCACAGAATGTGGAGTGAGGTCGTGTACAGCTCCACATGGTTCAGCAGGACCCCAAGAATGCAGCATCACCATAACTAAAGTCCATATGTACTATCTGCTGGTACTTTACTGCCTTCTACCTACTTTTCTTTGAAATAATGTAATGTGTTCTTATAAAATTATATGATTAAAATGTGAATTGTCATATTCTAATGAGATAGAAGAAAATTAAAATGGAAAACAGATACTGTGTTAGTTACTTCTCCTGCTGCTGTGACCAACAACCTCACAAGGAGCAACTTAAGGGAGGAGCGATCTACCTTGGGTCAGTTTGAGGGTGCAGTCCATCACAGCAGGGAGAACATGGGGCCAGGAACATGAGACAGTAGACCATACTGTATGCACAGTCTAGGAGTAGAAATGACTGCTACCACTCAGCCTATTCCCTTTGATTGAGCTCCAGGTTCCAGCTCTGAGAATAGTGCCACCTGCGTGGTAAAGGGGTCTTCTCATCTAAATCAACCCATTCTGCAAACTCCTTCACGGACATTCTCGGAGGTTTGTTCCCATAGTAGTTCTGAATCCCTTTATAAGCTGAACATGTTTGGATCTGAAACAATACTCAGTATACTCAATACATAGAGTTAATGGGTACAGCTGCCCTGGAACTTGCTCTGTAGTTCAGGCTGGCCTCAAACCCAGATATCTATCTGCCTCTGTCTCCTGAGTGCAGGGATTAAAAGCATGTACCACCACGGCCTGGGCAGCTTGTTTTCTCTTAAATAACATTCTAGACTCAGAGGTAGGCTGGACAAGGCCAGCCCAGGGATTCAGGTTGGCTTTGGATTTTATTGCTTCTCAGTGTCCAAAGTGTTCTCTATGCTGCCATGATCCAAGATGACTTTTAACCCTTGGATATTCATTATAGCTGTCTGAGCAAGGAGAGGAAAGGAGGGAGACACTCTTTTATTAGCTTCATACTCTAGAAGTTGAATGTATTTTTTCTACATACATTTCATTTGAGTCACCATATTGTTAATGATGTCACAGCTTCTAGCACTGTTGGAGGTGGGAAAGGAATGGGTACTACAACTTATGGTGTTTAAAACTGACTGTTCCCCTGGCAGAGATGCTAGCAATCATTGTAAATTTAGGATAACTGGGACTCTGGAAATGACATCATCAAGTACGTCACTTCCACATGTCAGTTCTGGACCTCCACCTGACCCTCCTAAAGCACATTCTCCAAGGTCCTTCACTTCTTTCAGAGAACTGTTTCTCAAAGGAGCTCATTCCCATCAAACAGGAAAGAGTTACCTGTAGGAAAACAAGACTAGAGTTGATCCAGACCCAGAGCTCAGATGGGTTTTTGTATTAATCAGGGTTCTCTAGAGTCACAGAACTTATATGTAGTCTCTATATAGTAAGGGGATTTGTTGATGACTTACAGTCTGTAGTCAAACTCCCCAACAATGGTCGGCAGCAGCTGTGAATGAAAGCCCGAGGATCTAGCAGTCGCTTAGTCCCACCAGGCTCACAGGTGAAGAAGAATCTTCCTCCTTCCAATGTCCTTAGGTAGATCTCCAGCAGCAGATGTGGCCCAGATTAGAGGTGTGCGCACCACCACACCTGAAACTTGTGTCTTCCAGACTCAAGATCTAGATCACAAGTGAGCCTTCTAATTCTGGATTGTAATTCACCCCAGATACAGTCAAGGTGACAATCAGAAATAGCCACTACAATAACCGAAGTGTAGTTTATTAAGCAATCTCTAGTTGATGGATACAAGCTTTCCCTAGGTTTTTGCTACTAGGTGTGGTTATTTTGCACACAAGTTGTGTGAACCTCATAGATTTCTTCTGGTGACACATTCCTGAGGCTGATTGGCAGGTAAACTTGTCTGCAAATTTTTAAAGCTCAAGGGCAAACTGTCAAGGTGCTTTACAAAAGGTTCTGCTAATTCTACCCCCGAAGCGTGTAATGAGTACATTGGAAACATTGATCATGGCTGTTTTATTGATTACTGATAGTGTGCTGATGTAAAGGAAACCCACTGCTTCAATTTACATTACTTTGATTCACAAGGAAGGTTCTCGACTGATTTGCTTCTCACGTAACTTTTAAGAACAGGCTTTTGTCTACTTTTTAATTTCTTACTGTTTTGTCTTATTGCCTCGAAGTGCCCTTACGAGCCTTCTTTAATTGAATCTGTGGAACTTGAAGTTGTAGAGGCTTCTCAAGTTCTTAAGGTAAAAGCCTTCAAGACTCTTGTGTGAAGACTTGGTCGATCCTCTACCTTACCTCACTTTGCTAGAAAAACCTGTGGTCTTAAAATGTTTTTATTCCAATCAAGTTCATCACAGAAGCCTGCACACATGATGTCCTGCCTTCACCAAGCGTCGCCACTTTCTTGCATGTAGGTCTCTTCTAAGCTTTCTGCATGAGAACCCAGAATGGCTGTTTAAACAACTATGTTAATTGTTCCAGTTGCTTTCTGGTATAATCACAAAAAACTCTGGCTCCTCAGCATGGTCTGTGTAGCCCGGTCCACACACTGGCCTCTCCCCCACTCCTTCCTGTTTCGGATCATCCAGAGCTCAAGAGGCACATGAGGTTCTCAACCTATGGGTCATGACCTCTTTGAGGTCATGTATTAGGTACTGTGCATATCAGATATTTACATTACAATTCATAACAGTAGTACAGTTATAGTTATGAAGTAACAAGAAAGTAATTTTATGGCTGGGGTCACCACAGCAAGAGGGACTGTATTAAAGGTTCTCAGCATCCGGAAGGTTGAGAACCAATGCCGTAAAGCATCCTTCTTCCAAAGGAGCTTTACCTTGCCGTAAAGCATCCTTCGCCCAGGGGCGCTTTACCTTCCTCCCAGTCTTTTATCCTTCCTCCCAACATCTAGTCACTTGCTTTCCTGTGCTTTGCACAAGTCATGGCTAGCATTCTAACGATTATCCATTGATCACCCACCTTCAAGACTAAAATGTAATCTCCAGAGAACCCTTCTGCTGTGTGCCAACGTGTGCCCAGAAGGCAGGATGGGAGGAAACGGCAGGGAAGATGCGGTTACCCCTCTCCTCTCAGCATCACTAACCATAGAGTACAGTGAGATCTTCCTGGGTAGAGGGAAGCGCCAGTGTCGCTTCGGGGCAGTACCACCTTGGCCAACTTCATGCCTTCCAGCCACACAGCGCCTGTAAAATGCCTGGGACACAGTGCAGCTGAAGAACCCTTGCCATGATGATATGCACCTTTCCGAGAGATATGCTTTCCTCCCTCACTCTGCCTAAGCTAGGCCCAAAATTACACTGTAGCTCCACACATGTTGGATGATGAACGAACAATACACTCCTCCTCGAGAACAATTCTCTTCTCTCAAAATGACTCTTAGCTCTGTACCCATCTGAATTCCATTGAGATCTGGCGGGAAACGCCCCCTTTGAAGCTTTTTATCCAGCCAGTACCAACACAAAGGACCTTCGACAGAAATATAAAATCCTCCTGGTCGGTGTTGTTATTGTCGTTGTTTTGATAAACCAAGCACAAGTGTAACTACCTTGTTCTATCCTTTAAGTGCCTTTATCAAACCATATTTGAAACTTCTCTTTCCAGGGTTTTAGTTACTGAATGTCCATGACAGTTTGAAAATATTAAATGACAAATTCAGAAATAAAATTTTTAAAACATTAACCACCCTTCAGATGTAGCCACCTTGGTTATCAGGTCAATTTTCACAGACTGGCAAGGCTTGTGTTTAAGTAACATTGATTGTTACAATAATGGCATCAAACAGCCCAAGTACTGTCCTGGACATTTTATCATCTTCTCACTGTATGCTGTTCTAGTTCATTGTTAGCCGTTTGTCACCTCTTTCTGAACCTATTTTATGCATATTTAGAGTTCAGTGTTCTCAACAGCCTCAGATATTCAGAAAACATGGACCCTGCAGGACGAGAGGAATATTACATTCCATCTCTGAGATGCTTAATCTCTATGAGAGAAGCAAGAGGCAGGAGAGCAATCTAGCCAGGGAGGTTATGTTTGTTGGGGACCTGGCTTTAGCTGGTCTTTACAAACTTACCCTACGCCTGTGTGTGTTTGTCCAACGATCTCTTTAAGGTTGCTCAAAGTTCTTTCCAACGGATGAGTAAGTGGGATTTCACTCAAGGCTTCAACAAGCCTTCAGCAAAGTCCAGTTCAGTGGTACTTCACACTTGCACCAAACACATTCATCTTGGAGTCTCTCTGAACAAGCAGGGCGTTACAGTTGCCTTTGATTCCATGAAGCAAACTCGAAATAGCTACAGCTTCTTCTCACTCACCAACACCTGCTATTTCTACTGTCATACTCTGAATCCCCATCCATCTTCTTCAAATACCCCTCCCCTTCCCTCCCCTTCTCCCCTCCCTCTCCCCCCACCCCCACCCTCACCCATGGCATTTCCTAGGGATCCTTTCAAGTGGGCTTTCTCCATTGACTGTTCTTTCAGTCTTCTATAGACAGCCTAGGAGAGCCAATTTCCTTGTGGCCGTTTTCTTCTCCTGAAAATCCCTCAGTCCCTTCCTCACACCTGAGATAAAGGACAAAACCTTGAACGTCACCCACAGACAGAGTTTGGCCTGGTCTAGCACACTGAGTGCCTCTCACTGTCTGAGGTCCTTTGGCTGCTCCATCAGCTTCATGTCACCATCCTGCTGTTCCTCAGAAAAAGCTATTTCCTAGCAAGGCAGCCCATGATCTCTACAACACAACATGCCGTGTACACACACCCACTGCCACGTGCGTCTCCTTCACACTTTACATTAGATTTACAGTTCTTTGTTCATTCTGTCACATTTGCCTTCACAATCAATCTAAAACCTCCCCAAAGACAGGATCTGTGTCTATTTTGTTCAATATTTTCTATTTCTAGTGCCTGGGATCCAAACTTCACATGTAGGCATTTAGTAAGGACTTGGCAGATGAATGTGGTCTGCGACAGATGTTAAAAGGATTCTATGACTTCAGTGTCTTTCTTCTTAAATGGAAGCATGCTCGGGACAAAAGCCCAGTAATTCTAATCCTAGAGAAGGGGAAATAAGTAGGTCTTTGCCTTTCAGAGACAAGGATCCACACTGGTCTATTTTATTCATACACTTATTACTGAAAGTCTAGGCAAACTGCTTATAATCAGTTACACAGCGTTCCTGCAAACAACTGAAAACTTAAAAAAAAAAAAAAAAAAAAAAGTCGTCTCTACCAATGAAGAAATGGGTCTTGATATTTAAAACTTCTCAAATGTAGGAAGTAAGCAACCTATTATAGAAAGCAAAGAAAGACACACTCTTTTAGTTTGTAAAAACTGGTTTATTTACAATTTGGTATTTTAAAACTGTATTTGAAGTGTTTATTATATATATATACAATATATATATATATATATATATATATAATAAACATATATATCCCTAGGAAGTAATCTATATTTACTTAAATATGGAGGGAAAGGGTAGAAAACCTGATTAATCTTAATTTAAGAGATTTATCTACTGCTAACAGTGAATTGTAACTTTTAGTCCCCTGAGAATTAGTGTCAAAAATGTTTTCAAACATTCAAGTATAAGAAAGAAGAAAAAGCTTAGGCCCACAGGAACTAATGAACGGAGAGCTACCGTTACTCTTCCCACAAATGGCCACATGCCTCGCTTCTGCAAGTGGGTGTGTGCGGCTGCATCTAAATTTACAGGTAGAGCTAAAAAGACTAAAATGTTCTAGCCTTCAATATTTTTGTGGTTTCTCAACCGAAAAGATATTCTCAGAACTTGGTAGCTAGCAAAACTCTCTTCTTTCTAGTCTTCTCCGTCTATTTTTACGAAGTCTCTTTGGTATCATTCATTTCATTTTCTTCAGCATCAGGTGGGGATGATTACAGCTCAGAGGAGTGTGTAAGGACAAAGGATGCTCACGGATGCTCACGAGACACCGTGGGATCTGCAGGGAGCTTTCTCCCCTTCCAAACACAATACAATGACATCTCTGCAGGTCCTCACCACAGCCAGCTAACACTGCAGAAGAACCACTCCTGATTTACTAAACTTCCCTGAGATGCAAAAAAAAAAAAAAAAAAAGGCCGTTCCTGTCTCCCTCACAGTTACTAAGGATGCAACCACAGCTGATCCGTTAAGTCAAAGGGAAACCAAATAAACCAACCACTTTGCATGAAGACACAATTATCTCATGTATACACAGCACAGTAGTCAAATTTTCTTTGGGGAGGGACTTATGTACCACTGGTGACGAGTGTTTATTTCTGTTAAGTCTGAAGAAAAAGAGGTGTAATTCAAACTAAAAGAAACAAATGAGACAAAGCAAAGCCACAGATACCCATGGTTTCAGGTCTCTTCTAAAGCCCTTTCCAAAAGAGAACAGTAAGCAAAGCCCTGCCTTCTCGGACAGAACCGTGTCCGAGCTAACAAGGGACATTCTCTAAGGCTGGTTTGAAAGCCTTATTTTCGAATACTTATTTTTATCCTTGCTGATTCCAAAAGGTAATCAGGTCTAGAGACTCAAACAGAATATAGCCTTAATTGACTTAAGAACAAACTCAGATTTGGTAAGAGGGGATGGAAACTGGTCTTTCCTGAGTCAGACCAGGGTGCTGTGGGTCTGCTTGAGTTTTCATATACATCATGGTCATTGGTTTTCCTCTCGTTTAGTCTATTCTGTGGTTGATTGGTTCTGTGTGTTGTGCTGTTACACTAGATGTAGAGCAGCAAGCAAGACAAGTCTGAAGACCTTTGCATTGTGTGTGAAGACAAAAGCTGGGCTTAGGAATCTCACGCTCCCTTCCTTCAGCATATGCTACTGACGATGGATAAGGCACCGGAAGCCACAGAATTCTTCAGCTGTGGCTTCCGGTGCCTTATCTATAGTCACATATTCTTCAGCTGTTGCTAGCGGGATGGATGCAAGCAAGAGCGTGAGGTAGCTCTCGCCGTGATGCGACCGCTCATTAAGTCCCTGCAATGTCTGATGTATTTATTACTTTGCTTGTTGTCATCGGCAAGTAAACTAAAGTTCGGTGTCAAGTGAGTTAATTCGACACATCTTGAGTTAGTTGCAGCTCACAAGCCTTATTTCCTGACCCAACCATGTCAGGAAACCCCAGAACCCCAAAATGTGAGCCATGGAGAACACCAACAATAAAAATAGCAAAAGCATGCACATTTCTGACAGCCTGGGATAGACCTGAGAGCATCTTCAGAGAACTGGTCTGGACTGTAGGCAGGGAAGAGTGGAAGACCTGAGTGCCCTGCTCCTCTCACTCCCCACAAACTTGAAGGATAAAAGCTCTAGTATGGTATAGGATATAGCAGATACCATATAAAGAAAAATTAGCACGAAATTACCAAAGAGAAATAGAATTATATTAAGAGCTCTGATTTAGTAGGGGTTTCTTCCTAAAACCTCATTAAAAAAACAAAAACCAAAAAACTCAGAATCTGCATATTTATAGTGAAGAAATAACGGACAGTTTTAACGTCTCAAGCCACCTGACCTGCTAAAGTCTCCCCAGGTTTAACAAACCAGGAATAACCATACCAGAAATAGGGTGAGATTATAGTTAGAAAAGGGGTGAGAAGTAAGGTAGGACATTAAAATTTTATTCTGAAATTATCTCTGGCCACAACAATAAAATTTAACAAATATTCACTAAACAGTCTTACTTCTGCCTCCGGCTGTACAATGCATACAGTATCATAGAACTGGCCACTAGGATTCAAACCCACTAGAACACTTCCCATGTCAAGTGGCAGCAGCAGCATCTCACAGATATCTGTACATACATATATACACAGTCCACATTCAACCATTTCACATATTTTCAGTACACACAATTGCAGCATTATTACAGTCCCGTGTCTAAGGTGTTGTTGGATTAAAAACCCAAGCCCCTGCCTAGACATAACTGCAGCAGTTGAGCTGATAGAATTACAATGTATCGTATATATGTCCATAGCAGAGAGATGTACAAGCCCCTAAAAACAGAGTCCACAAATACTTTTTTTTTAAATGCTACCACAGCATTATTTTGGGCAATATTAAAACCTTTACCAACCGAATCAGTTGATTTTTTTATTTAAGAAAAAAAACAAAAAACTTCTGCTTACCAGAAATAGTCTTGATGAAAAAAATTACAAAAATGAATGTTCTCTTTAAAATAATTCACGCTTTTAAGATTCCAATATGGCCCAATGCTACTAATGCCTAAAGTGTTTTCCAACATTCTGGAGTCACCTAACAGGACTCCACACCACCCAGTAAGTTTAAAAGTGGCTTAAGTACCATGCACCCAAGTTGTAAAAATCCCTGGCCATCCTTACTAGAGCCAGGCACATAAAAAAAAGAATGCACTTTGGTTCATACCAAATGCCCTGGGATTAATCACACTATAAAATTAAATGGTTTGAGGTAAATTTTTACAAATACAGTTGATTTTTGTCTAGTGTTAGCATAACAAAAAAAGTATCATTTAAAAAATCAGTATGATGTTAAGATACAACAAAGACCATCTTTAACCTCTTAAACGTGGGAATTCCTGGTGTAACTAACCAATAGTTATCTTGCTTAGCGCCCAATGACGATACACGCCTTATGGTTTCTATTAAGGCCTATAAGTCTAGATATTTAAGACAGATGTTATCTTTGCAGAGGTGGCTTCCATCTTTACTACGTCTCGTTCAAAGAGTTAAAGAGGCCAAAAAATGCATGCCCCATAACATGGCATTCAGAACAAAAGGCACATTATTAACACCAAGGGCACAGTTTCTCCTCTACGATGTTAATCTAAGCTGCCTCGCGTCCCTCCGTGTTCCACGGTTGTGCTAAGAACACATGGTAGTGCAAGGAACAGAGTCAAGTGAGACTGCAACCAAAGACAAGACAATGCTGTGCTATTCCTAAATCTGAAAACAGCTCAGACATCCCTAGACAATGGTAACCTGTGAGACCAAGAACTGTTTCCAAGCCAACTCCTAGTAGCCTATCAGAGCCCTTTATTTAGGTGAAGATCATGAAGAGGCCACAGTTTCATTTTAGACACAATAATTAAATAGGATTCTCCTCCGAGCAGCCGTATCAGGAAATACTGAAACGGTGTTTATGAATAAAGGAAATTTCACTGTAGTCGGGGAAAACAAAGCCCTGTAGCACTGCACATGATAGTTGGCTTTAAGGTGTCCGGTTCCACGTATGGGGAAAGCTCATCACGAATGTCCTGCTGGCATCTACGAAGAGCCAGTTTTGTGTGGTGGGGGAAAGACAAGCCATCTTGGTCCATGTCTAAACTGTCGCAGGCAGTGAGGTTCTAGGGGAGTAATGGCAGGCTCAGGCCCACATGGCAACCAAGTGAGAACGGGGGAAAGGGGCCTGGAGGGGAAACAGCTTCCATTTTTTAAAAATTTATTTTAATGACCTAAAGACAATAACTGTCATGAAGAGACTCGTAGCTTTACAAAGTCCCCAGACCAACACTTGATACTCTTATGCCTTTAAGCCAAGTTTTAAAAAATAAATACACAATTTTTCAGCCCTCTAAGCCACTGATTGGGGGTACTGCGAATGAGCGTCATTATGGAATTTACTGAGATATTATTGCACTTCACAGATTACACAGAACTGTGTATGGTATACTAACGAGTCTGACTAGGGGAAATAAGCTATCATTGCTAAGTGCAGAGGTACAAATTAACTTATCAATGACATCTTTAAATAGTAAAGCAAACAGCGATATTACTAACTTATTAATAAGCTAATCTTATTACTGATTTTTGGCAAATATTTGAAATAATTCCTGAGCATATTTTTCCACCATCAACTGGCAAAGCCTCAAGATAAGAAAAATGTTTTATTCAAAATGACACTTTCTATTTTTTTCTTTTTCTTTTCTTTTTTTTTTTTTTTTAGTAAGAGAAAACATAGAATTAAAAAAAAAAAAAACATAACCGGAAACTTTCTTGGCCTCACTGGGGACCATGCTTTAAGTTCGTGTAAATCAATTTACAGGCAATACAATAATATCTGTGCATATAAAAGATTATTTATCCTAATTTTTACTATCCAAAACCTATTGTCCAAACAGGCAGAAATCTTTCTCTATTAAATTGCACATACTAAAAAATTCTTTCCACGTGCCTTGAGATTGATATATATCACTGTTCATATGTTAGTGATAAAATACTGAAATTTTCACTGTGAAAATAATTATTATTCAGAGAAGAAAATATTCTTTTACCTAACTTTCAGTTACTCTCTCAGGTAAAGCGTCATTCCCCACAAAAACACTCAGTGCGATTCAAAAGAAAGTCAACTAAACAGAGTAATCGTTTTCCCGTGGCTCTACTAGGGAATCAGAGAATAAGTCAGACCATTTAACTTGTGGAATTTCTCCTCCCTTATCAACCCCTTTTCTTTCTAACGAAAGAGTTGATGCTTCCCCAGGCTAAGGGAACCTCTGTGGCACCTGCAATGTGAACTGACTCCAGCTGGTCTGCTAAATCTTCTTTGGAACTATGGAAATCCCCACCTTAGGTAGCTAGGCCGCTGTTCTTTTGGAAACTGGGGTACAAAAACTGTAGACATAATGGCAGCTGACATGTCTCTCTTGTGTCTGGGATGGACAGCTGAAGGAAAGAGACAAACTAAAGGCAGGCAACAGATGTGTGAGGTGGAGGAGGAGCGAACCAGAGAAAAGGTAGCAGGGGAACGTGGTGGGGGAGGAGGTCCTTAAAATTAGGTGCAAAAGCCAGAAGGCTTCCTGATTATGACAGCCCACCATCATCCCAGAGCCTTGGGAGGAATTCACACATCTCAGTTTCCACTTACGCACTAAAAGCTGCTCAGTGGCTTAAGAACATCAGAATGTTATCAGAATGTTAAGTGGGCAGTTGAAAGCGGGCAATCCTATGTTGTAATCATTTGAACAGACCGTGAGGAAAAAAAGACAATCTCTAAAGTGCAGTTTTCCTTAGAGACTTTTCACCCCGACCCCCCTTTCTTCCTCCTCCACTCCGACCCAGATTAACTTATGGAAAATGGAGGCAAGGCGTGCTGCTTCCCTGTGAACCTGGAGTCTGGAGAGAGGAGGGCCTCTGGGGGCCACCTCCCTGGGGAGTAGGACCAACCATGAAAACAGAGTGGATGTGTTTGAGCAATCTGTAATGTGTGGCAGTCATGACGAATCAATGGCCTGCCACCGATGTGATTACTCTGCCACACTAAATACAGTAAGGCTCGTCGAACTTTCAGAACACAAGGAAGAAAAACAAAAACGGTTTCAGAAAGTATAAAAACTTAAAGCATTGTCCCCATGTATTTTATAAAAACAAAACAGTCTTACATCAAGTGCTGAAAAGATACAAATGAGTCGAGTTATTGAGCAAATAAAAACAGGTCTGAGCTACACTTTTTCAACCCAGTAAGGCTCAGCTAGAACGCGGTTTTTCAGATTGCCAGCGTCAGGGGACTGGAGCTCAGCTAACGAGTTTCGGCAACACTGTCCTCTGCTGAATATTCCCATTGGCATCTGTCATCTGTGCCAAATTAGTCCTCAGCTTGGAAGCTGAGCTGGAAGGTGGAGGTAACTTGGAAATGGAGGTGATAGCACCAGTACTCTCTGTGACCCTCTTCACCGCTGTCTTCTCCCCGGTCGGAGGCTTTGGCAAGCGCCTCCTAAGCCACGGGTGCCGCAAAGCCTGGCCCGGGGTCATGCGGACCGCGGGATCCCACTCCAAACACTGTTTTAAGAAGTCAAGGAAAAGAGGATCGTCACATCCCTTCAGTGCGTTCCCCCACTCTCGGCTCTCTGGCGGACCCCTCAGTTTCCCTCTCCGGGATCGGCCTCCATTGAGGACCACAGAGCCATCTGAAAGAGTCGTAACAGTGCAGTATCGGGGGTAACCCTTGGAGCTCACGAAATTTTTGGCTCGTTTGGAAGCATCCAGGAGTTTTTGAGAGGGCATGCCCAAAAGCTCGATCATACAAGCCAGCTGGTCCCCTTCATCCTCCCCAGGCAAGAGGGGGTAACCCGTCAGGAGTTCCGCGAGGATGCAACCCAGGCTCCACATGTCAATGGGCATGCCATACCTGGCTCCAAGGATCACTTCCGGAGCCCGGTAAAAGCGTGACTGGATGTACGTGTAGACGCGCTGGTGCTCGTAACAACTGGAGCCAAAGTCAATCACTTTAATACTGCTTCGACCCTGCTGCTTTAACAAAATGTTCTCCGGCTTAAGGTCACAGTGGATTATTCTGTTCTTGTGCAAAGCATCCAAGCACTGCAGAATCGAGTGGGCAAACTTGCGCACCAGAGGCAGGCTGAAGCCCTGGAACTTATTCTTCTTGATGAGCTCATAGAGGTTCATGCTCAGCAGCTCAAACGTCATGCAGATGTGGTTGCGGAAGGTGAAGCTCTCCAGCAGGTGGATGACGTTCATGGTGTTGTCCTTGTCCTGCTTCCGTAGGTGTTCTAAGATCCGGATCTCCTCCGCCGCCTGCCGGTGGAAGCGCTTCTCGTTCCGCACCATCTTCAGGGCCACGTGCTGGTGGGCTTTGTGGTCATAGGCCTTGACCACCTGCCCAAAGCTCCCCTTCCCAATGACCTTGAGGACCTCGTACCTGTAAGCCACATGATCATGGGGCACTTGCACGTATGACCCCTGGTCATCGTCATAACCACCATTGTTGGGTCCGCCTGTCATGCCTTGGCGTTTCTTTGCATTTGGACCCAAGAAGTATATTTCAGGGTAGCTAAAAATCTCATGGTGTTCGAAGGCGGTGAGTTTTTGCATGTATTGCTTCATCGCTTGTTCAGGTGTCATGGGGGTAGCTTTTACCTTCCCCATGCCTTCCATGGACTTGAGAGAGGTGGAACTCCCCTGCCGTCTGTGAATGCTCTCCAGCTGTCGCTCTGGGACCACAGGCAAGCCAGTCTTACCCACCGTCGTAAGCCCATTGGGTTGGGTGGTGAGCACTGTCCTTTTGTTACTATTATCCTCAAACAGCTGCTGAACCTGGATCTGTCCGTGGCTGTGGCTGATGTGGAGGTGGTCACTCATGGCGTGCTTACCGCCGCCGATCTGGAATGCAGACAAAAAGCATAAATGAAGGGAAGGAGCCCCGTCTCTCCAAGGATGTCTTTAGAAAAGTCCCCGTTAACCCATTCCCGTCTTTACGATATCCAATTTGGCGGGAACAAACAGCCACAACTGGTTCTACTAAATGGGAAGCGATGTGTTCCCAAGCTGTCCTATGAACATACACCAGCAGAGAGAATGAGTAGGCAAACAAACAAAAAAACCAGTAGACTGGGAGGGGTTAGGATACATAGGGCAGCCCTAGGAATGGCACCCTACGTAGCCTGGGTCCTTGGAGTAAGTTTTCCTAGAGCAAAGATCAAGCGTCCGTGTCACCATCCTACATCTAGTGTTTAATAACAGGCCTGGCACATGGCGAGTGTTTTGAGTCATATCTGATCTGGAAATGAAACAGGTAAAGCACAAACAAGTACCACCCACCCTGCTGCCCACGCCCAGACCACAGTGTCTGCCACACTTCATTTAGGCATTCTTTATTAATACCAGGACAGGGAATCACATTTGTCCGGCACTCTCTTACATATCTAGACATCTCCTCCCAAACCACTTTACGTTTCTTTTTTCCCTGGAAGTTATAATTGACCTAGGAACACACATAGCAACAAACAAAATATGCTTCTATTGGCAGAGTCTCGTGTAGATATGTGTGCCTTGGTTACCTCGCAAACTTCAAGCCTGTTGTTTAGTTTCTGGGTGTTGGTGACTTTATAATCAGTTAAGGTCATTCTCTCCAACAAACTGAGCAACTGCCATTCAGCCTGGGGCCTCTGGTCCACAGCTCGGTACCCAGGCATGGATTTCTACAGGCTGCTGGGATACTCAGCTTTCCAATAAAGAATAATGTGATGTTGAGACTGCCACCGTCGCAGGAATCACCTAAGAGACAAACCTCTGTGCATGTCCCTTAAAAAACTTCTAGATTGGGTTAACTGAGGTGGGAAGATCCAACCTATATGTGGCCGTGCTTTTCCACAGGCTGGGGTTCCAGACTGCACTATCACTCTCCTCTCCAACTCCTGCCTGCAGAGGCAGTGTGAGCAGCTGTCTCAGGTCCCGGCCACCATGCCTTCACCACCATGACTGTATAACCCTTCTTAAATTGCCAGCCAAAATAAACCCTTCCTCCTTTAAATTGGTTCTTGACAGGTCTTTGCTCACAGCAAAGAAAACAGTAACTAATACAAATACAAAGTAGCAATTTCTATTTCTGGCACACATGCCAGCCCAGAATAGTCTCATCTAAACAAAACTTGACAGGGCAAAGGAAGACCCCTCCTTTTCCTGCCCTGAGTCGGCTTGGGATCTCCTTCAAGCAACCTGCTGGTGGAATCTTACTTGAGACCTCAAAGAATCAACTTGTCACCATAATCTACCTCACTCATTCAACCAGTATTAGTAAGGGACAGGCTACAAAGTGCTGGGAACTCTGCCCACTGAGAATTTACAGTAAATAAGATGAGCTGTATTTCCTCGATGCTAAGTCCTCTGTTTTGAGTTATTCATACTCCTGAAAGAACAGATGTACTCTATAGGGTACCATGGTAATTCAAGAAATGATTTGGGAGCAGCTGGATTATAAAATGAAATCCTATGATCTTTTTTTTATTTTTTTTTTGAACTGACAAACTGCAAGTGTAATGACCACCTATGGAGTGAGACTCTTTGCTTACTTCTAAAACAAAAGGAAGCCAGTACTTGCGACTATGACTTTTACAGAATCAAGAATTTTATTTCTCAGAGAGATTTTCAGCAGATTTCTCTTATGGAATCCATAGATGATACTCCATGAAAGATGACTTTATGTTCTACTAAGGGAGTTGGTATCTTTTTCGACTTCGAAAGCAAGACAGTTCATAAAATACATCAGAAAATAATACAAACTTGTTTGTCCTTCCCTTTCCTAGGTTTTTAAGATCCTGAGGGAGCCAAGAACTGCTAACAAATGCTAGCCTTGGGGGGTGGGGGTAATCAATGCTGCTGCCACCGCCTGCCTCTAAAGTGCTAGGTGCTGCCCTGCTCCACTGTGCCCGAGTCTCTCCACCACTCTTCTTCCAAGGCTTCATTCATCTCTGAGCTCTCTTTCCTCTGTAGTCTTTAAAGCACCAGGAATGAAAAGGACTCCATTTGAAATCTGTCTCTTCAGGGCCAGAGGGAGATTACTTCAGATCTATGCCCCTCATCATCCAGATCTACGCTAGATAACTCATGAAGCACATTAAGGGTAAAATCAACCTTGGGGTTTTAAAGATTCCTACAACACTAGCAACAATAAAACTTTTTGAGCATCAAGAATTTACTACGGTTTAGGTTATTCTAGTTACTTTGTGTATAATCCAATATATATGTAATACATATATTATATATATATTATATTTTTTTTCCAAATATTTTCATGGCCAGAAGTAAAGAGGCTGCCCATAAATTGGTCCACCATCTCTCTCTCCAGCTGCCTTCTCTTGGTTCCTTTTGCGGGATCAGCTATGTCCCGTTGCTGACAGGAGGGTCCAAGCTTCAATTCTCTGGCTTTTTCACTCCTATAATTTCCTAGTCAGTGCTGAGCACAGCTGGGCTGTCAGGAGTGCCCTCATTGGCTGTAGCCTCCCCTGTCTCGCCTGCACGCCTATCCGTGCCTCCTGGCCTCAAGCCCCTTTGCTCAGCCGCTAATGACTTTCCACTCCCACAGGCAACTCAAACAAACTCCTAACTTTTCTTTATAAAGCCAAATGTTTTCTTGGTATCATAATCTTCAGCTTTAAAACAAACAAATAAATGACAACCATGAAGACAAAACAACAACAACAGAAAAACCTTCTCTTTTCAAATAAACACTCTGGCTGAACACCTGGGAATCCCTCTCAGGATCCGTGCCCTTTCCAAACGGTCGTGAAGCCTCCTGTGTCCAACCCCTCATGCTCTTTCTAAGAGCTACATTTCGCTGTAAACCGCTGTTTTCACTGGGACAAATGAGTCGGATATAAGTAGAGGCAGAGGCAGCCCCAGCCCCAGCCTACTCCATAGCCTTCACATCTTTCTCCACAGTGTTTCTAGAGTTGGCATGTACATGCTGTCTGTCAGAGAGTGTTCTTGGTTTTGCTTGCGGCCCATGGCTACATCCCACCCCCACAGCCAATACATGGAGTAAGAACACACCTGTCCTGAGCCCTGCCAGTCTGAACTCCCATGACCCAGGAACCCCTGCATTCTCACACCCTCTCTTGTTGGTGAAGGCAGTTTTTTAAGAGCCCAGAGATTTTCACACACATGAAGTGAATGCAGCACCCCCAGTTACTGTGTGACCCTGGGCTGTTTACTTAATCTCTCTGAACTGCAGTGTCCTTGTGTGTAAAAAGGTCCCACGATACCTCATTAGGGCTATTAGGGAGATTAGAGAGGCTGCATATAGCACAGAGCAGGGAACGGCTATGGCCACTGCTCTTCTCAGACACTGCTTTGAATCTCCCCCTTTCCACTGTTCAGATGATAAACTCCTACTTAGTCTTCAAAGCCCAGAGCTCTCATGCCCTCTGATTATTAAATCCCCCCTGCACCTACAGTGCGCTCACTGCTTTATTTCACTCCAGTTTGACAAAAATTGCACCCATCTATCTGGCTGCTGAGAAATTACAGGGAGAGGGTCACCTCTTATTTTTCATAAGTCCCCGACAACAAACTCAGATACGCAGTGGGAATTTAATGAATACCTCCTGACTTGAAGCACAACACACATCAAGAAATGTCTCTTGGAGTCATTCTTCAGAGAGGGTGTTTGCCTCTTCAAAAGAAAACATGAAGTCAAAACAGAGAGAGTTGGGAAATATCCCAAGGGGCCCAAGTCACAAGATCTTGCTGGGCCTCCGAGGCAAAGGACAGCTGGTTAAAAAGTACCTGAGGCAGACAACAGCACCCAAGAGCCTTACACATTCCAGGAGTTAGAGATATTTACTTGAAAGTTCCATAAGAAGGGGACTCTGGGCAGGACTCTGAAATCACAACCAAAATCAAATGCACAAAACTGACACATGGGGGGGTTGGGGGAGGGGCACCCAGAAAGGCCAGATATGCCCGGACCAGATCGGAAACATAAGGACACTGAAAGAACTCTTCCCTCTCAACCTCAGCCTCTTGAAGTCAGCGACCATGGGTTGGCCCTATTTGCTAAGGTAGCACAATGTGTCACATTCAAGAATACAAGCTGAAACTAGCTAAAGGTAATGGTTTAACTCTCCACGAATGCATGCATTAAAGTGGAGAGACCCATAAAGCCAGCCTCGGAACATGCAATGTTTTAGTGACGAAAATTCTATCAGACAACAGGCTAAGAAGTCTGGCACTTTATCATTCTCTTGCGATACCAAACTGGCAAGCAACAGATGCTCCTCGGGCTAAGACTTCTGGGTGTTATAAAGTCTCCCCAAATTGTCTTAGAAATGTTGTGTGGTGTTATGGGAATAAAATTGTGGAGGTAAAAAAAAAAAAAAAAAAAAAAAATCACTGATGAGTAATTTAAACATTAAAAATTTTAAAAATATATTGCCAATATATTGGAATTTATAGAAATGAAAAGATTTCAAATATTTTATTATCTGCCATATATTATTAATTTTTAACAAGCCAATGAGAATTGAGATACTTATTGGTTTTACTTTTAGGACAAGCTAACCTAAACTCAATTGCTATAGTATGCAATAAAAGTCATACAAAAAAAATAGAAAGCAAACTACCATGAAAAATTCCAAAGTTCATAATCCTGTCATGTGTTTAAGGGAGAAAGAAGATGGGCCTGCTCTGCCCATTTTTCTTACTGCCCTTTCTCCCTCTGTCTTTCCTCCACAGTTCCTCCCAGGTATAACTGCTCCAGAAATAAACACATAAACACATTTTGAAAATGTGCAGTATCAGGACTCTAGATCTGCAAAGGTTCTATCTAGTATTTATAGTAAAGCTAATACTGGTTCCCAGAACTAGTAGTCCTAAGTAGTACATTAAATGAAGAGTCCAGAGGGTGTGTGACGAGGCAACACATAGTTGTCTATGGACTCCTGACAGCTCAGTTAACCTGTGGAGTCTGCATCCCCAGGTAAACATGCGGAGGAGCCAGATAACCCCTGTGCTGGGAAACGTGTAATGTTACAGAAACCAAGTCAAAACTAACATTTGAAACACAGCGCTTCGCTTTCAAAACCCAGCATCCAAGGATGCAGAGCAACTGAAATTCACCCTTCAGTTAAAAACAGCCACGTCACAGTCACACACAGGCCACAGCACGGGCATCTAGCCCGAAAGCACCTTCATGCCCTTTCCTTTCTGGTGCCACACAGGCTGTTCTGCTAGTCGCAACTTTTCCTTTCCCAGTTCCATGACACATTTCAATTGCAAAGAAGTTCTGATCAGGCAAAAAAGCCATCCTTACAAAAATTGGAAATCAGAGGCAAACTGAGTTATTTCTTTTCCAGTTCACAACATGTAACATGATCACACCAACACATGGGGGGAGTGGGGTACGGATGCTGTATTTTCCAAACTGTCAGATGATTCTAAACCAGCCGAAACCACAGACGATCCAAACCTCTAAGACCAATGGTGGTTCCTTTCTAGGATGCCCTTGTGGCAATCAAATCCACACTACCTGCAGGCTCTCTTTCCCAGTAACAGTACAACCCAGATGAGTTAATCCCTGTGTAATGAATCCCCAGGCCCTAGGATAGACTCACCAAGAAAAACAGAGAATAACAAAACATGTCTCTGAAATTGTCTACCTCTCTTGTATGTCTCCAGCACAACTAAAGTCCACCTTCTCTTCTCCTGTGATAAGCAAGTTTCAGTCACACATGACCCCGAGATGCTCCCTGCAGGCCACAAACCATGGGTGGGTGCTGTCAAGCCACTTTCACTTGGCAACAAAATCCTATGTACTGCAAGCAACCCCACACAGAAACCATCCTAGGTTGCTCGCGCTCGCTCCCAGAGAGCCTTTGGAAGACCATCACCTTCTGCAAGTGCACACCTCCTCAAGGCTCCCGTCACCATCCAAAGGCCATCGCTGGGAGCTGAGGAAAGGTACATGCTGAAGTAGAATCCAGCTTGCCAGTCTCTGCAGCTACCAGTCCCAGGCTTTGCTCTCCTTCTCCCCAGGACCTCAAGGGACCACGGCCCTTGTCAGGTGCCCTTCCTTTGCCACCCACAAAATGAAGCTGGTCCTTTCCTTTTGAGCAATATCCACGTTGAGAATCCTACAGGGGTGGGTTGTTTTGTTTTGACTACTGCTGTAGCTCTTATTTTTGTTAATGTTAATTACAATTTCTGCTGTGCTCAAACCTGTAGCTCCCATAAAACATGCTTACACACGCGGGGGACAATTGGCGGGTGCTCCCTGCTGGCTGGAGCCAGGCCTCGGAGGCTCTTTGGGGGATCGATTTTCCGGGTAGGGTAGCCTAGCTGTCCCCTAACACATGTTTCTATAAATATCCACTACCCCTGGGGTTGGGAGTAGATATTTACCGGGTCGGGTGAAGGGAGCTCTGGGAAGCAGAGATGAAAAAAGGAGGAGGGGGCGCAAGGAGGAAGTTCCCAGGAAAAGGAGCTCTGGGGTGGGCGAGCGCCAGAGGGAAGCGAGGGGCCCACGCCACGAATCTCCTTTGTGGCAGCAGCTCGGGGCTCGCCCAAGTTGCAGAGGGCGGCGTCGAGGACAGGCCCCTGCCAGGGGCGTGGAGATTCGGCCCTCTCTTCCCACAGTCGGAACCCAACAAGCCAGGGGTCTGCCTGGCGCCCTCCCGAAGCCAGGTCTCACCGTGTGGGCTGTAGTGGTAGCGTTGCTGGCCCGGAGAGGCGGCAGGGCGATGGGGGAGGGCGGGCCGGTCCCCACTCCGCTTCGGGGAGCCCCCGCGCCGATCCCCGGGGAAGCCTGAAGCTGGCGAACGCCGGTGTCCCCTCCTCGGCCTGGGAGCCACGCGCGGGAGGAGACAAAAGAGGGTCAGGGTGGGGGAAGAGAGCCACCTAGACCCCCGCCCCCCGCCCCGGTGGGCAGCGAACCCCCTCTTCTAGGGAGAAGATGGAAGGAGACACCCGGCCCGGGAAAAGCCGGCGGCGTGCGGGAAACGAGGGGGGTCGGGACGCGGCTCCCCGGCGCCCAGCCGCCAGCTGCAAAGTTAAGTTCGCGACCCGGCGGGGAGCAGCGCTGGGCCGGAGCTCCGGAGCCCACGTCGCCGGGCCGGGGGAGGGGAGGGCGGGCCACCAAGAGGGCGCAGCGGCGGGGTCGCGCTCCGGATGCCCCTCGTTCAACCCGCCGGGTTCAGCGATCCCGGGTCACCAACGCGCGCAGCCCCGCGCCCCGCGCCGCCGCCAGGGTCCCGGGCCCTTACCGGTCGGGTAGGCGGCGGGAGCGGCGGCCGAAGGTTTCCTGGTTAACATGGCCGCGGGAGAGGAACGTGCATGGCAGTGCTGCCCTGGCCGCCGGTCCCGCCGCTACTCCTCGCCGCCGCCGCCGCCTCCTGGTCGCCCCTCGCGCGGGTCCCCCGCGCCTCGTCGCCGCCTCGCTCCCGCTACAGCCAGACACACGCAGTCCGCTGCATCCCCTCGGCCCGGACCCGCCGCCGCGAGCCCCCCGCTCTCCTCCTCGCCGCCGCCGTCCCCCTCGTCCTCGGGCGGCTGCTGTACCCCCCGGGCCGTGCACATGCCTCGCCCTCCCCTGCCGCACCGCTGGCCTCCCCGACTCCCTCACACCGGGGCCGCGGGGAGCGGGCTGCGGCCGCCGGGACCCACTCGCTCGGGAGCCTCCTCCCGGGCCCGCGCGCCTCCGCGCACTCTCGCGCACACGCTCGCCCCCGCGGCTCGCGCCCGCGAAGGCCAGCCCCGCCTCCCGTCGAAGCCCCGCCCCGGACTCCCCCGGCCCCAGCCACACAGGCTGGCGGCCACCCCACCCCCACCCGCCACCCCGGGAGTCCCACCCCCTCCGATCTTCCGCAGAGCCGCCCTCCGCTCCCAGGAAAACAGCGACTCCGGCTCGCCCTGCGCCTCCCCTGCGGCCATCTGCCCTCTCCCGGGGTCCCCTTCGCCCCTGCGACGCCCCTCCCCGCACTACCGCGCAACCTACCGCGGCCGGCCTCCTCCCGAAATTGCTGCAGAGACCCCTCCCTCTCCCATCACGCCCCTAAACACCGCTCCTAATGGCTGGTCCCAGACAATACTGCGGCCCCCCACCCCCGGTCCCGGTCCCTGTCCCTGTCCCAGTGGCTCAGCCAGCCCCTCTCCCCAGTTTATCATGGAGAGAACTTAGTTGTATGAGGGTCACCTCGGAAAGTCAGGCCCCGAGGAGGGACTGCGGCTGAGCCTGGTGACCCAAGCATGGACGAAGGAAGGGGCTGCCCTTCCACCTCCATCTCGGTCACGCACGCCCTCCCTGATTCACTGACACCGAGTGACCGCTGCCCTCCAGTCGCTAGGACAAGGGGAGGCAGACAGGCGCCTGTGGACCGCAGCTGAGGTAGCAGTTGGCTGTGGGTTGCTAGGCAAAAATAAACATCAGAGACACCTCCCATTTCCTTACAACTCCCAGCCTTTCCCCAGTACGGTCACTGAGACAGACACACCTTCCTTTCAGCTCTCGGCTGCACTCTGCGACACCTCTGATTCCTTACATCCTCGGAGGAAAAGATTCTTTTTCCCTTTCCCTTCCCAGACACGTGGAGAATTTCCCCGCCCTTTTCATTTGTAGTCTACACCCTGTGTTTCCTAGGAAGAACAACAAATTGGCCTCCCTGTAGCACACCTATGCTTTGTCGTGCGTGTCACACTTGTGCACCTTTGTCCACTTGAACTGTCAGGTGTGAAGGGGAAACTCAAAAAAATTCCAGCAGATAAGGAAGAAAGTTGGACCGGGTCCAGGCATGCACTTCCTTCCTGGGAGGTGCCTAGTTTCTGAAGTGCTCCTGGAGTCCTGTGTCTGTTCTTTACTGTCCTGTTCCTTGTGTCTGTTTCCAGGTCCCTGAGAGTGCTGGCCCCAACAAGAGCAGACTTCAGTCTAGAGGGAGCTACCTCCTGCAGAGTTCTATGGGCTCTGCTGTTTGCAAATTGTCATAGCAACCTCCTACAAAGATCACCTCAGCTTTCTCCAAATGCCAAAGGGACTGGCGCACATTACAGTGTGACCCTCTAGGGCGCCTACAGAGTAATGAGAGGAGGGCACTTTCCACCTTCGAAGAGAATGAGAGACAGAGATAGACAGAGAGGAGAGAGACAAACAGGCAGAGAGAGACAGAGACAGACTAATTTCCTTCCTTCTGGGGGTCCTTTTACAAGAAAATAGGACCGCGGTAGTACATTAATTATCGGCTCAGGTCATGACCTAAATTGCCCCTAGCAAGAAATCCCTCCCTGTGCTTATCACGTTCAAACCCTCACCGGAAGGCTTGAGGAGCATTCAGAATTAACTAGCAGAAAGGGGCTACTAAGGAGCAGCTACACGGGAAAAATGTATCTGAGATTCTCACGGTGGTCTCACTGTTGCTCTGCTCACAGACTGCGCACGTTCAAGAAAAGTCAGGCAGTGTCCCCCTTACTCTTTCTAAACAAGTATTTCCTTCCCATCTTACTTGTTGAGTTCCCCGTACCACTGATGTTTGAAAAAAAAATTGTTCTCAAATATCAATTCCAGTATCAAATTATCTGTACAATGTTTCAAACACCATTGCTTCAAACTTAAATAAATAAGAAAAAATCATAACTAAGAAGAATACTAATAGTACAGGTACATTCTAGCTCTATTTCCAAATTAATGATATTAATAGATTAAAAATAAGGGAAAGGAACACTACTTTTTCCTTTTTTACAAAGAAACGAAATTATTTGCTTTAATTAAAGAAAGGGATATTTTTCTCATTTAGTGAACATTAAATAAAATACGTTTTACTCTATGACAATTTCATAATGCAAACAGTATATATTGATCATGTCTACTCCAACTCTCTCCACCTACTCCCCTCCTATACTCTACCCCAACTCTCTCAGGACCCCGCCCCCAGCCTCCAGCAACCCCCAACATCTCCTCCTCCTCTTCCCCCTCCTCCCCCTTCTCATCCTCCTCCTCCTCTTCCTCCTCCTCCTTTTCTTCCTCCTCTTCCTCCCCTCCTCCTCTTCCCCCCCCCCCTTCTCTTCTGCTTTTGTTTTCCTAACCCACTGGGTCTAACTAGCTCTGTCTGTTAGGGTGCTGACTTGTTTGGCTTGATCTTACACTGGTAACATGGCTCCTGTGAGTTCATGTGTGCAATGGCTCTGTCCTGTCCAGAAGACACCTTCTTCCTTTTTCTGTCTTCCAAAGAGGGTTTGGAAGATGAAAGACCAGTCTCTCTCTGTCTCTATTTCTGTCTGTCTGTCTGTCTCTCTCTCTCTCTACACACACACACACACACACACACACACACACGTACATTTCAATTTTCACTGAACTAAACACTATGAGATATTAGAAACCATGTAAATGTAAGATATGGTCTAAGCTTTCAAGGAACTCCTAGAACAGACTAGAACAAGAAGTCACCTTTAACAAACATATCAGTTACAAACTAAAGACATTCCCTGTCTCCCAAACCCACTCTCTACTCTTCCACCCACTTTCTATTGCAGGAGCCTAAAGTCAGCAGCAATGGCTGCCAGTGGATTGGATAAGCAAACACTATTAGCCAGAGATGGAAGGACCCAAAGACAATGAGGTCAACCGTCTATCTCTGGCTCCTGAGATATCCCACCACGAGTTAGTAGTCATCTTCCATGTTATTTTTTCTACATGCTAGGCATGGAACCCAAGGCCTTGCATACAGCTAGAGTTTTCCCACTAAGCTCTATTTGAGCCTGGCATGCCTGTGACTGAAGACATCAGCTCCTGTTGGACAGGCCTCTGTTTACCCTCAGAGCTTTAGGATCCATCCCATCCTCCCGTTCCTTAAAGCCCCGAGGTAGCAAGGATTTCTAGCTATCACCGTTTCCTGCGTTCTCTTTATCAGTTTGCCCTACCCGCCCGACTGTGCCGAATCCTTCAGTTAAGCTGTGTGCCATTTTTCCTTACACCGTGTTCTGTCTGATACTGAGAGTGACTCATACAGTTCCTGGTTTGGGATTTTTCAGCGTTATGAGGGTGCAAAAGTAATATGAATTCAATAGAAACTGAACTTTGAACTCTTTTTTTTAAAAATATTTTCCCAGGATGGTGATATGTGGAGTCATTTTCTCAGCAGAATATGTGACAGCAGGGAGCCATAGCTCCCAGGAAGCCATGAAATATCAAAAGGTGGCCACTGATACTCTATAAGGCCTAATTAGGCTGAGCTATTGGGGGTGTGCTGGATTAGGTAGCCTTAATGTGTCTTTTGCCTTAACTGATATTTTCAGTTTAAGAGGGGCTTATCTGAGGTTGCCCTCATAATAAATCAAAGACACCTCTCTCTGTACTCTATTGCATAGATCACAGATGCTAAATACCAGGTAACTACAAAGGGCTAGAGAATCTGGGTTCATCGGAAGATCCAGAGCAGATTCCTAGAGGAGGGGGGAATTGCATCTTGCCTTAAGAAAATGGGCAGACAGGCTTTTCATGCCCAAAAGAGAGCACATTCCAAGCAGAAGGGACAACATAGTAAGTGCAGAGAAGTCCAAGGATGGATAACAGGCAGAGATGCTCTGAGTGTGAATCAGCTTCCCGCTGGCAGAGTCCACACAGCAACGAACTTATAAGGAGGTGTCTTAGTTAGGGTTTTACTGCTGTGAAGTGACACCATGACCTCAACAACTCTTACAAAGGACAGCATTTAATTAGGGCTGGCTTACAGGTTCAGAGGTTCCATCCATTATCATTATGGTGGGAGCATGGCAGTGTCCAGACAGGCATGACATGGTGTTGGAGGAAATGAGAGTTCAAACTCTTGTTCTGAAGGCAACTAGGAGAAGATTGGCTTCCAGGCAGCTAGGATGAGGGCCTAAAAGCCCACGCCCACAGTGACACACTTCCTCCAACAAGGCCCCACCTACTCCAACAAGGCCACACCTCCTAATAGTGCCACTCCCTGGGCCAAGTATATTCAAACCGCCACAGGAGGTGAGGCTGATTTCTTTAGTTTTGGATATTTGAATTCCTGATCAATGGCCCTGTAACTTTGGGGCCTGTGAGAAGGACAACATTGTGGCAGCATCATGTGGTAGAGCAAGACTGCCCTTGTCATCATCAGTAATTAAAAAAGCAGCAGCAGAAGAAGCTGCTGTCTTCAGCTTTCTTCAAGGGAATTCCCCAATGGCATGAGGACCTCCCACATGGTCCAACCTGGTAAGAGCTGCCACCGGTTTCCAATAGTTTTTGAGAGTGCTGTATAGGAGGAGACAAAGCCTGCAACATGGACAGGATCGTTGGGGGTACAGTTAAGTTCCAAACTATAAAGCCAGGTATGAAGGTACATGTATTTAACTCCAGCAGCTTGGAAGCAGAACTAGATGGAGCTCTATGAATCAAGGCCAGCCAGGGCTACACTCTGAATTCCAGGATAGCCAAGGATACACAGTGAGACTGTTTCAATAAACAGAACAAACAGAAACCACACACACACACACACACACACACACACACACACACACACACACACACACACACTCCAATCATAAAAGATCCGAACTATAGCACCCCTAAAGTGGACGCATGACCTAAGAAAAGAGATATTGAGGCATAGAGTACAAGGTTTCCAGGTCCAGGGCAATAAAAGCTGGAGAGAGGAGATAACACATGATGTAGGTGGAGATCAGAGGCCCTTGGAGGGTTCTGAGCACTGGGCTGACTAAAGGAAAATGTAGAGCACAGACTATGCATCAGTTTCACTGCAGCAGACTGGACCAAAAGCATCAGTCTGGAGACCATTTTCAGGAAGAACCAAGGGTGGTACTCAAGTCAGTGTCACTTATTTTGATACTTTCTCTTGAGTCCGAAAGACCCACCCACACTTTGAAGCAAAGAGAAGTCTGAAGAGGCGGGGTGGATTTTAGTTTGGTTTGGTTTGGTTTTGATACCATTTGCTTTGAGAACTGACATACTTCACAAGGCTGCTTGTCTAAGTAAGAGTTTTGTCAGAAAGCTCCCTGACATACATGGCCAGCTGACATAAGATATAATTGCAAGGTAGCAAGTTACAATATTGGACGGTGACTTGGCTCAGAGGTAAAGTGACTGTCTGGCCTGGGGTTGACACCAACAAAGAGAAGGGCAGGGTGGGGTGGGGCGGGGAAGGGAAGGGAAGGGAAGGGAAGGGAAGGGAAGGGAAGGGAAGGGAAGGGAAGGGAAGGGAAGGGAAGACTTAGAATCTAAATCTCTCTGCTAATTACACCCTTTCCTAGTATCCTGGCCATTAGACCTAATAAGATGAAGCATTACAACGGGAAGATGTTACAAAAGGAGAAGTCGAGTTCCTTGGAGCCTTTCTGGATTCCTGACTCACGTAGAGAAAGGATTGGTGTACTGCCTTCTGACTGACATTATATCTAAAATTTCTAATTTTAAACTAAGGAGTTAATGCCATTAAACGAATATGCAAAAAATTAAGACCTCCCTCTACCATCTTGTTGTTAAAAGAGCTAAAGGAAAGGCAGAATGGAGAAGATGCAGGAAGAGTAACAGTTTTAGGACAACCCTGATTCCCTGGAAGCCCTGGGCCCTAGAGCCCCTTGGCGAATGTGATGCATCCTTGGGCCCTCCAGCTCAGGCTTGCACTGATACAAACAGGACACAGGAAGCTCTGGGTCACTGTACCCCTACTCACCAGGGGTATGACCCGAGTTTGCCAAAATGTCTCTAGGTCCAGGGGCCTTTTAGACTACATAGATGGAATGAAATGCTACGAAGACCTAAGGCTTTGCGGCCCTTTCAGAGTGCTCTCAAGATATACACAATAATTTTTATTTATACATGACACTTTGTATCGATTGCTTTTGGGTCACTATGACCAAATACCTGACAGAAACAACTTAAGGGAGAAAAACTTGTTTTGACTGATGGATTCAGAGGGTTTCAGTCCAAGAAGATGTGATGGAGCAACTCAGGTCATGATGGCAGAGGCACGTGGTGCAAGATACTCACATCATGATGGACCAAGAAATACGCATCAAGGCAGGAACCAGGGAGGATTGTATATACATATAATGTGTGTGTGTGTGTATATAAAATATATATAATATGTGTATATTATGTATGAATATATAATATTCTTAAGATATATAATATATTCCTCATAGTTCTGCTTGTAACCATGGGCTTTTCCACCTGGTTTCTTTGTTCCCAGAAATAACTACTCTTGAGACTTAATATGTTATGAATAAATGCATAGGCTAGAAGCTTAGGTTTGTTCCTGAGTAGCTCATAATATAATTATCATTTACTCTATTCTGAGTTCTGCCATGTGGTTAGTCACCTCTCCGCAGTTTCGTGTGACCCTTTCCTTCAGTGTTGGGGCAATCTCTCATACCTGACTATTTCTCAGAATGTGATCTCTCTATGCCGAATGATGCTTCCATACACTGCACAAGAGATTCTCTCTGCATCTGCCTTTAATGACTTAACTTTTAGCTAGGCTTCCCCTAGCAAATAAACAAAAACAAAAACAAAACAAAACAAAAAAAGCATCAATATGAAGGTTCAAGTGTTTAAAACATGAACCTGTGGGGGAAGGGTTATTATGTGATTGCTACCTTCAAGTTCAAAACATTGTATTCTGCAGAAAGCTCCTTAACCAGAAAAGTAAACAACTCAAAGTAGCCTTAGGAAGTGCCTAAAACTGACCAGATTCACTAGGCTCCTCTGCGCCACATTAAGTAATAAAAGCTGAGAGTCCCTTCAGATTGAAGAGAGACAATCTGCAAAGATGTAATAATCTAGAAGCATCTATGTTTACCCAGAGGGTTATCAAGTGATACTAAGTCATATGCATTGTGCCCTTTCTATATACTAGGTTCTGTCCTATGCATCAGAAATAGATTGTATTCCGTAAGCTTCATAGGAAGGCTGTGAAGAAGATGGTATCTTAGGAGTTGGCCCCCAAATTTCTTAATAGCATATGACATTGGTTGGTCGAGTTTGTGATGTTTTGACTTTGGGGGGTGGTTCCTATGATTCCCCCAAAATAGACTCTGATTTTAAAAATTGCTAGATTTATAGACACATGTGTGAGAGTATGTATATGCTTGGGCCAGGAAATGGCACAATTTGGAAGTGTGGCCTTGTTGGAGTAGGTGTGTCACTGTGGGCATGGGCTTTAAGAACCTAGTCATAGCTGCCTAGAAGTCAGTCTTCCACTAGCTGCCTTCAGATGAAGATATAGAACTGTCAGCTCTGCCTGAACCTGGATGCTGCCATGCTCCCCACTTGATGATAATGGACTGACCTTCTGAACCTGTAAGTCAGCCCCAATTAAAAGTTGTCTTTTATAAGACTTGCCTTGGTCAAGGTGTCTGTTCGGGGCATGCAAATATGAATATATATGTAAATATATATACATATATATACATATATATACACAAACATTAAATAATGAAACATTGAATACAAATATAATGAAACATAAATTTATTGTTTTCTATAATCTTATCATAGAAAAAAATTCCCCCTATGCTTCAACCAAATGGAGAAGAAGTCTCCACAGCACTTGAAGTAAGTGTTCTCCACCGACATGACCTTTGCACAGAGTAATCTAGACATCAGAGTCATGGAGAATTGCTTTTAATGAAAGCATACATCTATCCATACGGACATTTTCCTTCAAGTTAAAGACTTAATTGACAGTGTTCTGGCTTTTTTACAATCAGCAGCTAAAAACAAAAACTCAGCCTTGGGGGAAAAGCAAAACCGAAAACAAACCTATATGCTCAATTAGTTGGTCAGGAGCAAGAGAAATTACCTGTAATGACTGAATAATTTGAGCAATTTGAGACACATGCAAATATAAGTGTATTTATCTATATACATTAATATAATTAATACATTAATATATATAATTAATAGCCCTAGATAAGTATTCAAACTCTCCTAGTATTTCTTTGATCAATCAAAATTTACTTGAAATATCATTACAGACAAAGTATGTAATGCTTATCAGTTATCTTCCAGAAGCGATGTCACAGACACCCATTGTTCAGAAGTATCATTTCCAGAGGAGAGTTTGGGGTCCAGAAACTAAAGCAAACACTTTCGTTCAGCATACCCAAAGACAAATGGCCTCATCATCATCTCCAACTGCCACAAATATTAGAAATTAGCCAACAAATAATGAACCACCCGTGGGCAGAAAACATCAGAAATGCAGAAGGGAGTAAGAGAGACTTTGCCGAGTGAGCGCTGCTTGGAGAGGAGGAAAGAATAATCTTTCTTAGGGTTTAGAGGAGGGAAAAGATCAAGTGACTGGCCAGCCCTGAAGAACCATGCTTTAAGAGAACAGAAAGAGGAGAGACGTCATCCATGGGTACTCAACAGAAGGAAGAGCAAGCATACTGGCGTAGGTGGAGAACAAGGTTAATAGGGGGAGGAGCTTCACAGAAATGTCTGTAAGGATGTTGAGGTAAGGTTGTGCATGCCTCAAGGTGAAAACCAGAACACAGAAAGAAGTGTGATTTGAATTTTGGGCTCCAGCTTTCTTATCATACATGTTGCCTGGAGCTTTCTCATCTCCTTCCCTGGCTGGCAGTCTTCATCCAGTTTCTCACTAAGGATGTGGCTGTCTGTCTTCTGTCTTCTCTTCCCTCAGTACTTGATTGCCCTTCCTTCCTTGTCTAATTAATCCCCAGTGAGGGATGAGCCCACCCAACCTGTCATATAATGCATGCTTGAGGGAAGAATTCCTCCCTTGCTTTATTCATGACTTACTAGCTGGGCTCTGGGTGAAGTGTTTTGCCTGATCCACCCCTTGTGTTTTCACAGCCAACCAATGAGGCAGACATATCATTATCCTGACTTTAGAGACAAGGACTCCCAGATTGAAAGGCTGGTTGGCTTGCTAGTAATTGGCGGTGAGCGCATTTGAATTTGGGAAAACCTAATGAAGCTCATGCTTCCCTACAGAGCACGGCTTGCTTGTTGTTCAGTTGCCATGGGGCAGACATAGAGACTGGCAGGTCCCTGTCTTCTGCTCTCTGCCTGCAAATTGTCGTCTGACTTAGCAGCACAAGTGCCACCTTCATCCCTCCCTAATGGCTGAGAAGCAAGTTAGAGTCCCTTTAAAGAAAGTCCTGGGTCAGCACGGCCAGCCCAAGTGTATCAGGGTCAAATCCTCTCTGGGTGTCGGTTTGCATGGTTCTGTTTTCTAGTGTGTTCTCAATTTGCCTTTACTAATGTGCTTACGTCTGGGCCAGAATTGCCACGTGGTCTATTTGTCAGTCAGGGTTCTCTGACAGAACTGATAGAACAGATTTATATCCACTCAATGGGGGTTTATTAGAGTGGCTTACAGGCTATGGTCAGAATGGTTCAACAATGGCTGTCTCCTGGCAGAAAAGCTCCACCAGTTGTCCAGTTGCCCAGTCCATGAGACTGGGTGCCTCAGCACTTCCTCTCTGTTGTAGTCCAGGGAAGTCCTAGGGAGCTGATAGTTTTCAGACTACATTAGAATACCAGAGGAGTAGGTTCTAATACCAACGAAAGGGATATCTCAGGAACAAGACAGATGAACTTGCTGGTCAGAGTTAAGGCAAGCAAGCAAAAAGCAAAGTCTTCCTCATTCCATATAAGGCGTGGCCCAGATGTACGGTAAGTCTTCCGATTATCTGGATTTATTGTTAGTCTCCCAACTCAAATAATCCAAACAAGGCAAAGCTCTCACAAGTGTGTTCAGCTGCTTCTGTTTTAGTTAACTCCAAGTGTGGTCAAGGTGACACCCAAGATTAGCTCTCATAACTATCCAGACAATGAATGAAAAAGTGAAGTTAGCGCCAGAAGCTTGATGCAAGTACTCAATCAAGTGTGAAAGCTAGTCTAGAACCGGTCATTTCCTAGACGGCTGATCCAAGCATCTTCAGAATTGTACATTGTCATGTTGGTGAATAATAGAAATTGCTAGCAAAAAAAAAAAAAAAAAAAAAAAGTATTAATGGCCAAGAATCCTGGGCATGTTTTGAATGTTTAAAATTAAGCATGGGTCCACACGACATCAGGTGAGCTCTCCTTGAAAAATAAGCAGTCGACATAAACTTGTGATGAGATCATTCCTAGATCTAAAAAGCTGTTATGAATCCCATTCTATGACTAAATAGCAAAATCCAATTATTCCACAAATATAAAATAACACGATGGCCCTCTAATACAAAATGTTCTCTAATTGAAAAGACAGTAGAAAAGGAGAGGCACTGGGTTTTCTTTTCTTAAGAAAAAAAAATGTAATAGACAGAGGTCTCTATGAAGCTAATGGGCAGTGAAAAGCATCTGAAAGAAGTGTTTATAAGAGTAAGTCATGGGGAAACACTGAGACCTGGAGCCTAGAATGTGCCAAGGCAATCCATGGGGCTGCACATGACTGGACGCAACGTCAGCACTTTTCCATCTCTCCAGGACACAGTGGAAGAAAGGAATGAATTTTAAAAATCTAAATAAATACAGCTGGTACAGCCAAGTCCATGCACTGAGATCCAGGCATTTTATTAATGGAAGACTTGTTCATCTCTTTGCTTTGTGTAAAACGTAATACACGGGTCTCATGGTCTAAGTACCATCGTGGCTCAGCTATGGACTAATCGTATGTCCATTGCCTGTTTCTCAACTTCTCCCTCTTGGTTCCTAACTCCTAAGATATCATCTTCCTCACAGCCTTCCTATGAAGCTTATGGAATACAATCTATTTCTGATGACAGAACAGAACTTAGCATATAGAAAGGGCACAATGCATATGACTTAGTATCACTTGATAACCCTCTGGGTAAACATAGATGCTCTCATATTATTACATCTTAGAATTAACAAGCCAAGAGAGGTAGAAAGGTGTCAGTAAAATATACACCCATAATCACAATAAGGAACAAATGAATTATTCTAAAACCAGGACATACAAGCATTGTGGCCTTTCAATTCTTACATTTGAAATGCTGACTGAAAATACAACAGTTTGGCATGAAAGTCCCAAATCCACTTGAAGATGTTGCAGTCATTTAAACTCTATTATTGAAGACAGTTGCCTCACCCTGTCAGAGGCATAGCAAAATCCTTCTTACCACACCTGTCAGCCCATTCAGGAAGTGGACAGGACCCTACTTTGTCCTGTCTCTTGCAGCCTCCTCCATGTGCTCCTCAGAGTGAAGGCTCTGTCTGGGGAAGAGATGGTGGATGACAGCCCAACACCTCCACTTCATCCTCCGACTATGGCCGTTTCTGCTATTATAGGCAACCTTGCTTTTTTAACTGCAGGGAAAATGAAATCACTTGCCCACCTAAGATGCCATCAGAATTGTAAGAACTAACCCCACTCGGACATCTCTTCTCTCAGTTATTTCCAAAGTAAAGCATGAAGAAGGAAGAACCTGCCTTCCAACTGTATGGGTTAAGTGTGGCAATGAAGCCACTCCAGGGCAAAGGACCTCCTTCCCTCTCCCCCCCCCCTCTCAATCTCTCTCTCCCTCCCTCCCTCCCTCCCTCCTCCCCTCTGTGTGTGTGTTTTCCTGTGATAAAATATCTTGACAAAAGTAACTTAGGGGTTAAGGAATTTATTTGGCTCACAGCTCATTTACAGTTTATTATTGTGGGGAAGTCAAGATACCCGAAGCAGTTACTCACATTACATTCGTAGTCAAGAACATAGAGCAAGGAATTTATGGATACACAAAGAGTGCTCAGCTTACTTTCTCCACACTCACAGAGTCCATCATTCCTGTCTAGGGAATTGTGCCACCCACAGTAGGCTGTCTTCCCACGTGCATATCTAACCTACTCTAGAAAATCCACACTAGGCATTCTTAGATTACATCTACATTGTATTGAGTTGACAATGAACGCTAGATCCCTAGGGTCCTGAGCTAGGGTCCAGCCACCTATTGGGAAGGAAAAAGGTTAAGTGCCCCACAAAGTCTATTCTGTCTCCTTGGGTTCCTTTCTTTCAATGAAGATTTCCAGAAAAAAAAATGATGAAAAAATGACTTACTGGGGAAAACTATGAAAAACACCCAGAGTCATAGTAAAAATCACCGTGGGTTGAATGCAGTCAGAGCCAGTCCTTTTTCTTCAACCTCTTGTGATTTCTGAAACATTGAAAGAATGTTTCATGACAATCTTTCAAAATGTCAGCCTATTTTGGAGTCAGCAAAGCCTGACTCTACCTTGTTCTGGGTTGTCTGGGTTTAATGCAGAGAGCTATAAACCGAGTTTTTACACAGAAACAGTAGGAAAGCTGATGACTTCCATTTTAAGAAATCTTGAAAAGGCGGGGAATTATGTATATTGTATTATTATTATTATGCTTTTATACCTGGCTATGTGAATATCAGCACTTCATATGGAGACAGAAACTTCAGGTCATAAGTGAAATGCATGGCCTCTCCTGAGCAGGGAGAATGATTATCAAAGCCATGTGGGGGATTGAATAGATCCGTTCAGTCAATAATTAAAACTGTTTGCAAGTAACTGGCAAATTTAGAAAGTGAAAGTTAAAAGCCATAAATCAATAGCATTCTGCAGATATGTTTTGCTTGGCTTTTTACACGGGGCTTTTTGAAAATGTGAACCCAAGTCCAGCCTTTTAAAATTAGATTTCATGTAAATACACATGTTTCTGGTTGTTCTAGAAACAACACAAAATCAGACTGCATCAGCCTCCCTTCCTTTTTATAATAATGGCATACAAACCTCCCTATCCCCTCCTCCCCCCGGGCCCTGCAGAATACCACAGTCCCTACCATTTCCTGTTATTGTATGTGGTAGCGTCTTTACTTTTGGTGGTACCTACTTCTCTAGCATGTCAGTAACCTCTACATGAGTTTTTTAATTAATGGAATTTCCTCACCACAGTCTTTCCACAGATATGAACGCATCTCCCCGCTCCTAGTCTTTCCTCTCTTCTCTGTTTATTTGGGTATTTATTTACACCGAGACTGTTCAAACCGGTCTTGTTTATAAATACAAATCAGGAACAAGAAATATCGTTTTGCCTCGCAGTTAGTTGTGGAGACTCTAAAATCACGGCTTGTTTGAGATCTACCTGAGGTGACCTGGTGTAGCTACTGCAGACAGCTCTATAGAGATTCATCATACACTGTAAAAGCATACCTTGTTTGTTGTTGTTGTTGTTTTTGTTTTTACAGTTACCAGCTTGCTTTGTCTGGAAGTCATTAAGGTCCTGAAGTTTCTGTAGATGTTGACAAACATGTTTCAAAGTCTAGGTGGAGAATCCATTTAGGACACCAATAACTCTTGAAATAGCCTGCTTATCCAATAGTTCTGCATACTAGTTTGTATCTGGACATATCATGGCCAGCATTAAATGCCAGACTTCTACCCTTCCAAGATATTTCCCCTAATGTGTTTCCTGTCTCAGCATAGGGAATTTCTGGTGTTCTGGTCAGTCAGGCTGAGTGCCTTAAAGCAGTTCAGCTAGTTTTATTTGTCAGCTTATCACAACCCAGAGTCATCTTGAAATAAGGAACCTCAGTGGAGGAATTCCCAGATCTCAGTGGCACTGTGACCGTGTCTGTGACAGATTGTCTTGGTTGGTGGTTCATGAAGGAAAGTCCAGGCCACCATGCATCTAGGCTATATAAGAAAGTTAGCTGAGCATGAGCCAGAGACAACTGTTTCTGCTTCAGTTCCTGCTTGAGATCCTGTCGTCACTTCCTTCAGAGATGAACTGTGACCTGGAAGTGTAAGCCAAATAAACCCTTTCCTCCCCAGGTTACTTCCAGTCAGACTGTTTTATCCCAGCCACAGAAAATTAAGTAGAATGTGGTTCTTTATTTTCTTCTTGCTCTCAAGCGTCCATCCCGTCATCTATAAAACCTAATAATTTTACACTAAAAGAATTCTAGCAATCATCCTCCTCTCATTACCACTGATATTACCATAATTAAAGGCCGTGCTACTGCTCAACTGCACCATGAGAAATATCTTCCAACTTAGTCTCCATTGCTCCTTTTATTCCTAACATGGCAACCACAAGGGTCCCTTCCAGATGGTCTCTCAGATGTTCCTGTCAGATGTCCCTTTCGGATGACCCTGTTGTGCCACTTCTCAGTGGTCAGAGTAAAAGCCAAAGTTCTTGGTGTAACTAAAAGCTCCTAAGTAATTCTCACCGTCCCTCCTCACCTTGTGAGGCTAAGCACCTCCCTTGCACACTTCAGCACCACAGGCTTGTGATCGCCTCTCAAACAGTTCACATCCAGGGCTGGGAAAGAGGTGCAATGGGTGCAATCATGAAGGCAGGAGATCAGAAACGGCACTCATAAAATAGCTAGCGTGGCAGTGTTGCTTATAACTCCGGCACCAAGGGAGATCCCCGAGGCTCACTAGCCAGCCAGTCAGCCTAGCCAAAGGCGCAAACAGTAGGTTCAGTTACAGAAAGACCAGCTCAAAATTTAACTTGGGGAGTCATAGAGGAAGATGCTCAAAATTGATCTCTGGCTTCCACATGCACAGAAACGGAAGAGCACACATGTGTATATATGTACATGTATATGATACACACACACATACACACACACACACACACACACACACACACACACACACAGTATGCCACACTCACTCCACACCCAGAGTCTTATTTGTATCAGCTCCTTTGCCTGGAATATTTTCCTCTAAAAAGTCCTTATCTCTTTTGAGTCTTTGCTACATGTTGCTTGTTGGCTGGAGTTGTCCCTAGTCTACTGAAGATCCACTGAAGATAGTATGCACCCTAGCATGTACACATATACACACATGTATACATACATGTATGCATACAGATATACATACAGACATACATGTATACACACATATACACACACATACATACAAACACACATACACACATACATGCACATACATACATGTGCACATACAGACACACATGTATACACACACATATACACATACGTACATAGACACAGTACACATCCACAATGTATACATACACATATACACACATGTACACACACGTACACACGCACACACACACACACACACATGCATACACACATGTATACACACATATATAAACACATGTACACATAGACACACATGTATATACACATATATACACACATGTACACACATGTACACACATGTACACACATGTACACACACACACACACACACACACACACACACACACCTTTTTTATGCTCTCACCATCACTTGTCCTTGCTCGGTTTTCTCTTTGTTTCCTTCTTCTAGAACACAAGCTTTCTGAGAACAGGGCCTTTCCTTGTTCTTTTTCTTTAACCTGCTGTTTTTTAGTGCCCAGAATAGCTCATGGGGATGAGAGTTTCCTAACAAATATTCAATGAATAAATTAGGTAAAAATGACATTATTTAACTTCTTTAAGTATTTAAATATTTAAATTATTTGAATAAAATCTGTAAGGAAAAAATGTATGCGTCCAATCATGAGTACGTTTATTCAACAGCCAAAATAAAAATGTTTATTTCACATGTTCCTTCGACATGACCCACAGTTTCTAGTTTACCAAAACTAAGCGCCCTTGCTCAGTCCCAAGTGTGTGGATAGTCTATAGATGAATAAAGAAAAGTTTGTGCTTTGAATTATGCCATAAGAGCCTTCCTCAACTTGATACCTTAGTGGCTGACACTGGAGTCAGCTGCATAAAGGAGTCTTGAGCTTCGAGCATCGAGCATCGAGCATCGAGCATCGAGCATCGAGCATCGAGCATCGAGCATCGAGCATCGTTACAAAGCCTCCGTGGGCCCCTGTGGAGCTGGGTGTAGCCCTCAGTCTGCCTCTGTGCATTCAGCACCATCACTCACAGGCTTGTTTTAACATCTTCCCAGAAAGGTGCTGCAGCTCTTGGGCTTAAATTATGTAAATGTACCTCACAACTTCTGAAGTTGAAAAAACAAAGTTGTAAAAAAAAGAAAAAAGAAAAAAAGAAAAGAAAGTACACCTGAAAAATGTATTCAATTAGGATACTTACAAATTTTTATTTAAAGGCACAGCATTAGGCAGGAGACACAGGTAGTGAACTTCAATTATATTATAATAAAATCTACCTCTTGCAAAGTCAAAAGCATGTTGTAACCAGAATTCATAACAGAAATAACTCTATATACCAGTGCTTCCCAATGCTGCTGCCCTTTAGTACAGTTCCTTGTGTGTGGTGACCCCAATTATAAAATAATCTTCATTGCTACTTCATGAGTTACAATTTTTCTATTGTTATTAATTTTAATGTAAATATTTGATATTCAGGATAGCTGTGACCCCTTAGGAAAGGGTTGTTTGACAAACAAAAGGGTTGTGACCCACAGGTTGAGAACCATTTCCATATAATATAACTCTAGTTATTTTGTATACTGAGACAAGAGGATCACGAGTTTAAGGCCTACTTGGCTCCAGAGTCTGTTCAAGGTCAGCCTAGGTAACTCACAATCTTGCCGTAGAACACAAGTTTTAAAATGTAAAGGACTGGAGAAGACAGCTCAGCGGTAGAACACTTGCAAGCAATGCACAAAGCTATCGTCCAATCTCCAGTAAAAAGAGTTAATTGTTTTTTTAAAAAGCACTGTTGAGAATTTGATGGTGATGTTTTAAAAGATAAATCTATTCAAAAGTGCAAAACTCTATGGTTTGTCTATGCTCGGCCCAGGGAGTGGCACTATTAGGAGGTGTGGCCTTGTTGGAGTGGGTGTGGCCCTGTTGGAGTAGGCGTGTCAGTGTGAGCGTGGGCTATCAGACCCTTATCCTAGCTGCCTGGAAGCCAGTATTCTGCTAGCAGCCTTCAGATGAAGATGTAGAACTCTCAGCTCCTCCTGTATCATGCCTGCCTGGATGCTGCCATGTTCCCACCCTGATGATAATGGACTGAACCTCTGAACCTGTAAGCCAGCCCCAATTAAATGTTGTCCTTATAAGAGTTGCCTTGGTCATGGTGTCTGTTCACAGCGGTAAAACCCTAAGACACCAAACAAAATAAATTTCTGTGGAAATGCCTTAGCTTATCGTGTAACATTAGAAAGACGGCATCGGTGCACAGAAGGTGCAGTGTCCCAGAATTCCTTTTTTATTAGAGTTAAGCAATTCTAATGAGACCACTGCACATAGGAAGGAGATGGAGATGGCTGCCATCCAGTCCATGTAGCCACAGCAGGACAGCTGGTGCTTAGGCAGGGAAGGCTGAGTGAGGGCTGAAGAAAGACCACAGTTTCTCCTGTTCGTGGATTCTAGCCACACATGTGAAGTTGTCTCTGCCACACACTTATGATGCAACAATACAGTGTCCCAGATTTTAAGTTACAAATGACGTTCTTGCCTTCTTACTAGGCTTTTTCAATATTTTCTTACCATCCAATATAAAAATATTGAAATTAACTTTGGGGAAAGAAAACCTCTCTGAAGTTCTCATGCCTATTCTTATTCTTATTCTCATGCTTAAAACATAAGTTAGCAATATAATTTTGAAAATTCAGAGCCTTACCATTACATTTTTCCTCAAAGCATGAAGGGTCAGCATTTTGATTATGCTAAGGGCTCACTCTGTATTATTTAAGTTGAAGACACACCTTGGGAATCAGAAGAAGCTCTGCTTTACTGTGCAAATTAGGCCATGTTACTCCTCTATTTCAGGGTTTCTATGGCTTCGTGTTATTCTCAGGATAAAATTCAAATTCCTTAGTATGATTGTTTGAATAGGTTTGGCTTCTATAGACTCATGTGTTTGAATATGCTTGATCCATGGGGGTGGCATTATTAGGTGTGGCCTTGTTGGAATAGGTGTGGTCTAGTTGGAGGAAGTGTATCACTGAGTAGGTGGGCTTTGAGGTCTCCTACACTCATCTGCCCAGTACAGAAGACACTCTCCTTATGGCTGCCTGTGGAAGACAGTCTCCTGCTGCCTTCTATCAAGATGGAGAACTCTCAGCTCCTTTTCCAGCACTGTATCTGCCTGAAGACTGCCATACTTCCCACTATGATGATAATGGACTGAATCTCTGAAACTGTAAGCCAGCCCCAATTAAATGTTGTCCTTTATAAGAGTTGCCTTGGTCATGGTGTCCCTTCAGAGCAATGAAACCCTAAGACAGTTAGCATACATCAATGGTAGACAGGCGCCACATTATACCAGACCTTGAAATGTGCTGGCTCTTTACAGAATGCTGTCTGTGTGCTTTCCCCATGCCTTCTGGCCTCTTTCCTTTCCCTTCAAGACTCAACACTGAGCTCTCAGTAACCACCCCCCCACCCCCCACCCCCCCCAGCACTCCCTCTTACGAGACCATCAATATTGTAATAGACAACATTTTCTAGAGAACCAGAATCTATAGACTATTTGTTTAGACATATAAAGAGAGACGTTGTGGAGGATTCAGTTGTGTGATTTTGGAACTAAGAAGCACCGTGACTTGTCATCTGCAAGTGAAGTTGGGGATGCTACATACAGTTCCAATGTAAGGAAAGAGGCCTGAGAACTGGGGGGAGGGGGCAGAAGAGGGGCTGATGGTATCATTGTTAGTTCTGGTTCAGAGACCTACAAATTACAAGTACCAATGTGTGTGGCTGCCATGGCTCCAACAGAAAACAAACAAACAACACAAAAATACAAACAAGCAAAGATGCTTTCTCTGCAATTCGTTTTTCTCTTACCCTAAAGAGGAAGAATGGCAGCCATGCACACTGATGAGAGCCAAATACACCCCAGAAACATCCCCACAATACATCCTGAAATGATGTTTTGTAGACAAGCTGTGCACCCCTCAGCCCAGTCATGTACATTAAAATTAACATTCATCCCCTGCCATCTTGGCACCATGTTTATTATGTACTTAAACATACTTAATCCCCACATAAAGACAATAACATGATCACAGTGTCATCTAACATGATATAACCTTATTTCACGTAACCAAAACTACACTAATCCATTTCCCAGGAAAGAAAGGGGAGTCTTAGAAGCATGTTGACTCTTTCCTGAGAACTAAGAACACAAACACTCTGATTCTAAACAAATAACATTCCAATATTTAAATGGGGGCCAAAGTGTCTGAAGAAGCCACACAGCGAGGGGATATGAGACAAAAGGAAACAAAGTTATTTGTTATGGATCTATATACAGAAACATATTCAGAATAAAATGAGGAAGTACACATGACAATTATAGCCCTGGTGTTTGCAGCTTGTTACATGGTAATTAGCTGGCATTTGCAGTGGTCTTATACTGCGCACCCTGTATTCCCTTTACCTTCAGAAGCACCTCAGCCGGATAGGGTTAGTTACCTGCTTAGGATGAGCAAATCTCCATTTCTGAGAGTCTGGAACACTCGTAGGCCTACTTGCATTAGATCACAGTTTTCCAATGGTCTCACGGTAGACGGTGATCATAGATGGCCCCGTAAGGTGTGGCTTGTATTCCAGATAGAAATTCACTGTGGGATCCTAGTCAGGTTGGCCACCACAGTGATGTCATAATTCCCTTCTTGACCTGTTGATTCAGGGCAATAAGGAGGTCATGGTGGCTAGGTAACAGCCATGACCCAGTGCAGTGGGATGGTTGTGCTTCCTGTAGGGAGCCTTTCTTTCTTCCTTGGGGATGGAGACTTTGGTCTAGCAGACTATAAATAGGAATAGGAAACACTATCTTGCTAGTCAGTTACTGAGAGTAATTGGCAGTCATGTTTAATCTACGTATGAGTCCTGGCTATCAGAGACACTGCAGTGTGCCCTGGCTACCTGTCCAGGACAGAGTCTAGAGACTCTTATCCCAGCCCAGAAAGATATTAAAAACTAGCTGAGTCTGAGTCTTTAAGAGGCCATCCTACCATTCTGATGGGTTAGTGCTATTGGGTCAGGCCTGTGAATTCCATGGGCATGAGTCCTTTGCCAGGAAATAAATCCCAGAAGGGATATATCTTGGAATGCTATGCTACTGCATAAGGCATTCTGTCCATCCACTGTGAGTAGTTTTTTCAAAAGCATTACCAATACAAAAGATAAACGTATGTATAGACTCTATGTACCATGGATACGACGAGAGGGAGAAAGAGTAGGAGTGAGCCCACAGAGATCAGGCTACTCCATGCCATTCACTTGCATCTTTAGGAGTTGTTGAGCTCTGGTTGTGTGATTCCTGGTTGTTAACTTGACTACATCTGGAGTGAACTACAGTCCAGAAATGGAGGGCACACCTGTGATCCAGATCTTGAGGCTGGAAGACACAGGCCTCTAACTCAGATCTTGACATGGAGATCTTGAGGCATAGTGGCCATGAAAAGTTTAGGCTCAGGCGATGTAGTACACGTTTTTTATCCCAGGAGATTGAAGCAAGCAGATCTCTGAGTTCAAGGCCAGGCTGGGACAAAGCAAGTTCCAAATTCAGGCATGGTGATACACACTTTTAACCTGGGCCACACCTTCTGCTGGAGGCCTACATAAGGACACTGGAAGAAGAAAGATTCGCTCTTCTTCACCTGCTTGCACTTACTTGCCGGCACATCTGTTGGAACCTACTTCATCTTCAGGATTCCAGTTTATACACAGACCAGCTGAAACAACTAGCCTCATGGGACTGAGCAACTACTAGATCCTTGGACTTCCCACTCACAGCTGCCCATTGTAATCCCTTATTATATAGAAACATTCCATAAGTTTTGTGACTCTAGAGAACCCTGACTAATACAGGTTACATACATAGCATTTCAATGTGATTATGAACTATTTCTCTCCACATCTAGTTTTAAGGTTGGATACCTTGGGTAATACCAAATTCCTGGTAGACAGTTTAAGACACATGTCAACCTGGTAACCAATGGCCATGTCCAGTCTCCACTAAAGCCCCATAGCAGGGAGAAAGCTATTTCTCAAAAGAATAGCTATCTTTAGGTGATGATAAGCACCATGTTTCAAGATCCTAAAGGCCTCAATCAAATCACCTGTGAGGATTCCCAGAATTTCTGAAGAGCATTCTATTGACCCTTCAAATGCCACAGTATTGCTCTGATTGCCAAATGGCAAAGCAGCTTACACAGTAGCCAGGACCTATTGCAGATACTTCTTGTTATTTGGGCTCCAATCAAATCAATAGAAAATGGGCCAAAATGATACACCTCAATGAGGAATACATTGCTTCAAAAATTTAAACATGTCTCTTTGGCATTCTACATATTTCCAGCTGTAGAACAGATCATTTACAAGTTAACCTCCATCTTAGAAGGTATCTGTCCATCCCACATGCCACTGGGACCCTAAAACTTTCACTCAAGGGAAAGCTTCCTATATTCTATCTGTCCCCAGGACTAACCACTGGCACTGGTAGAGAAGGCACTCTCAGAATTGAGAGTTTCAATGTCCCCAGTTCTATCAAGAGCCTTCCCAAAGACTAATCATTGCCTGTTTGATGGTAGACAGCCCGTAAGGCTGGGAGCTCAATTTCTGTTGTACTTGAGTTTCCCAGTGAGGTTCGGCATTTAATTTTCAGAAACTTCATCCCTGTAATTACAGAAGATAAGGGACTTCTGTGGGCACACACAGACTCTCTTGGGTCATTCTTATGTCACACGAGTGGAAATTTGAACCTTGGAGATTATCCTGTTTGTCTTCCCCCACCTACCCACTGCACACATATAACTAGCTCTAGCAATATCAGACATTGCTACGCCAGTGCCATTATATTTATTAATTTTCCAAGACATGCTTGCAAGTATCATAGTCAGAACCAACTAACTTCTTACCCCTGGAAAGCACTGATGAAGAGCAGTCAGTACAAATACTGTATTATTTCTTTAAACAGTAATGCCAGTGGGCATCAGGACCTGTTTACTACTAGGAAGCATAATTAGCATCTTTAATTCGAATAAAATTGAAAGTCAGTTCTAGAAACCACAAAAAAATTCAGAATTCTCTTCTTTAAAATCATGTCCCTCTACTGTCCCCAAATCTGTATTAGTTATCATTTATTAATTCATATTCTATAGAACTGATAGAAGATTAAATAGACAAACGATAGATAGCCAGACATCATTGGATTAATAATCTTTGATGGCTCCATAAAGGTCCATGAATTACAGAGTTTGGGGGGTTTATGGACTGTTGAACACATGGAAGTGTTAAGAAGATGGTCCGCAAAGAGAAGGCAAAAATCTCTAAGCCCTTTGCACATCGTGTTCTGTAGACATCTTTGACCGTTTCTCTTTATCCTTTGCAAAGATAAACATAAGTAAAATGTTTCTTGGAGTTAGTGAACCATCCGGCAAATTATTGAGCAAGAGTTTAAGATTATGGGGATTTCTAATACATAAGCAGCTAGCCAGAGGCACAGGTCACAACCTTGAACTTATTATTGACATTTGAAATGGAAGTCTCATGGGGACTGAATGAGAAACCTACAGGGTTTACAGTAACTTCAATTAGTGTCGGCACTGAATTGAACTATTGGACATGCTATTGGTGTCCACTGAAAAGTCACTGGTAGGGACAGGGGCACAACTCACTGAACAGATGTGATCTGCATGAGACTCCAGGAGGAGAAGGGAAATTTCAGCGCATTGTCTTTTCTTGTTTCTTAGAAACAATAACGTTCAAGTTTCAGTTTTAAATAGGGCAGTCAGGTGGACCTTACTGCAGTCAGGTGGACCTTACTGACAGGCAGCCTTTGGATACTTTGCCCCGTGTATGGGGTTGGAGAAGAACACACAGGCAGAGAGACAACCAAAGTAAAGTCCAGATCCTTTGCTTAAGTCTACCCAGGTACAGCCCAGAGGCCATCGTGCCTGCAGCCCAGGGAATGAGGACTGAGGATGTCATCAGAGGGAGATCACAGAGATGAGTGTATTCAGAAAGGTGGGGAAGGATGACCTCTCACTCAGAGGAACCCTGAGCTAAACCCTGAGCATGAGAGAAACAAACTAATATCTGAATAGAAAACCACAACCTGCGGAACAAACTATTTTGGTAAACAGGAAAATAATATTCCTGAATTGACAGTTTCCTTTCTCATATTCCTTGGACTCTGTGTGTGTGTGTGTGTGTGTGTGTGTGTGTGCGCGTGCGTGCGCGTGTTCTAGACCAAAGGAAGCTGCATTCTATATATCTGAAATGTATCTAGTGTTTCTTAACCAAGAAGTCTTGGTTACATAGAAACATGTTGACCTATGAGTAGGATTTTCTTACAATGCATAACCAACTTAATTTTAAAAGACTGTCCTTAGATTGAATAAAGGAAAAGAAAAAAATTAATTTTTAAAATTCAAAATACTGTTTTAAAATAAGTTTTCTAAAAAGGTACACCAGATTCAAGGTGTGGTACACAAATTTATTATTACAGCCACAAGATGACCCTATAAAATGTTGACACATGGCTCTCTGCTCTTCCCTGTTCCAGAGACAGCCTCATCTTCTGGTGCAGTACTAGCCTCATCCCTTAGACTCAGTGGTGAAGGTTGGCAGGCTTCTGGCAAAGGGTAAATTGTTACTATCAATGACCCCTTCACTGACATCAACTACATGGGCTACTTGTTCTGTGGTCTAACCATGGCAAGGTCAATGGCACAGTCAAGGCTGAGAATGAAAAGCTTCTCATTGATAGGAAGTTTATCTCCATCTTCCAGTAGTGAGATCCTGTTAACATCAAATGTCTGGTGGTGCAGAGTATGTTATGGAGTCTATTGGCATCTTCACCACCACAGAAAACACCATGGTCCACTTGAAGGGTAGGGCCAAAGGGGTTATCATCTCTGCCCCTTCTGCCAATGCCTCCATATTTGTGATGAGTATGACCCATGAGAAATATGACAACTCACTCAAGATGGGAACTGGTCCTAGAAGAGTTTTGTCATCAACCAAAAGAGAAAGCTATTTCAAGAGTAAGTTAGGGAAATGTTTTATGTTAAAACCATTACAAATGGCTAATGGTACTGATAAAATACGTTTTAACTGCATGGTTGATTAAGGAAATGCAAAGCAACTGTGAGGTGTTGGAAATTAATTTGGGGGAAGAAACACAAAGAAAAAGGAAAGAGAATAGTTGGGTAAGAATATTGCATGAGACAGAGTCTCAGTGCCCTTGGCCTTGGGAACAGGGAGTCTGCTGCCATGCTGCTGATGTGGTTTCTGGTGAAGGATGAGCAGAAGGAGGTGATGGTAAGGACTGCATCCCTAAGAAAAGATCCTACATCCTGGCCTCCTATTTTTACATCCAGGAAAATTTATTTAGTAAATGATGCAAAAGGAAATGTAATTACAAAGTTAATTAACTACTAACTAGAGACAGGGGATTGTGACACTAGCCTCCAACTCCTGGGTTCAAGAAATCCTCCTGCCTCAGCCTCCCAAATAGTTGGGATTTCAGCCATGGAATATTTACTATACCTGAGTATATAATCAGTATCATAACCATCACACTATTATTATTACTTTGTTTTAGTGAGACAGGGTTTCTCTGTGTTATAGCCATGGCTGTCCTGGAACTCAATCTGTAGGCCAGGCTGGTTTTGAACTCACGGAAAGATCCATCTGCCTGACTCTGCCTGCCAAATGTTAGGAATAAATGTGTGTGCCACCACACCTGGCTCATCATTATTATTTTAAATAAAGAAAAAATATATCAATAGAAGAAAGGTCAAATATTTTAAATCGATATTGAAAAGTAGATATAGTAATATTCCACAAAAATAATGATGTGGGAAAATATTGATGACATAAAGATATGTTTGATGTAGAATGGAATGAAGTTCAGACACACACACACACACACACACACACACACACACACACACACACACACACGTGATAGAAATAAAGCCAGGTGGACAGACAATTAGGTAGTAATGATGATTAATTTTAAATGGTGAGGTTATAGGGATTTTTCTTAGGTTGTTATACATAACATTCATAATAAATAACCATTCATAGTTCTACTGTTTAACTTCAATATAAATTCCTCACTGAATATATGATTTTTTCTATTTTCTGTATGCAAATTTTCAAAACTGTCATTTTTTTTACATTAATTAACTTATTGAGGAGTAGTTGGGGGCTGTGGCAATCCGAGGACAATGTGTAGGAGTTGGCTCTCCTGTTCCTCCACGTGGGTCTCAAGAATTGAACTGAGGCCATAGGCAGCAAATACCTTTATTTGCTGAGCCACCCATCATCCCACCCCACTCTACCCCATTATTTTAAAATAGAACAAAAGTAAAGTTACACTTAGGCAGTGGGAGCAAATGTGAAATCACTTGATGTCATTTCTGGCATGAAAAGGATACAGGGGCCCTGGGGGGATGTTTCTGTTGCTAAAGTATCTGTGGTGCAAGCATGGGGAACTGTGCTTGGATCTCCAGAGCCTAAGTGTGAAGCCTGGCATGGTGGTACACACATCCAACACTGGTATTGGAGCTGAGGGTGAGGATTCCCAAGTATCTAACTTCCCAGCCAGCCAAGTCTGATCTATAAGCTTCAGGTTCACTAAGAGATCCTATCTCAAAAACAGGAGAGTGGTCAAGGAAAGACACCTGATGGCAACCTCTGACTTCCTCGTGCATTCATGCATGCATGTGTACTCACCTAACATGTATGTACCACACACAACATAATATGGTGTAATATGTGGAAGAGGAGGAGGGGGGAGGGAGAGAAGAAGGAGGGGAGAGGGAGCAGAGGGAGCAGAAAAAGAAGAAGAAGGAGAAGGAGGAGGAAGAGGAGGAGGAGGAGGAAGAGGAGGAGGAGGAGGAGGAGGAGGAGGAGGAGGAGGAGAAGGAGAAGGAGAAGAAGAAGAAGAAAAAGAAGAAGAAGAAGAAAAAGAAGAAGAAGAAGAAGAAGAAGAAGAAGAAGAAGAAGAAGAAGAAGAAGAAGAAGAAGAAGAAGAAGAAGAAGAAGAAGAAGTCATAGTCGTAGTAGGAGTATAGATCACCTCCATTTTAAAGTCCTCAATGTCCTAGATGCCAAGCTAGCCTGTTAATCTTCTGGGTAAAATGTGTCAGTGGCAGGATCTCTGGTACTGACTGCAAGTATTTATCTTTTCCAAATTATTGACCAAACTGACTTCGCAGAGACCTTCAACTGAGGCCAAGTCTTAAAAGCGGTGGGTTGAGAAATAAGCAACACCAGTCCTTTGAGCACAAGTCAACAAGGAACGTGTAAGAATCTAAATGAAATGTGCCAGTGAGCCGCCATGCTAGGAAGTGATGTGAATTTGTAACTCTCTGTGGAGTTACTTGGATCTTACACACTGTAGACAAAGGGAGAACAGAGCCCCTCCCCAATTTTATATTCTGTTCTTCTGGATATTTTGCTCAAGACACCCTGTCCTAATGTCACGCTTACTACAAATGAATGAATGAATGAATGAATGAATGAATGAATGAATGAATAAATAAACAAATAAATCCTACCTTCTCTGCCGTTAAGTTTTGGAACTCTTCAAGGCAAGCAGTTTAACCTCAGTACTAGGGAAGAAATGATATTGGTTATTTTAAGAACGGTGAGTGCTTGCTTTCTTTCCTTTCCTTTTTTTCTGTTTCTTTTAATTAAGTCTTAGTTCTCTAACATTTGGAAAACCAGCTTTTTCAGTTTCATTGCATCCTGAGGCAGCGGTGCTCAATGAGTTCAATGTGTCCCCAGTGGGCGTTCCATCATCTGAGAGCCCTCATCCCTCAGCTGGCTTCGTACACACGTAAAGCACCAAGTTGCCCAAGGCATCCCTTCAAAGCCAACTAAGTGGCAGTTCCAATCTCTGTTCAGAGAGAAGATTACACAGCAAATGCCAATGCTCAGGATGCTGAAGGATGTGGGGGACCCTAAAGGAAACAGCGCGCACGCGCATGCGTGTGTACACACACACACACACACACACACACACACACACACACACACCAGGGACCCCTGCGCTTCTTTCTCTGGGTGTAAACTTTCCTAAAAGCATTTGCTTAGGACACATAAGTGAGATGTTTCTCCTCCCAAAGATTCTTCTCATCCTGCTCCACATCATGGTGCTGTTAGGCACCTTGTTATAACCCCCACACCCCCGCACCCCCCTAGGATCCAGAATGTGGCACACTATGGCTGCTCTATTTCAGTCTTCACTCTCCTGGGATGGACATAAGTTTCCTTCCTTCCTTCCTTCCTTCCTTCCTTCCTTCCTTCCTTCCTCCCTCTCTTCCTTCTTTCCTTCCTTCATTCCTTCCTTCTTTCCTTGAATAAAGGTCATAGGTTGAATCCCTAAGATCTCTCTCAAGCCACCTTGCCATGGTGCAGTGCCCCCTTAAATCAAGAGAGAACAAAGCTGAAGCATCTCACATGCAGAAGAGTGTACAAGGGACCAAACAGTAGAACACCGTTTCTTGCTCATTTAAACTCAGTTTTTAGCTTGGAAGTCCCTCACCTTCCTAATGCCTTTGAAGGTTCTGAGTCCGCCATCGTGAACTGGGGATGTGAACCGGTTGCTCCGTGAGCTTCTTATCCTGCAGGTGAAGCTTTGGTTGGCTGCAGCTCCAGCAGGCACTGAAACTGCGGCTGACTTCTGTCCTCATATCCTAAACCGGCACTGAGAAGGTCCAAGTCTGAATTCCCAGGGCCCATCTTCTGTCATCGCAACCCCATCAGCCTCCTGTAGACAGCGGCATGCTATGCGAAACCATTCAGGAAGCATTTATAAAACACATCTGCATTTGGCCCTGGGAAGACGTGGGAGAGGAGATTCTTAGCTTCACGTTTTTTGTTTGTCAGGAATGAAGGAGCTAGCTTTAAGATTACCTATCGATTTTATCAAATACATAGTGCTACTCTGGGCTGGGAAAAATATCCCTTTGCTGGCTGGTCTTGTAGCATGTTGCTTTAGGTTCTCTCCTCTCTTTTGCTCATTTTTCTTTTAATTTAGTGAGGAATCAACATGCAGGGCCTAATCCAGTCAGAATTACTAAATGCTTTGCTTGGCTATTCACAGGTGCTTTGCCTGTGTTTGCCTGATATTCCCTCTAGCTAAACGGGATAAATTACAACTTTGATAGTAATCCAATATGGCACACGTGCCTCAAAGACCTTAATATCAGGAAAGTACTAAAAAAAAAAAAAGAAAGAAAGAAAGAAAGTACTTAAAAAAAAAAAAAAAGAATTGTACAATTTATGGCAATTTTGTAGAAATCCCTCAGAGCTAGATAAAGAAATATAAACATTATATTGAGAGATTTAAATAAAATGAGACAGAGCAAGAAGGAGCTGGCCTTGTGTGAAAAGGTTTGTTCTAGGGTTCAAGCTGCTGGCTTCTCTATCTATGTTCCACTTTCTTGACCTCTTTCCCTGGGTACCTACGGTGAATCACAAACCAGTCTAGCTAATATGCATAAAAACTCTTGGGGTTAAATCACTTACATTATTAATAACCCGTCTTCATAGACTGGGAAAGTGAGGCTAAAAATTAAGTTGTTTAATGTCAAATCGCCGCCTTCTTTATTCTCATGACTGCAGGTTAGGGCTGGCTGCTTTCAACCTTGGTGGAGACACCTTCTTTTTGCATAGGCAGTGGTTAACACAGAGATTCACAACTGGTAAAAAAAATATGTTAGAAAAATGTAGAGTGCTAGGTTTAAAATGAGATATCTACAGCACGCGTGTGTGCGTGCGCGCATGCACACACACACACACACATACAGAGAGAGAGAGAGAGAGAGAGAGAGAGAGAGAGAGAGAGAGAGAGAGAGGAGGGGGAGAATAAGTTGTAGAACCCATATATGACTTCCTAGATAGCTTTTGCAGTCCGTTCCCACCACCACTTGTAAGCTACACAATGTATCTTTCCCTTTGGAGCACCTGGGACTACAACAGCCCCTTCTGAGAAGGGAAAAGGTAAATGATTGATTACTGACATCGGGGTCTAAATAATCGATAAGAAGTTCCATCTTTGAGACTATTTTCCTTTTAAAGGGGGGAGCTGAATCAAAAGCAGATGTTTGACTCGCTCGAAGCACTAGGGACCTTACAGATGGTAGGATCTCTAACACAACTCTTTTAAAGATTGTGGGAAGGAAAGCAACTTTACACAAAAAGATGGCGTGCCTTAAATTACCCAAGAGGGACTCTTGACTTTGGGCATGAAATCTCTTTGTAATAATAACAAGCGTCAGAAAATGAGGCAGCGGGGTACCTAACTCTTTTTCCTCTGCCTACGTGGCTGACGTAGAGTACGAATGTCAAACCATAACTAACACAATCATAACATAACCACGGCACGATGAGGCTGAAGCCGTGGCGTGAGGTAGACAAGATTCAAGTCATTAGCCCTGCGATAGCCATGTGCCATTAGGGACATGCGCCTGTGCTTTCCTCTGAAAATGGAGGGTGCTCCTGGGCAGGGCGAATGCAGGGTCACAGGTCAGGACAGGTAGCATCAACTTCTATGCTGCAAGTGTGCTTGGCGCACACACCCTTGCTTTCTCCCCAGCAGATTAAAGCTCTGCTTTCCTGAGTTTATTTTAAAACCCAGAAAAAAAAAAAATCTTCTAGGAATTGGCAGCAGTTAGGATCACAGGGAATATTTTAAGCTCCCACGAGAATATAGGGAAGGCAATTCCAGAGTAGAGAGTTTCTTATAGTCTGTTGTTGTTGTTGTTGTTAGTATTATTATTATTTTACATACTGTTCAAAAGAGTCCATAGTTTTTTTTTTTGTGTGTGTGTGTGTGTGTGTGTGTGTGTAAGAGAGAGAGAGAGAGAGAGAGAGAAAGATTAAAGAGTCAAATGCCTTCTGTCCTCTTCCAGTATTTAAAACGAAAGTTCCTCAGATGCACCTGTATCCTTGCACAGGCTGTGAGATTTGAACAAAGTTACTTTGTAACTTTGCCAGGTTTTGTTTCAGGAAGTTTGATTTCGGGATCTAATTTTAGAGTAACAAATAGCCCTTGTGCTGAGAGCCCCAGTGTTCCTGACTCCTAAGGCGATATAATTTCAACACTCCCCCTAAGAAATTCTAAGTATGCAATTTCTTTTCTATTTTCTGATGAGCCACTTATGTAAATTCCGTGAGAATCAGCATTAAGATCTTGTGCAGAACCGCCATCTAATTCGCCAAGGATGTGAAATTTACTGTAAGTTCTCTAGAAGATCGCAAATGATTTTTAGAGAAACCAAAATAGATCGAAATGCATATGCACACATAAGTGTGCTGCTATTTCCAACTGATCTAAAGCAAAGCCATTTTCCTTGTCTGAACCCTTCGTGGAGTCTGTGCTAATACTCTTCAGGCTGGCAAACAACTGCATGGCCATTTCACTGTTGCCTGGATGCTCAATACTTCCAGTTTCCCCTGCTAGGTGCACAGATAGCATCCAGCCGCACACTGGGGCTAGCTCAAACTACTGCTTCTCTTTCCAGAAGGAAGCTTTTACCCAGGTGTGGTGGATGCTACACTCCTAAAGTTCTAGCACTTGGGGAGATAGAGGCAGCAGGGCCAAGAGTTCAAGGCCAGCATCTGCTGCACGCCAAGTTTTAGTGTCCGCTATTCTTATTTGGGAATGAAAAGAAAATACTGGTTGATGGGAAAATGACTGCAACCATCTCAAAGCTGGCTAAAAGAACAAAACAAAAATATAGATTTTTCTGGCAGAAGTCTGGTGATCAGATATTTAAAACCTTTGGGTTTGCAGGAAGAGAGAACATTCTGTTCTCTAGACTTCTAAAGCTCAGATTTTGTGTCCTGGATTTAAGTTCTCCAGCATAGCTTTTCAGTGTTATGCATTTGCCAAGGAGTCCCCTTTCCTTCGTAACGAAACTTGAATCTTCCAGAGGAGAGTTCCACCATATCTGGAATCCGGCATTGTGTCTAACACCAAGGTCAGTAATCCACCAATAAATCCTAGCTGGATGAAAGATAGCTCCTGTTACTTGGAGATGTTTCAACAATTATTAATTGTGATAAATGATTATTTGTAAAGATGGCTTTTAGTGTGTGTGTGCATGTGCGTGTACATGTGTGTGTGTGCATGTGTGTGCGTGCATGTGTGCGTGCATATGTATGTTTGTATATGTGTGTGTGTCTGCGTGCGCACGCGTTTGTGTACACGCACAAGCATGCACACCTGTGCACAGGCACACGTGCACCACCTCTGTGGCAGTTAGAGGACAGCTTTCAGGACTCGCTTCTCTCCTTTCACTATGAGATTGTATCATAAGCTAGAGTGACATGAGCATTACTCACCGGCCATCCCACTAGCCCTAACAGATTATTTGTTAGAACATTGGTGTGCCAATATTGACCTAACATACTTCACTAACCTCTGTAGTGTGCACTAGAGTTCACTTACTGTGCTATACACTTGATGAGTGCTAACTGATGAATAAGGGCACTATTACCACATCATATGGAATAGTGTGACCAAGTTATTCTTCAACACAGTTGTGCCTTATTTAATGATGGGGAGAGGCTGAGAAATGTGTCTTTAGGCTTGCCTACCATTGTGCTAACCTTAGGCTCCCTCATCATGTGCTAACATCGTGGAGTGTGTACTTATGCACACCTAGATGGTAAAGTCCAGTTACTTGGCATAGCCTCTTGATATGTTAAAGATGCATGAGGCTCCTGTGGGCATCACACCGCTTACTGTTGTACAGTATGCCTTTTTAAATAAATAGAAAAAGTAATCTCTAACCCAGCGGTTCGCAGCCTTCCCTTTAATCCAGTTCTTCATGTTTTAGTGACCCCCCTCCCCAAACCGTAAAATCATTTCACTGATACTTCAAAACTGTAATCTTGCTACTTTTATAGATTGTAAGTATCTCTTATGCAGGATATCTGATATACAACTCCCCCAAGAAGTCACGAGCCACAGGTTTTGAATCACTGCCCTAAAGCAATAGTGAAAACTGTCCGCTTGTAAGCACAGAAACAATGGGAGAGCTGACTTCACTACCGTGTATTCCGCTACACTGTACATAGTATGTGTTCTTCATGTTGACAGCACCACAAACATGTGCACGAGACAACGCGACATTGTCAGCGCCACTGTGGTCTTGTGTGACTATTGTCACTTATGAGCTTAAAAACTGACCCAGAGGCTGTTGTACTGTGTGTGGCTATCGTAAGAACACAGCAGCACTTAATCCCGTCTTCCTCAGGGACAGCTCTAGCCACACTATAAAAGTCAAAAGTTAATGATGTCTCCTGTTAATGATGGCAACGCTCACTCTTTCGTGTGTGTGTGTGTGTGTGTGTGTGTGTGTGTGTGTATGTGTGTGTGTGTGTGTGTGTGTGTGTGTGAGAGAGAGAGAGAGAGAGAGAGAGAGAGAGAGAGAGAGAGAGAGAAAGACTATTTTCTAGACGCTGTGTCATTCAATCTACACAGTGACTTTATAAGTGCCCCGTCTCCAAGATCTTGAAAGCTCGGAGCAGATAACAAATCTTTACAAAGTTCAAATCGCTAGGAAAGGGCAGATCAAGGCTTCCAACCCAGATTAAGTGAGGCTCATTCATGCTGCTCACTGGTGAGCGGTTTAATGATCGAAATGCTAAAATTAGTTCCTTCCACCGTTTGCGGAGCAATTAAGGATGCCACTGAAAGTGGAGCCAGATGGCATTGCCTCCCCAGCAGCTTGTGCTCTTGTCCTGCGCGGTAAAGGAATGATAAGCTGAAAGCGAGGCTGGGGTGGTGTGCTTGGTGCCCTAAGCCCGCTCCCCATGGTAGCAGCCACAAGGGAGGACAGAGTCTGGGCAGAACACTGTGCAGTCCGGCCAGGGAGCTAGAGTGGGGGAGTTCCACAGGTGCCATGGTTCAGTGGCTCAGTGTCACTCAGAGGAAGCCTGAGGAGTGGAGGGAGACTGTAGGAAGCGGAGGCACCAAGCAAACGGTGGCTGAGCACAGAGCCGGAAGGGCAGCGTCTCTGTTAGCAGCTAAGGGAGAAAGAAATGGAGAGCTCTGCGAACTTTGCTAAGGGCAATGTATTCAGGGAACAGCCCCTCCTCCCACAATGAGGTCCTGTCAGTCAAGCATAAGCAGTGCAGAAGAGTGAGGTCCTGTCAGTCAAGCATAAGCAGCAGAGAAAGTGTGTCCCCTCTCGGTGTTGCCTGCCCTGGGGAAGCTTGGAATGACAGAATTCTACTTGGGTTAAAATCCTCAGATGCCCTTCAGGGTCCTCGGGACGTCCATCCTTCCTCTTTTCAGGCCATTCCTTCAGGTATCACACACGGGCTTATTTTACAGGTGTGACCGCCACATCCTGTGTTCTTAGACACTGAACACCAGTGCAGAAGAGTGAGGTCTCAGTTCCCAGATCTCAGCCTCTTAACAATTATTTACAAAACCATTCACCGAGGATTGGCTTTAGGTGGACCTTATGCTAATTAAGAAGATTGATTAATCTTCATAATTCAGGGGAGGAATATTTTCTTCTACCACTACTGAACGAAAACTCAGAGACAATTTTCGTGAAGACCACACTGCTTCTTAAGAACACTGTCAGAACTAAAGGCTCCAACTTCAGGCCTACTCTGTTGCCACCACTTGACTGAGGGTGACCTTCTGTCAACCATGGTCCCACCCACTGTAGCCATCAAATAGTAGAAGTTTAAACAAAATTTCATATTTGGAGGCTGAGGGAGAGTTTGAAAGCTAACTAAACTCTGTATTTCCAAGCCTGCAGTGTCTAGGTTGATGATTGCCCCTAGAGTGTCCTGGCTGACTTCACTGTCACCAGATGAGGGTCTCAGCGGCAGTGAGAGACTCTGGCCACTACGACAGCAAACCTCACCTTTTCACTGACTTACTATGGAAGTGCCTTGTACAAACTGTGACACAAACATCATTCTTTGATATGTAACTTTCCGTGTATCCTGTTATGGGTCACAAAATTCATACAATGGGGTCTTAAGGCCCAGTACCTCAAAACATAAGGTTTTGGGAAACAGAAATGTTAGTTAGTTCAAAGAGGTCATATTGAAGAGGGGAGAGGAGGAATCCTGTAAGATTTCTTTTTTCTTGTAAAACTACACACTGGCAGTACAGAGAAAATACACACAGGGAAGGCCATGCAAACTAAGAGAAACGCCAGGAAGCCTGCAATGTATCCTTCCTTCCTTGCCCCCGGGAGCCAACCCATCCCAACCAGACCTTCAGTTAGGTTTCTAGCCTTTAGACCCCTGAGGTGTTTCTGCTGCTTAAGCTCAGTTCACAGCACTTTGATATGACAGATAGAGTAAATAAATAAATCTGTAATCTGAGTCATCTTTCCATGATGTGGTTCGGCCATTGTCAAGGGCTCTGAGTTCATTAACAGTGCCACTGTAACTCCGTAGTAGGTGAAGGACATTATGCAGAAGATCACATGGAATTCTTGGGGAGGGGGGGTAGCTATGAAGGGATGTGCCTGTCTGCTGCATATATTACTTTGGCAAGAACTCAGTCACATAGCCAAACCTAACTGCAATGGAAGCTGGGAACTGCAGGCTAGCCGTGTGTCTCTGAGTCAGAGGAAACAGCTATCACTCAACATAGCCAGCCTTGGCTAAGTTACAGTAGAAAGAGCCTGGGGGGGCAAAGGCTGATAGAAGCCTGTGGTAAAGACTGCAGAGCCATCTTCTACTCACGGTTGTATCTGCTCACTAAGTGTTTCTAAAGGGTCTGCATTTGCCAGAATTTAGCGAGGTATTTGAAACACAGTAGGAAACAAAAGGGGAGAACTGCTTTTCTGTCAAGGAACTCACACTGTGGTAACTGTAAAAAGATGTGTAGGATTCCTAGGGGAACATTCAAATGTGCTGACCTAGAGTAGGTAGCCAGGTGGGGCAGGGTCTCGTATATGAAGGAATGCTGCTCCTGCAACTAAGGAGGAGCTACTTGTCTTCAGTCTCTTCTCTGTAGGTCCCAAATCCAACAAACTTTGGAACTTGTGATGGTTTGTATATGCTCGGCCCAGAGAGTAGCATTATTAGGAGGTGTAGCCTTGTTGGAGTAGGTGTGGACTTGATGGAGTGGGAGTGGCCTTGTTGGAGTAGGTGTGGCCTTAATGGAGTGGGAGTGGCCTTGTTGGAGTAGGTGTATCCCTGTGGGCTTTAAGACCCTCATCCTAGCTGCCTGGAAGCCAGTTTTCTCCTACTAGCCTTTCGATGAAGATGTAGAGTTAAGTTATTGACATTTGGCACCTTTGATAACCTAACCTGGCTGCATATAAGATTACCTCCGTTCTTCATCAACTGTACTTGGTATTTTAGCTCACAGATTTCATCAAGATAGTGTTGATATGTTTTATACCAAAATAGATGATGGGAAAATATCGCTAAAGTGTCAGTCACCAGAGGATTGAAACAAAGTGTGAATTTTAATGAGAACGGGGAGGGGGACTTCTTTTTGCTCAGGTGCATGGACAACTTTAATATTTTTTATTTCAGTGGTTCTAACAATCAGCAAATTCTATACATTTAACAGGAAAAGTTATCACCAATGGTTCATTTGATACTTGGAGCTATGGAAGCATATACCACACAGACAAGGCTGGGCATCTCAGTGAGAGAATTCAGTGGCCATTGAGCTGGATCTGAAGACTTGACACAAAATTGACTTCGAATCTAGAGTTTCTGCTAGCAAGAAGTTGGAAGTGAAGGTACCAGAGCCATTGCTATGTCCTATCATCTTCTGCTTGGTAGCTATGGTAAGGTGGGATAAGGCAGGGTTGGTGGTTTCAAAGATGTTCTGTGTAGATCACACCAAGAACCCACAATAAAAAAAAAGTCTTGATCTCAGTTACTCACTTACAAGACTCATACGCACAGATAAGCAATGGGGAGAATAAGGTTGGCTTTCCTTCTTAAATCAGGACATCTAGGGAGTGAGTTGTCAACCGTGGTTGCCTAGCAGAGCTTTGTGAGATGGTGGAGATATAATATTATGACCCGTAGTCTCCAGTAGAGCAGTCATCGATGTCTTATGGTTATGGGATTCCTATCTGCTGACCCATAGATGTAATGATGGGACAATACTATTTTTGATTATTTTAAACTCCTATTTAAATTAGAAAAATCAATAGCTGTATTAGTTTACTTTCATTCTCAGATCTGAAGGCTAGAAATCCAAGACCACACTGTGCATGGCTCTTGGTGGGGGCATTTGTGTGCTGAACCATGTTGGAAAGGCAAATTCAAGGGGCAAATTCCTCACAGTGCAGAAATGCACTCCTGAGGAAATTAACCCAAGCCCTCAAGAGCAGGATTAATCCATTCGTGAAGGCAGTGTCTCCATGACCTAGTCACTTCTGAAGTTTCTGTTGTGTTTAAATACTAACACACTGGGACTGGTTTTGCAACACAGGATCTCAGGAGCAATCTCCTTACTCTACATTTTCTGCTCTCAACAACGTATCCCTCTCAGTTTTTGCTTTTCCCTTTTCTCCCAGCCGAGTAGAAAAAGAAATTAAAAAAAGAAAAAAAAAAAAAAAACCCTACAAAGCAAGATATGAACGTCAGCGCGCAGAGAGTGCATATTGTACGTGTTTTTGGCTAACAGCTGTTCCAAATGCCTGAATGGGATGAGCTTGCTCCAGGCTCTAGCCCTTCTCCTGGTGACCAGTAGATATTCTTTTCAAAGTCAGGGGCACATTTAATTGTTCCCTGTGCAGCAGAGTGCCTGGTACTCAGCGGGTCTTTGTTAAGTGTGTCCTGGGTTCCTTAGCTCATCACTGTCACACAATGTTGAGTTCACTTGGACAATACTGAATACTTAGGCTGGGCGTGGTGTCTCACACTTGTGAGCCCAGTGGTCCTACTTGCAGGTCACACGCATAAAAATTTCCTCATACATAATCAGCGTGGGAAGCCTGTGTAAAACAAGAGGATTTCAGCCGGAGGAAAATGGCAGCGTAATATGATGGATAATTCTTCAAACATTTTGTTGTAATTAGCTTTTAAAAGGTTTTAAAATCCTAGATATTTTTATTATCTCAGGCAGTGGAAGATAGTTGGCTTTATAAAACATCATATGCAACCTTTGTCAATTTTCAGTATCTCACTAGGTAGCTCAGAAATCGAGGAGGGAGGGGGTGGGGACAAATGCCTACCTTCTGTAGCCTCCCTACCAGCAACTTTCAGACTAGATCTTGACATGTAGACCAAACTCCATCCTATAATCTTGACCATTTTTTTTTCATTTTGTCTGTCTCTATCTCTCTTTCCATATCCACTACATATAGATATAGATACATAAACAGATATAAAGATATTACAGAGAGAGTGTGTGTCTATGTTGTCCAGGCTGTTCTTGAACTCTTCTGTAACTTAGGAAGGCCTTGTACGGGTGATCTTATCCCCTTGGCCTGTGGCATAGCTGGGGACCACCCAGCAAGTTCTTATTAGTTTGGTGATGTCATGATTCTTTGTCGTTTGGAGGGTGTTCTGACAAGCACTTTGCATGGGGATAGCTTCCTTAAGTAAATGCAGTGCACAGTTGATTGGCAGGGTCAGCCAGATGGATCCGGCAACAAAGCCCTCCACTGAGTGGGTGAATGGAGGGCCTAAGGCCAACTGGCAGTCTAGACCTAAGCTCTGTATCAAAGGTGGTTCAGATTCCCATATCTTATTCATGCAAGGGAGGGAGTTTTCCCTAAAAATCACTCAAGAGACCGCTATAAACACAACCTCTTTCACTGTAACAGTTTCTAATATCTTATACTGCATAATCAGCCCACTGGGTATGCATAGTACTAGCCTGAAGCCTTAGCTATTGGCATGCAGGCTCCTCTATCTACCTTAGCAGTTTTAACTAATCACCTTTGGATATGGCTTTCTGATCTGAGTACTTCAGAGCCTGTTGAACCAGCTTAGGGACAGTAGCAGAGTATCAAGGGGGAAATGGAGGTGTTTCTCATAAATGACAGGCAGTATGTGAAAGTGATAGTCTCCTCGCTATCTGTCCTTGTCACTTTCCTTCACCCCATGTCATTCATGGGAGTCCTATTTGGTGAAAGAAAGAGCAAAGCCCCTGAAATCTTGCCATGGGCCAGACTCTGCCACTGATGAGGTCACAGGCTTAATGTTCTCTGTCTTTGTTTCCTCATCTGAGAGATGATAACAAGGAGATGCCGCTCTGTTCTTTTGTTCTGGAGCTAGAAGTGAACTCAAGTAAATGCTTTGGCTCTGACTCATGTGTAAAGACAGATAAAGTCAAACTCTCTGTAACCTCAGTGCCCCATAGCAAGACAGGAGGCAGAGAAAGGAAAATCTGCAGAAATCCATGCGTAGATAGTATGTGTGTGTGTGTGTGTGTGTGTGTGTGTGTGTGTGTGTGTGTGTGTGTCTATGTCTGTGTGTGTCTATGTGTGTGTGTGTGTGTGTGTGTATGTGCAGAAAACAACAAACAACATGTACTACAAGAACCAATGCCAAAAGTTGTCCTCTGATATCCACATATACACACCACACACATACACATCACACATACATTTACAACACACATACAGGCATACCACACATCAAACACATACACCATACACACACTACCCACATATACCACACACATGCACATACACACACAATTTAAAAATCCCCATTTTATTATTAACAGAGACGTACAAAGTAATTTTCATCAGGAGGATAACTTCAACTGAGGGGCTGGAGAGATGGCTCGGTTGCTAAGCGTCTTTCTGCTTTTGTAGAAGACTCAGGTTTAGTTCCCAGCACCCAAAATATTTATCTCCCAACCACCTGTAACTCTAGCTCCAGGAGATTTGACGCGCTCTTCTGGCTTTCATGGGCCCCTGCATGTGTGCGGTACAAACACTGAGGCTCAGGCGTGCCCATATACACATGAAAAAGTCTTCTTAAAAAACTGGTATGGTGTGCAGGATATTTTATCTTAAATGTTCTCCATTAAAATTTTGCCTCTTTTGAATGCTGAAAACATTTTGCAGGGCTAATTGCCAGTTAGAAATGAGACTGTTGTAAGCAGGCCAACAGTTAACTGCCTACATTTGGCTCTTCAGAGCTCAGAATGATTTCTGAGCCCAAATCTATGACTTTACTACCACAAACACAAAGCTGAATGGTGTTTAGGAGACAGAGATTTCAGGGGGGCGGGGCAGAAAATTTGTCTCTTCCGAATTCTGTTGCTTGCTCTTTATTTTAATCATGCACCTTTTAGTGGAAAGAGTCCGTAGTTTTTGTTCCCACACTCACTGTCGTATGAACTAAGCTTTCGATGTGCAAAAACTGAGCCATGTCACATGAGACATAAAATGACTAATATAATAAATCCAAGAAAAGAACTAAAGTTTGTATTTAAAGAGAGGCGGCCAAGCTGAAGGTTGCACTATTAACCCGATACTCAAAGATGTCCTACATGTGAGCAAAAAGCAACAATAGATTAATATTTTAAAAAGAAAACTTTCATCATAAGAACTCACATGTATCCATACTGTGTTTGTGTGACAAGATGGCTCCCTCCAACAATTCCCAGCAGAAATAGATGAATATTTTCTATGTACCTTCTTGTCTCCAAAGTACAGAAAAATGAATCAACAGCAGTAACAAAAAAATCAGACTAAAAGATAATAAAGAGGATAATTATGATCTAAGCAAATTGTATGCATGCGTGACAATGTGAAACCTCTTACTTTGTACAGTCGCAGAAGCGAGTTTAAGAGACGAAGGGGTATCTACCACTTCGGTGACCTGAGCGGCAATCTCAACACAAGGAGGTTTCATTTTGTTTGAGGTAATACATGTGCAGGCTTGATCTGTGAAGGTGTAGGAAATACAAGAGCTGGGATTTACAAGAGTACTCACAGGGTAGTGATTCAAATCCACACATGGTTCTTTCATTGGCTCTTCAGAGTATTATGGGATCGATTGCACACAAATGCTGGGGAAGAATAGACACGAGTCATTCAGTAAACTCTTAAAATGGCTTGCCGCGGTGGGAGATCTGGGAGGGAGCAATATCAGGGCAAAGGGTTAACAGTCGTGACAATTAAAGTACCAAATCTTCCATCGAAGTTATGGTAGAATTTGGAACTGCTGCTGTGTTCACAAAGGTAGGAAAAAAACCCCAAATCTAGTTTAGGGAATTTAATGGCAGAAAGCAATTGATTTTCATCTTAAAGAAATCTTACTTGGGAACATGAAAATGGCCCATTAGTGTGAACATTTTATAGCTGGCTCTTCACCAGGTTGTCATCTTCATCAGCTGTATCATCTGCACAGAGATTCATAAATGGAGAATAGAATTATGAATCTATTCCATTGAAGAATTAGCACTGTGCATTATCCGCAATGGTTTCGTTTGCAAGGGTAGCTTTCGAGTGGAGTCCCGAGGTGTCTTGGGTTCATCCAGCACAGAAACTAGTTCTGTCGTGTTTGGTCTCATTGAGTTTTATGTTCAGCTGTGGGTTAACCCCTTAGGGAAGAAACCCTTCATCAATTCCTTTGTAAAGAAAGACCCTGATTCTTTTTCTACCAACAGCATCTGAAGAACACCTACACCCACTAGTATATATATATATGTATATATACTTCCACAGCTGTGCATGGCAGCCAACCACCCTTGTGTATTGCATGCAGAGATATTTAGTTGTGATATTTCCTGCGTTTAAACACCAGCCGCATCCAGGGGTCCTCGGTATCACTTGGTATTATCCCACTATTCTTTCCCCTTCAATATCAAATGACCCCAAGGACATAAGAGATTAGATATTTATGTTATAGTATCATAGCTTCTTCCCAGCACATACTGTCACTGACAAAGTAATACTGTATAAGATCTAATTGGGCAGTCAGAGAAGTCTCTGGACTGGACCCTTGGTGGTAGATAGATGCTATGGGCTATGTGTTTGTAAGAGCTGGTTCTCATATTTCAGATCTTTGAATGAGCCCAATTCTCTTCCTTTGGTGGAGTCAACAAAAATCCTCCTTACCCAGCCCCCCTTATTATGGGTTAGATGGCTAATAGGCTCAGGTCTTGAAGATTTGGTCCATAGCTGATAGCGCTATAGGGGGGTGCCTGGATTAGGAGGGTGCTAATCTCCGCAGTGGATTATTCCACGGGTGATTTATATACTTAGTGTTGGAAGGTAGGGTAGAAGGATAGCATGTGTCTCTGAAGTGTAGATCTTCCCCTGGACCTTTCTTCTCCCACTCCCCTTGCTTCCCAAATACCTTAAAGTGAGCAACTTTTCTTTCCCCTATGCATAATAGCTCTGCCTTGTTGCAGAGCTAAAACCAATGACCAGGGACACAGACTGAGTGAAGTCTGTGAGGCAAAACACACCCTTCCTTCTTTAGCTGTTTTTCTCAGCCATTTTGTCATGAAATGACAAACTGACTAGCATACCCCAGGCTGCTCCTAGCTGTTTCAAGAGTGCTGTCCTAATGGTCTGAAAGGAGCATGAGAGGATTCGCAGTCAGCATCCCCTTTAACGTCCCTAGAACTTACATATTAACACCAAGGCTGCAACCTGGGTACCAGGTCTCACAGCAGCAAAGATGCTCTTCCTTTCCCTGCTCTTCTTCCACAGTAGGCTTGATTGTTTCCAGTGGGTCTGCATCTCTACTTCTTTATGGGAAGATGAGCTGTGTTCATTTAGATAATGATTACCCACCCAAGGATGGCCCAGGGCCAGAAGCAGAGTGAACCGATAAGACAAATATCAAAATACATAATGTGTAGGTTTTCAAGGGGGCATTCCACTCTGACTCCATTTAAATTTAATGATAATTAGGTGGTCATTGCCTCCTGGCAGTTGGATGTATCTATCTTCCTTTGGAAGACATATTATTTGGTTCAGGTGATGATAACAACTACCACACACTGGGCACTTACATGGCAGAGACTTATTTTCTCGTGTTTCCAGAGGTTTAAGCGCAAGATCCAAGTACAGGCAAGTGCTGGCAAGTACTGGCATGGGTTGGTTTCTGGTGAGGGCTTGCTCTCTGGCTGTGGGCATCCCTCTGCCTTCTTTCTGTGTCCTCACACGGCAGACACAGGGGATGCTTCTTTGTCTTCTCCAGGTGCACCCATAGCTCATCAATCCACGCCTTTCACCCTATTGTCCCATCTAACTCTACCTCTTAGGCTGCCATCTCAAAGCAGCACATTCAAGTTAGAGCGTCGATATATTAATTCAGAGGTGGGAAGGCATTTGGGGCTTTGCCGTAGATTATAAAAATGTGCTACTCATTTAATATTTCTTTTATTCCTGAACTAGAGGTTTTCAACCATAGAGGAAAAAAAATCCAATAAAATCTGTTTTTGATTACATCGTTGATATTTTGAAAACTTGAGAAAGTACTTCACGCTTTAAGCTAAACAACATAACTTCACCTTTTTTCTTATCCTTTATAGTGATAAGTGGACTTGGAGTGAAAGATCAGAAAACACATATTTAGGAAGTACGCAAACACGGGTATAAATACTGCCTGTTTTAGTTCTTCTAGAAGCAGGAATCTTTAAAAGTCTCTGTTTTTCAATAACCAAATAAATACGAAAGTGCTTGCACAGAAGAATTCTGATGATTTCTTTATCATGTCTACATTTACCTCAGTTTTATTTTTTATATAATGGTTTCTATTTGGGGAAGAATAAAACATGACCATTACCAAAAATCGTAACTCATGAAAACAATAAACATTACTATTAATATTAAGTGGCTACCATAGAAGAGCTGGTAGATGACCAGAGACAACACAGCCCCGCTTTTATTTCTATTTAAGCCGTTTCTCAATTCGAGTAATGGTCACATTTTAAGCAAGGGCACTTGGATGACTTAGAATAGATGCTGTTTACATAGGCGCCATTCTAAAGGTATGGCTCCACCAGAACTCACTCTAACACGGGTACATTGACAAGTACAATAGCATGATATCAAATGTAAAATGTTTTAACAACTGTGGAACCCAGAAGAAAAAGCCTGGCAGAAAATGGCCTGCATTGTTTTTGTGAGAGTTTTTGTGGGCATTCACACAACTACCATGAACAGTAGTGAATCTAGCTGTGGCATTAGCTGGGGACTTCACGGTCCAAAGGAAGTCTGAGGAGCCAACTGTTTTATGTGCCCTGTAACATGCCTAGACGTCATTATTTTATATATATATATATATTTTTTTTGTATGGACATTTTATCTGCATGTATGTCTGTGTATCACATGTGTGGGATGCCTTTGGAAGCCAGAAGAGGATGTTCCCCCCCTGGGCAGGGGGGAGGGGAGGGGAAGGCTGGAGTTGCAGGTGGTTGTGAGTTGCCATGTTTGGGCTGGGAATATGCCCTGGGTTCTCTGTAAAAGCAACCTCTCTTGACCCCTGAGCCACCTTTCCAGCCCTCAGTATTTCATGTAGAGAGAGGGTCTTTGCAACTTTTCTAAGATTGACTAGAAGAATTTTTCTGTGCTGTAAGCATTTCAATTGCTCCAAAAGAGTTTACATGTTATATATAAAACACAGAAAAAGCAAAAACCACAAAAAACAAATATCATGGCTTAATCACCTTTAGTGTAGGAGAGGTGGTATCAAATAGTCAAAAGTATTTACTGCATGGAGATGCCAGACAAAACACTGGTTTAAAAATACTTCTCAGTTTTGGGTGTTCTCTATTCTGCATGCTGCTGTCCTTGGAGATGCCAAGGCAGAAGGAGCTGAAGATATCACATCTCTGACCTCAGCCTGGGGAAGCAGGGAGATGGAATAACAGAGACAGAACAGAACCTGCACCAGAGACAAGATGGTAAATGACAGGCTGTGAGGACCTACTATGGGAAATTATCAACTTTATTAAATGAGAAGCACCTAGGTGACAGATAAAACACGGCTTGGGGGTCTCTGTGAAAACATAGTCAGATGCGGCAAGATAGAAAGGGCTCTGTGCTCATGAATGGATTCCCAATATGATGGCAACGGTAGGAGGTGGGGCCTAGTGGAGGAATCGGGCCACCGGAGGTATGTTCGTGGAAGCTGAATCTTGCTCAGTGTTTTCTGGCCACCGTGCTATGAACTGCTCTGTCACAGCCTCCCTGCCACAGTGGAGTAACGGGTCTGAAACTGGGATCTAAATACACACTCTTGGGGATTTGGGTCATAGCAGCACGCAAGTAACTAATGCCTCTGCTTGCTTTGAGCATCAGTAGCGTTAAATGAGATGATTTGTATGAACAGACATGTTCTGTAAAATACAGAGCACTACACAGAAGTCTAAGCCACTGCAAGGTTTTTCATTCCATCCAACAGTCTTTGATGGCCTCCCTCAAGTGACCTTTAGGTGTTACTGAATTAAGGTGCCTGTGACTAACTCATGTCCTGACTTCAGCTGTGCAATGTCCTGGGTCCCAGAAATCCCACAGTCCACAACAAATCTGGAGGTGTAGTTGACTGAGCAACAAGAATGCTACTTAATAAAATGAATTAATTTTACCATCTTTCTTTCTCCACTCCAGCAGGAGGAAGCCAGCCGGGTATGTCCAGAAATCCTGAAACAAGGAGAGTCTCTCTGAGAAAAGCAAGTTTGTCTGTGACAGGAAGGGAATGGGAAGGTTCTCAACCTGTGGGCCGCGCCCTCTTTGGGGGTTGAACCAGCTTTTCACAGGGGTGGCTTAAAACCATCATAAAACACAGATATTTGCATTGTGATCCATAACAGTAGCAAAATCACAGCTATGAAGTGACAATGAAAATAATTTTATGATTGGGGGTCACCACAACACAAGGAACTGTCTTAAAGGGTCGCAGCCAGTAGGAAGGCTGAGAACCACTGCTCTAGGGTCCTAGGGTTCTACCCTATTCAGTGGTATCTTTAATAAAGAAATCGAGCCCCAGGTTCAGGATAACACCCTCAAAAACAGAGCTGATTTGCCTTTGTGTGACCATCAGTAGGTTCTGGCGAGCCATTTTGATGGGAGTGGTAATCTACCTGCCCACAGAACATGGTATCCCATGCCTCTACTTTCCCAGCCTCTTCTTACCCCTCTCACTCCCGCCCAATGCTCTGTTTGGTATCCACACACTTCCACCCTGATCTGAAATACTCAGCCCTGCTAAGATGCTGTAATGCCTCATCTTTGCCCCTCCCCCTTTAAATAGGAGCCAATAACATAACCATCGTTCCCAAAACTGCAGGCTCTCAGCCAGGCTCGGGCTAATCACCTCAATTTCAGATACTCCCTTCCACCTACCTCAGAGCAATGAAAACAAATGGTATAGCTGTGCTTCCACACTGCCTCGGTGACCCTGTGTGGCTGCTGGTACAGCCTGATCGAAGGCCTATGCTTGTTTGGGGCACTGGAGCTCACTGACTGTAGGTGTTATCTACAACACGATCGTGGACACTTAGCAGTGGAGGGGGCAGGGAGGAGACAGAGTTAGTCTCATCACTTTGACCCAGCACAACCATGTATGGCAAAAGTAAATAAACAGACAACACCTCTCTTTGAACCTCAGAAAAGACATGAAGCTTCTTCCTGTGATCAGAAGAAACTTCAGTGGCCCCAAAGCTAATAATGACTTAATGCTGGTCAGGCAATCTGTAAACTGGCCCAACAAGCTGGATTGGTTGGCTGCTGAGTCAGAGTAACCATAGGCCTCTTAGGCCTGGGATGAGCTGTCGTCCATTTGCACCTGATCCCTCTTACCTGTGGGAAGCATTCTTATAATGAAGTCTCCACACTCACCTGCCAAAGTCTTGGTCTTTACCAGGGCTGGGCACAAGTGTCTCTGAGCTTTGCAGATCTATGATAAGATGTATGGTGCAGCTCTTACAATGCTGACGATCTTGACAGTGGAACGGGCCCTGGGACTTGGGTAGTGGGGTAGGCAGCTAAGAGGAGACCTAATTGCAGTCGGTGACTCTGGAAGGAATTAAGTTGTGGATGTTTTTAATGATTCCTGGTTCTTCAGTAGGGGAGGGATCCGTAGTGTGCTGACAGATGTTTAACAGCAGGCACCCTGGGGAGAACAAAAGCAAAAGCAAACCCTGACTTGTGTGTTGGCCCATCTCCACCATGTAAACACTCCCACTATGAAATCTATCTGGCTGTTATGCGTCTTTCTGAGGGATCCTCCATCCCCTTAATAGAGAAATGTCACACCTGATGGATATTATGGAAATATATTTATCAAGAATTAAAAAGGCATGAAAATTATTTCAACAAGAATAGTATACTGAAAACTTTACTTGCCTTTCAGAATTACCTGTTAGCAGTTCGGTGTCTTGGATAAAATTCAGTTTCCTGGGTCCTTGTGGTACGGGCTTTAGCCCCAGTTTCCTTCTCTTCTCGCTTCCTGGGAAATCTAGCACTCTACACAGCTCAAATACTCTGCTTCTCTGTGAATACACTAGAATGCTTCACGCCCCCAAGTCTTCCCCCAGATGGGTTGCTCTGACACTTTCTCCTCAAGTTCAAGTGAATGTGAAGCACCTAATCTCTGTGGCTACATCATCCCTGATTAGTCACATCTGAAAGTGACCATAAAAGTTGATACATTGTGTCTCTGTTCCGACAGTGATCTGTGTAACTATGGAGTAATTAACTTTCTTATGGCTCCTAGGAAGATGTTTGCTATATACTATGTGCTCAATAAAGATTTCTAAGTAACTGAATAATTCATGAATGACAATTGAGGTGCTTAGCTTTCTGGTGGTGTGAGTCTAATTCTCTCCCCTGGGTTCATATGTTTAAATTCTTTTGTGCCTGATTGGTAGTGCTGTTTTCAGAGGTTATTGGATTTTTAGGATGTGATGTCTGGCTGATGGAGGTGAATTTCAGGGGAGGGGCAGATTCCTGAAGGCATATCACCCCTGCTACCTGGTTAACTGAAGTGGGAACAACGGATCTGCCCTATGCTTTTGTCAACATGGTCTAAGTTGCTCCATTCCCTCCCCCCAACCACAGAAGACTGAAATCCCTTGAAACCTTGACTCAAATAAGCCCTTCCTCCATTAACTTATTTACATTAGGCATCTTCTCTCAGTGAGGGATAGCTCACACAATTACTACTTAAATTCTTAAATACTGAAGTCTTTCAGTTGTTCATTGAAAACAATACTGGTCAGCACAGTGCAACAGCAAAGGAGATTCCTAGGGGTCGCCTAAGACCATGGGAAATGTCAGATATTTACATTATGAGTCATAACAGTAGCAGAATTATAGTTATAAAGTAGCAGCAAAAATAATTTTATGGTTTGGGTCACCACAACATAAGGAGCTGTATGAAGGGTGGTAGCACTAGGGAGGGTGAGAACCGCTCTCCTAGATGCTAGCAGAGAAACGTGAGCAGCATTATTTATGTCATATAGGCAAATAAAAAGGAACACATGTGTATGTCTGTATAAGTAAGGGTTTGAAAGCAGGAAACCTGTGTAAGAGCATGTTGTTCTCTGCTTTATGTATTTAGTTTTGCTTTTATCATGTGCATCGTTGTTTTATACAGGGAGAAACTCATCTGAGGAAAACTTACCAGGGATTCCATGGAGATGGGGATGGGCCGTTGTTTTCTTCCTCCTCCTCCTCCTCCTCCTCCTCCTCCTTCTCCTCCTCCTCCTCCTCCTCCTCCTTCTCTTCTTCTCCTTCTTGTTCTTCTTGTTCGTCTTCTTCTTGTTCTTCTTGTTCTTGTTCTTCTTCTTCTGCTTCTTCTTCTGCTTCTTCTTTTTCTTGTTCTTGTTCTTCTTCTGCTTCTTGTTCTTCTTGTTCTTCTTCTTGTTCTTCTTCTTGTTCTTCTTGTTCTTCTTCTTCTTGTTGTTGTTCTTCTTCTGCTTCTTCTTGTTCTTCTTCTTCTTGTTCTTGTTCTTCTTCTTCTTGTTCTTCTTCTTCTTGTTGTTCTTCTTCTTGTTCTTCTTGTTCTTCTTCTTCTTGTTGTTCTTGTTGTTCTTCTTGTTCTTGTTCTTGTTCTTGTTCTTGTTCTTGTTCTTTTTCTTGTTCTTCTTCTTGTTCTTCTTCTTGTTCTTCTTGTTCTTGTTCTTCTTGTTCTTCTTCTTGTTCTTCTTGTTCTTCTTGTTCTTCTTGTTCTTGTTCTTGTTCTTGTTCTTCTTCTTCTTCTTCTTCTTCTTCTTCTTCTTCTTCTTCTTCTTCTTCTTCTTCTTCTTCTTCTTCTTCTCCTCCTCCTCCTCCTCCTCCTCCTCCTCCTCCTCCTCCTCCTTCTCCTCTTCATCTCCTTATCCTCCTCCTCCTCCTCTACCTCTTCCTCCTCCTCCTCCTCCTTCTTTTTGTTCTTTGTGATGATCAAACAGAGTGATTTTTGTTTTTTACACCGACACTAAAGGTAGCAATATTCTTCACCCAGGCAGGTCTCTCTCCATCACAGTAAGTGGATTACCTATCTAACTGAAAGCTCTGGTGAGATGGGTTTCCTGGTGATAGTTGCCAGGGCACATTTCTCTCTTTCTCCCCTTCTCCCTCAGCATCTCTTTTGAAGGAAGAGAAGAGGAAGGCAAGGAGCTGCATTAGCATATCTGTGTGTGCTGGAGAAAGGCACTTGGCATGGCCACTTGCCCTGACCATCGGGGCTCTTGTTCAGCCAATGCCCTTTGAGGAATGCCCATCAAAGCCTTTGAAACCCTGTTGGGAAGGCAGAGTATAGACTGTGGAAGATAGCCAATATTTCTTGTCTTGATGCTGGTCTGCCCAGCACAGTTCCTACATCTACTTTAGAAAGAATACATTGTCTCTCTCCTCACAGATCACACTTTTTTTTTTTTTTTTTGATACTTTATATACATTTCCAACGTTTCCCCCTTTCCAGGTCTCCTCTTTGGAAACCCCCTATCCCCTCCCCCTCCCCCACCTCTATGAGGGTATCCCTTCCACCCACTCCCGTATTCCCACCTTGACATTCCCCTTTACTGGGGCCTCTAACACCCTCAGGCCCAAGGGCCTCTCCTCCCCCTGATGGCCAACAAGGCCCTCCTCTGCCACATATGTGGTCTGAGCCATGGCTCCCTCGATGTGTATTCTTTGGTTGGTGGTCCAGCCTCCAGGAGCACGGGGAGGGGGGGAGGTCAGGCCAGTTGACACTGTTGCTCCCTCCATGGGGCTGCCACTCCCTCAGCTCCTTCAGTCCCTTCTCCAACTCCTCCATCTGGGACCTCACTCTCAGTCCAGTGGTTACTGTTATGTGAAACTTGGGTATTCTGAACTTTTGGGCTAATATCCACTTATCAGTGAGTACATACCATGTTCGTCATTTTGTGACTGAGTTACTTCACTCAGGAAGATATTTTCAAGTTCCATCCATTTGCCTGTGAATTTCATGAAGTCATTGTTTTTAATAGCTGAGTAGTACTCCATTGTGTAAATGTACCACATTTTCTGTATCCATTCCTCT
>CM052707.1:66101284-66140446 GCA_028551405.1 Uromys caudimaculatus | reverse complement strand
ATTTGTCGATTCTTGATCTTAGAGCATAAGCCATTGGTGTTCTGTTCAGGAACTTTTCCCCTGTACCCATGTGTTCGAGACTTTTCCCCACTTTCTCTTCTATTAGATTCAGTGTATCTGGTTTTATGTGGAGTTCCTTGAAGATCACACTTTTTTTTCTCTTAACATATTGCTACACACTGGGGTTTGGGAAGAGAGCTCTCTCAGATGAAAATTGCCAGTTCATTAACATTAAGCCTTTAAAGACTTGATACAAAAAACTACAAATAACGGTAGATTCCAAAAGAGTTTAACCTCCCTGAAGGCAGGTTTGCTCTGAGAACTGCATTGTAAGGCATGGGTATGGTGCAGAGACTTAGTTTAATTTTGCTGTGATATGGAGTATCTATGATTTAGGGCTGGGAATTCAATGGATTCTTTTCCATTTTCCTCAAAGAAAATTCCAGTGTCATTAGAAACCATGGAAGAAGTGGAGAACTGACTAACGGGTGCCACTGCAGTGACAGTGAATGGCAGTTCTTAGAATGATATCTGAGACTTAGCGTCTGGGGCAAGATGTCACTCCTCAGCCCTCCTTTGTTAGCTGCAGCTGAAGTGTTCTAGGCTGAATATGGTAAAAAAGCAGCAGGAGTCAGAAGATTCTGGGAGGAGAAAAAAACACAGAAACTCAAAGCAGAGGTGAGAGGTGCAAGTGATTGTGTGAGTACAGATATTTTCAGCTTTCTGGAAGCTTCCTGGTCTCCACAAGGTCTCCACAAGGAGGAAACCATTCATCCTATGGAGACCTGACACCTTTGCATTCAGTTCTAATTTGAGTTGCTGGTTTCTGCTTTATGGATGCTTTGGTTCTGTTTGAAGCTCCAAGGTAGGTAGAGAAAACAGCTTCCTAGGCTGACTCTTGACTGAAAAATAAGAAGGGAGGGATAGTTACCACTATTACATAGTTTATGCATATATCAGAACATTATGTTACACACACCAAAAAAAAAAAAAAAAAGATTTTTGTGAGTCTATTTTTTTAAAAGGAACATAAATCTGGGGATTATAGTCAGCACTACTAAGGTGACCCCTCCTAGAAGAAATCTCAGTGATAGTGTTATAGCTCAGCTGCCCAGCTCACGCAGAAAAACATTTCTGCCACTTGCTTTGCAATGCTTACAGTTTCCCACAGGCTCATGACTATGAGACGTCTGTACAACAGGCTGCCTCTCCAGATTTCTATTTCTTCACTTGTAAAAAGTTTGATGTGGAGGAAGATGCTTCTGTATCTGTTCAATGCATTTGGCTCCAAGGAAGAGAAACCTAACCACCCCTGCTTGTAGTAATTAGGATAAGGTGAGATTACCAACAGGCGTCAGAACTGGCCGGTCTAGTTGAACAATAATTTCTGACAAGGACCCATGTCCTCTTTCTGTTCTGCCGGGGAGTTAAGTGAGCTCCTTTGGGGATTTTGTTTTGTTTTTTTCTTTTTGTTATTTTTTTTCCTTTTATTGAAAATGGGTTTTTATTCTCACATAATATATCCTGATTACAGTTTCCTGTCCCTCCACTCCTCCCAGTTCCTCCCCATCTCCTCTCCCATCTGGATCCACTCCCTTTCTGTCTCCCACTAGAAAACAAGCAGGCTTCTAAGGGATAATAATAAAATATAATATAAAAGATAAACTAACACATTGGAATTGCAGACAAAATAAACAAACAGCAGGAAACGAACCCAAGAGAAGACACAAGACACAGACATTAACTCGTTCACATGCTTAGGAGTCCCATAAAAATACTAAATTGAAAGCCATAATATACATTCAGAGGACCTGGTGCAGACCCATGCAGACCCTGAGCATGCTGTGTCCGTCTCTGTGAGTTTGTAGAAGCTTTGATCCTCTTGATTTAGAGGACCTTGTTTCCTTGGTGTCCTCCATCCCTCTGGCTCTTACATTCTTCCTACCTCCTCTTTCTCATGGGTTCCTAAGGACCAAAGGAAGAGATTTGGTGGAGACATCCCATTTAGGGCCGAGTATTCCAAGGACTCTTGCTCTCTGAATAATGCCTGGCTATGGGTCTCTGTATTTGTTCTCATCTGCTGCAGGAGGAAGGTTCTCTGATGGTGGCTGAAGGCACAATGTCATTAGGAGTCATTTTATTGCCCCTTCTCTTTTCTTGGAACAGTAGTATTTGATACTACCCTAGGTCCCTGGGCTATCTAGTCTCAGGTTCTTGGTCACCCATGTAGTGTTGAGTATGGATTCTATCTTGTGGAGTGAGCCTTCAGTCAAGTCAAATACTCGTTACTTCCACAAGTTTTGTGCCACCACGGCCCTAGCATGTCTTGCAGGCAGGACACCATTGCAGATCAAAGGCTTTGTGGATGGACTGGTGTTAATGTTTCTCTTTTGGCAGTGTGCAGAATATTCTCTTGTATCAGAGACACTAGAACACAGAGGTGAAAACTCTGTAGGCACCAACTTTACTTCTCTATGTGCAATGAGTGGTGTAGGTGCTGTCTTTATCAATGAGGCCTTGCTGTCAGTTTGTGGAGAGCAACCTAGAGTCTTGGCAACAGCCTGGATTGTTTGGGGATTCCTATGGGACACCTTTGACTTAACAACTCAAGTAAATGTTACCCATTTCCTGGGCTGTAAACTTTGGTGACAAGAGATGGCCAGTTAGGGCTGTATTTATGTCATTATTTGGCAATTTTATTTAGATCATCTTCATACATGAATGTATTCTAGGAAGCTTCTACTATGTTAGGTTCCTGTACTACCCCTCAAATGGTTCCTAATTTTCTCTGTCTCTCCCCATATTCCCTCTGTCACCTCCCCTGCTCTCCTCCTCCCAAGCTCTTCATCCATTTGTGACTATCTATTCTATTTCCCTTTTAATTACTGCTTCTATTTCACTAGGCACTATAGGTCTGTTTAAATTGCTTGTCCAGTCTTGCTTTACCACTTTGGTAAATGGGTTGTATTGAGAAAATTATACATTTCTTTTGGATTTTCCAATCTGGCAGAGTACAGGTTTATAAAGTGTGTTCATGTGATTCTTTGAATTTCCTTGGTGTTTGTTGTTATGCTGCCAATTTAATTAATTAATTAATTAATTAATTAAATTATTTACATTACAAATGTTGCCCCCTCCCTGTTCCCACTCTCAGAGTTTCTCCCTCATCCCCTTACCCTTCATCTCTGAGAGGTCACACACACACCTGTATCCCCACCCTGTTGCATCAAGTCTGCAGGATTAGGCTCATCCTCTCCTACTGAGGCCAAGTGTGGCAGGTCACTGCTACACATGTGTTGGGGGTCTCAGACCAGCCCATGTATGCTCTTTGGCTGGTGGCTCAGTCTCTGGGAGCTCCCCGGGGTTAATCTAAATTAGTTGACATTGTTGGTGTTCCTGTGGGGTTGCCATCTTCTTGGGGGCCTTGAATTCTTCCCCTAACTCTTCCATAAGGGTCCTCCATCCTGAGATGGATCCAATGTTTGTCTGTGGGTATCTGCATCTGTCTCCATTAGCTGCTGAGTAAAGCCTCTCAGAATGGGTGCCATGTTAGGCTGCTGTCTGCAAGCACATTAACAGTGTGAGGGATTGGTACCTGTCCATGGGATGGGTCTCAAAATGGACCGTTCACTGGTCGGCCATTCCTTCAGTCTCTGCTCCATCTTTGCCCCTGCATTTCTTTTAGACAGGACCAATTTGAGGTCAAAAGTTTTGTAGGTGGGTTGGTGTCCCCATCCCTTCACTGTGGTTCCTGTTTGGCTTCTTGAGGTTGTCTCTTCTGGTTCCACATTCCAACTGTTGGACATTTCTATTAAGGTCATCTTCACTGACTCCTGGGAGGGAGCATCCCTCATCCCAAGTCTCCAGGGCTCCTAGAAAATGCCCCTATCCCCAACCCCTGCCAGCTAAATGCTTCCATTTATTCTTCTGGCCCTTTGGGACTCTCCTGTCTCTCCCCATACCTGATCCTGACCTCCTATTCCCCTAGCCTTTCCCTCACCCACCCACCTAAATCTCTCCACCTTGTGTTTGGTGCATAGATGTTAAGACTTGCAATGTCTGCTTGCTGTGTTTTTCCCTTGTTGAGTATACAGTGTCCTTCCCTGTCTTTTCTGGTCAATTATTGAAATGGTTTCTTAGCTCCATTTGCTTGCAGTATCTTTTTTCATCCTTTACTCTGAGGTAGCAACTATCCTTGATGGTGAGATGTGTTTCTTGGATGCAATACAAAGATAGAGATGGACCCTGTTTCCTTATCCATTCTGTTAGTCTGTGTCTTTTTGGGGGAATTGAAACCATTGATATTGAGAGTCTTTAATAAGCAGTGTTTATCGATCCTCTTATTTTGTTGTGGTGTGTGTGGGGTGTATGTGTGTGTGTGTTTCCCCTCTTATGATTTGCTGGTCTGGGATTATTTATGCCTTGAGTTTTCTTGGGTATGGTTAACCTCTTAGGTTGAAGTTTTCTTTCTAGAGCTTTCTGTAGGACTGGATTTGTAGATAGATATTACTTAAATTTGATTTTATCATGGAATGTCTTATTTTCTCCATTGTGATTGAAATTTTCCTGAACTGGCATCTGTGGTCTCTTAGAGCCTGAAGCACATCTGTCCAGACTATTCTGGCTTTTACAGTCTCTACTGAGAATTCAGGTGTAATATTAATAATTCTGCCTTTATATGTTACTTGGGCTTTTTCCATCGAAACTTTTAATGTTTTCTTTGCTCTGTACATTTAGTGTTTTGATTATTATGTGTTAAGACACGTTTTTTCTGGTCCAACATATCTGCTGTTTTGTACGCTACTTGATAGGCAACATTCTTTAGGTTAGTGAAATTTTCTTCTATGATTTTGTTGAAAATACTTTCTGTATTTTTGACTTGGGTTTCTTCTCCTTTTATTCCTATTATTATTACATTTGGTATTATTATAGTGTCCAGATTTCCTGGATGCTTTGTGCCAGATTTTTTTTTTATTTTTAGATTTAATATTTTCTTTGACCAAGGTATCCATTTCTACTATTATGTCATCAATGCCTGAGATTCTTTCTTCTGTTTCGTATTTTATTGGTGAGGCTTACCTCTGTGGTTTCTGTTCAAGCTACTACATTTTTTTATTTCCAGATTTCCCTCAGTTTTAGTTTTCTTTGTTGATTCTATTTTTGTTTTCAGGTATTGAACTCTTTTATTCATTTACTTCCACTGTCTGTTTGCATTTTCATAGATGTCTTTAATGGATTTATTCACTTCCTCTTTAAAGACCTCTACAATATTGCTAAAGATTACTTTAAGGCCTTTTTTTGTGCTTCAGCTATGTTGGAATACTCAGGGCCTGCCATAGTAAGGTTGCTGGGCTCTAGTGGAGATATACATACTATCTTGATGCTGGCATCTAGGCATCTGGGTCTGGAATGATTGTAATTCTAGATGCTGATCTCTGGCCTTGTCTTTGTTGAGTATTTTGTTCCTTGGTTTCTGTTATCCTCTCTGATTCTTAGGAGAATATGTTGCCTGGTAAGAAATTCTTCTAGGAACCTGATAGGTATAGTCTTAGGGGGTTCCAGGTAAAATGTATTTCTAGTTATTGGGACCTGACACTTAGGAATGAGGATGGGCCGGAAGGGATGGGAGAATCCACAAGAGGGAGGAAAGCAGAGTGTTCCACCAGGATCTGCTTTGTGCCCTGGGAATGAGGGCAGAGAGTGGGGTGAGGCTGCAACAGGTGTTCAGCTACAGAACTAAGGATGAGACTGGGGGATTGGTTTGGAAGGCACTGAGGGAGAGGTGAAGATCTGCAGTTAAGCAGGGAGTGCCTGCTGGAGTTGAGGACTGGGATAAAACAATGAGTGGGGAGAAAGAAGTTAGGAGGGGAAGATCTGTGTAATCTACTGGAGATGGGGGGGAGGGAGGCCGCAGCAGGCGTTCTGCTGCAGATCTAGGCATGAAACTGGGACATCAATTTGGAGGAGAGGAGGTATACTTGAAGATCTGCAGTTAGCCTGCCAGTTTCCCTGGCCAGAGTCTTCTTTTGGGAATTTGAATAGCTGCTAGGAGTGTTTGGAATCAACTCTATCTTCACTCACTTGAATCGCAAGGATAAGGCTGCCTTCCTGTGTCTTTCTTAAATACTTTTCCTAGAAGTTTTTCTCCTTTTCCTATTGACCAGAATTGTCTCACACATGCCATTTCTGACCAGTCCTTATGGAGAAGGATGACACTGGCAATTAGACTAATTGTATTCACTCCCTAGAACTCATGCTTTCTAAAGCTTCCTGAGGAAGAGACGGGTACCAGAAGAAATTTTGGATTCTGATAGGATTAAAGAAAAATCACAATAGCTTCCGGCTTGGCCTCAAGAATCTCTACCATTCCTTTGGATCATGGAGTCTCACTCCTCTCAGATACAAGTGTTAGTGTCTTAGTCAGGGTTTCTATTGCTGCAGTAAAATAACATGACCAAAATCAAGTCAGGGAGGAATGGGTTTATTTGGCTTATACTTTCATATCAATGTTCATCATCAAAGAAAGTCGGAACAGGAACTCACACGGGGCAGGAACCTGGAGGCAGGGGCTGATGCAGAGGCCATGGAGGGATGCTGTTTGTTTACTGGCTTGCTCCATCTGCTTTCTTTTTTCTTTTTAATTTATCATTATTATTATTTTTACTATTATTATTTCACGTGCATTGATGTTTTGCCTGGATGTATGTCTGTGTGAGGGTGCCAGATCCTCTGGAATTGGAGTTACAGATAGTTGTGACTGCCGTGTGAGTGCAGGGAATTGAATCCTGATCCTCTGGAAGAGCAGCCAGTGATCTTAACCACGGAGCCATCTCTCTATCCCCAGCCTACTTAAAAACCCAGGACCATCAGCCCAGGATGGCGCCGCCCACACTAAGCTGGTCCCTTACATGTCAGTCACTATTTAAGAAAATGCCTTCCAGCTGAGTCTTCTGGGGGCATTTTCTCAGTTGAGTTTCCTCCGTTTAGAGGACTCAAGCTTGTGTCAAGTTGACATAAAACTAGTCAGCACAAACATTATCTAGGGGCCATTTCTCTAAACCTTGTGTTGAAACTGTCTGAGGTTTGTCCTCCCGGGAGAAGAGCGTTGTGGTTTTACGTTTACATTTTCTGTTTTTGTCTTCCATGGGTGCCAAGTGCATGTGGCTGAAGATGTCAACTTTTAGAATCATTTTAAAATCCTAGAGGAAAAAAAAGATAACATCTGAACTGAGGAAACCAAAGCAGATAGATAGGTGACAAGATTTGACTTTCAAGACTTTAAAAATTGCTTAGATGGAGTTACCAAAAACTGCTGACCCAGGCAGCCTGATGCTGACATCATTTAACCCCTTAACCCTTTACATCTCCCTGTTCAACTAGTTTACAACAACAAAGGCTTTGTCCTTTGCTAGTATGTATGTCAAACTGATAAAAGAGACTCCTACCAAACAGACCTATTTGGACAGAGTAAGCCACTGATACCTTAGCTGAGTTTTTTTCTCTGGAGCTCTTACATCTATTTAAATAGATTTACTTAGTTCCCATGCCTCAGATCATGGGAACTGTCGTGATAGAAGCCAGGAGAAAGTGGGGGTCATTTCAGACGAAACAAAGGAAGGGAGAGAGTATTTGTGGCTCTTATAAACTTTTGAGATTTGGAACCATCCCCTGGCTATGTTCCAAGGAAGCTACAGACATCTCAGATTCATGATAGTGTGCCTCAAGAGACCAAAACATTAGAGAGGAAAAACTTCAGACTACTTCAGGCTTGGGGAATGACCAACTCTTCCAGGTAGGTCCAGACTGCCCCTAGAATAAAAAACTTTGAAGGCAAACACTGGAGAAATTCTGAGCAAATCAGGGTACATCTTGATTACACTAGGAATCTGATGGAATGGAGATTAGACATTTTCCTGCCTCGTGAACACAATGTCTGCCTCCTCCATGTCTATCTCTTCCAAGTAAGGTGACTTGAAAGGAGATGGTTACAACATGACTGTATGATCTTAGTGGGTATCAGGTCAGCCTTCGCTGAGAACTTTAAGTCCAAATATTTCAACACTTATAAACTTTTCATCCCAATATCTGCCCTTTATACTAAATGACAATTCCAATGTAGTATCTTACAATCAGACACATTTAATACACCTATAGAAATATTTAATGACATTTATTATCAAGTCAACTAAGTATCTAAGTATCAGTTACAAAGCTTGGGTTAGGTGTTGCCTCTGAAGGGGGTCGCTTTTGTGTATAGTCATTACACTCTGCAGAAGCCTTAAGGTCTTACATTGATGGACAATGGAGTGCTGTGTTGTAAATGCTAATCAGTATAAAAACACATCTTCAATTTACGATCTCATCTATTCGTGTTCCAAGATTAAATCTACTTGTCTTTCCCAATATTTACTGAGGATTCTGAAGAATTAATGAACACATAATGCCACTTAACATACTCATGAAATTAAATTCAATAACTCATTGAAGGGACAATACTTGGTGAGAGATGCAGCATTCATGTGTTCTATTTACACATAATGAATTTTTATCCCGGCAACCAAGGTGTAGTTGTCACCGTTTAAAATAGATCTGCAAAGGTCAACTGAAATGCTGGATCTGCTTGACCCAAGCCTAATGAAGCAAAAGCTTGTCCTTGAGTAATACTGCTGACCGAAGGGTCAGCCCAAGTTTGTAACCATGGGGCTTTTGGTCAGAAAGCTTTCTTTATCTCCATAGGGAAACAAAATCAATGACATTTGTTTATGAAGTGTCCTCCAGGGATCATAATAATAATAACAATAATAATAATAATGCATTTATAAGCCTAGAAGGTATGGTCCTTGTCAGCACACTTGTGTGGGAGCCTAGTCACTCTCTTCTGGATTCAAAAGCTATCAAACATCAGCTCCTCAGGGTCTGAAGAGCTATACCAGGTAAGGTAACCAAGCGTGTCTTAGACACTTTCTCTCTGATGAAACCTTGCCTAACATGGACCTGACGTGACTCATCTCTATGTTTGTACCTGTCTTACATGATACATATTGTATTGTTTGGCTCTCTAGTCGCATATATTAGATAGTAAAACATGAACTTTGAATGGAGCTTTTGTTTCTTTCTTTCTTCATTTCAAGTGGTTTTCAAAGGGCTTCGAGACTGGTGCTCATGTCATCCCCAGTTACTCTGGCATTTTAGGGCACCTTGGTTTCAGGATTCATTGTAACCCTGAGTCTTGGTATTCATGACAAACTCATTATATGAGAAAAATCTAAACTATTTGTGGATAGATAACACTTTGCTTCTAATTATTGCAAATAAGGCTTCATCTCCTTTGTACTATTTCATCAGGGAGTAACTCTTGTGTTATCGTTTTCTTTCCCTGCTCATTTAAACCTTCAGCACAACTCCTTGTAGCTCCTCCAGTGGCCAGGGCATGTGAGGTCCCCTGTTGCCTTTGTCATGACCCCTAGCTCAGTGTACTCTTGTGACTTCCAGGTTTTGTTCAAGGCCAGGTAGTCTAACATGACACAGGTGAGTCTGGATCAAACCCTGTCCTTCCTTTGAAATGTCCCCAAGAACCCCAGCTAATGAGAACCTAAAATGAGAACCCAGAGTAGAAAGAAGCAAACTCCTCATTTTTAGGTTCACTGTTAAATATAATGATCGATTATTGTTAAAGCCTTGGGGGTAGAATCCACATTCCTTTCATTGTCCTTCTGTAACTAATCTCCCTCTGTGGAAGAGGAAATCTGACAGAAATAGAAAGTCATAGAAAAAATGAATAAATAATGCAGACTTTATTATTTCGCTGTGAGCACCCAACCCTGCGGTCCAGCTTGAAGCACAGTGGAAAGACGAGAGGCTTCTATATTTAAGTCTGCATGCTGCACATAAAAATTATGCTGTAAGTCAGAGATGCCTGTACTCACCTAGGTAGCATTTTAAAATTTTTATCAATGAATATGTGGCAGTCCCATAATAGTGAGTACCACAGGTGCTAGTGATTAGCCTATTCAACACTGTGGAGTGGCTCCAGAACGAACAGTGTAAACCAATTATCATAATCATTTGGAGACACTGGTGACTTGGAACAGTGTCTGGCAGCACCCCAACCCTTGTTAGCACCCCAGCCAATGGCTCCCTACCCAGATGGCTGCTGTGCGTAGTCATCCACAGGGGGAAGAAAAGGTATACCTCCCTCCTCAAGGTGACATGCAGTGTCCTTTCTTTCTCAAGAGGATCCAAGCTTCCCCTAGGGTTGTAGAAACACTGAAAATAACTACCCCAGAGTTTAGGTGGGTAGGAAAATATCACTACAGTCTGTTGAGCCTTAAAGTTTGGGAGAAAAACAAGATTTTAAAAATGGAGGAACAGTGTCCAGCACCATGGGACACATCTAGGATTGAGATTATTAGCCTTCACTTTTGAAGCCATCTGTACCCCTCCTTTGTGACTTCACAAATGATACTTTTTGGATTAGCTATGCTCTGAGTTGTCCCCAAAGACTCAGAACATTTGGTGCTGCCTTTTTTTTTTTTTTTTTTTTACTCTGCTCAGAAATTTTGGAAGTTTCCACCTGTTACCTTGAAAGTAAAATTAGGTCATCTACATTCCATAAAAATTTAAATAGAAGCCAGATTGCTATTTGAAGGCAAAATATTTGTGTTTGAATAATTACATCACCTCTAAATTGGAATGTTTAGCATGAAACCCTTTAAGAAAGCAAGCCCCTGTTAGAGACGGTTCCCAAACTGCTTCTGGATGGCAATTTGGAGTGGAAAGGTGATCTGTAAGTTACCATATGGGATACTGCTAAGATCTTCCTTGTGTACCAGCTTCTTTGTAGCTGTCTTGGTTAGGCTTTCTATTGCTGTGAAGAGACATCATGACCAAGGCAACTCTTATAAGGAAACATTTAACTGGGGCTAGCTTCCAGGTCAGAGGTTTAGCCTATTATCATCACAGAGGAAAACATAGCAACACAGGCAGACATGGTGCAAAAGAGGTAGCTAAGGGCTCTACGTTCACATCAGCAGGCAGCAGGAATAGAGACATTGAACCTGGCTTGAGCTTCTGAAAACTCAAAGCCCACCCCTAGGGACACACTTTCTCCAACAAAGCCATACCTACTCTAACAAGGCCACACCTACTAAATAGTGCCACTCCTTATGGGCTTACAGGGACCATTTTCATTCAAATCACCACAGCAGCCTAGAGTCTTCTCTGCTGAGCATTGCAAGGGAGTGGTGGCCTTTAATACACACACACACACACACACACACACACACACACACACAGAGGCACGCGCACATGCACACTCACACATGTGCATGCATGCACATATATAGATTTTGTCTTTCTGAGTTTGGGTCACCTCACTTAATATTATATTTTTCAGATCCATCGATCTTATTGAAAACGCCATGATTCCTTATTCTTTGAAATATTCTATATTCTATATTGTAGCATTCTAATATTTGATATGGGTGGCTAGAGCAGTGTCAGTGGATTCTCTATTCCGTTCAACTTGTCCACTCATCTGTGGGAACACTTTGAGAAGATCAAACATCAGGACTAAGTTGACCTCATGTCAGAAATGCAAGGTTGGTTCAATATACGTAAATCAATAAATGTAGTCCATCATATAAACAAACCTGAGGACGGAAATCACACAGTCATCTCAATTAGGTACAGAAACAGCATCAAACATGCCTTCATAACAAAAATTCTGGAGATGCTAGGAGCAGACAGAGAATAGCTCGAAATGATAAAGGCTAAATGCTCCAACCTACAGGTAACGGTGTATTAAACAGGGGCAAACTGAGGGCAGTCCCTCTGCTGGAACCAATGATAACAATGTTAGAGCTTTGTCCTTGAGTAACCCCGATAATTGATAAACCCAGGCTATTAACCAGGGGCCATTGCTCAGAAAGTCTATAAGCAAGCAAAGTCAAAGGCACTTGTTTCTAAAGTGCCCCCTGATCCAAACTAATAATGACACATTTGTTTATAATCCCAGAAGGTATGTTCATTGTTAGCACAACTGTATACATGCCTAGTCATTCTCTTCCTGACTCAAAAATTATCTAATGATAGTTCCTCAGGGCCTGAAGAGTTACACCATGTAAGGCTAGCGTTTCCTACACTGATGGTTTCATGATTCTTGTTCGCTAACAGGATTATCTACATCTGGCTTTTGGGAGGCTTTGAAGATAAGATTTACTATTTTGAATCACATTCAGTTGTATCTCAGTAATTCATGGGTGAAGCAAGGACTTACTTGTCACAATCCTTGAAAGTACATGTCTTCTGTCTTTATGCTGTTACTGTATTGATGTTGATGGAAATATTTAGATAATGATATTGCTTATTAAGCTGCTCTGAAGAATAAGATGGCATCGAGGGTGAAGATGAGAAAGGAAAAAGAAGAATTTGAAGAAGAGTTAGAAGGAGGAGGAAGAGGAAAAGGAGAAGGAGAAGGAGGAGAAGGAGAAGGAGAAATTTAATAGTGAAAAGCAAAGAAAAAGCTGCATTTGGAAAATGAACAAATAAAGAAGCCAGGTGGTCCTTCGCTGGCAAGCTCAGCTTTGAGGTACTGATGTGAGTTCAGGGTTAACTAGAGAGCAAGAGGTGTGTACTGCTGAGCACTGATGTGGTCACACACATGAATGACCCATCATTGTCTTGGATCCGATCTCTCCCGCAAGGTCATCTGACAAGTTGTCATAACTACCTTCAATGGAGAAACCTCTCCCTAAGAGATAAATTCCTCCTCCGGCTGGCACCGGGCTTCAGCTTCTTCCTCCTGCCAGCATTGGCTTCCTGGGAAATTCTTCGAGTTCATCTTCCCACCAGTCTGATGACTGACCACAGCAGACTGAGGACAGAGTTCACCCCTGGCAGCTTGCAATGAAGAAATGCACTTTTCTGTCTCTCTACTCTGAGCCTAACACAAGTCCTGAGGACATTTGGTGTTGAAGGTAAGTTTGAAGGATGGCTACACTGAAGCGAATGAATATGTACTCCTAATAACAGACAGAAAAGTAGGTACTGAAAGTCTTGTGGTTAAGCATAGTAAGAAAATCAAAGAGGGAGGGGTGAAAGCCCCTCCTTTAGATATGAGCTAGCAGCTGTAGTCCAGAGAGTTCCTCGGAGAGGTCTTGGAGAGCAGGAGGCCAAAGCTGGAGAGGTGTGGAGGGGGAGGGGCTCCTGTAAACATGTGGCACGCTGAGTTCATACTTGGCAGAGAAGGATGTGTTTTCTGGCAGCCTAGTGAATCATGGAATCCGAGAGCTAGAGGTGCTCAAATCCAACTCCTCATTTCATAAATGAGAAGACTGGGGCTTATTGAATTATGGGGAGGGTGGAACTTGATTCTAATGACCTTTCCACTCTTCCAAATGCTGAACTATATTTGCAAGGCAGGACAAAAGTGAACAGTAATAACGTTTTTATGCATGTATGGTGTGCTCTTTTGTACGCATTTGTGTCTGTAATCCCATGGCTAGCATAATATCATAGAGCAATTTCCAGATATCCTGATAGATACTGGAAGTTATTCTCAAGACACAGAATAGGGCATTGATTTCTTGCCCCTCTCAATGCTGTAGCAACTCTGACTTGGAGTCCTTAGCATTTACCTGGCTACCACCCAAGTCAAAGCTTGACCCTATCAGTCGTGATAAATTGGTCAAGAAACCAAAGTCTGCCTAAAGTGAAACCAAGACCAGAACTCTCCAGCTAGCTGTCAGCAGTTGAAGAGGGGGAGAATGAAACAATATACAACATAATAAAATGTTCCTACTATGGAAAGTAAGTGGACAATTTGCAAGTAGTTTAAAGAAAGTACTCTTGCTTTCGCACCAGAATCTGAGGCTAATTCCATAGAAGGCTGGTTCTATAGGTCGGTATGGCCTCTGGAATATCCCATGATGAGTAAGCACTGAAGAGCTAGAAATGAGTAAACAGGGGGATTCAGAGCAAGGAGGAATACACAGGCAGGGATAAGAGGATGCTGATGTGTGTGTGTGTGTGTGTGTCTGTGTGTGTGTGTGTGTCTGTGTGTGTGTGTGTCTGTGTGTGTCTGTGTGTGTGTCTGTGTGTGTGTCTGTCTGTGTGTGTGTCTGTGTGTGTGTCTGTGTGTCTGTGTCTATGTATATATACTTTTCAAAAGATGTTCCAGTTGGCCCAGACCCACAGGAACTGATCTTCCTTCTTATAATATGAGATTAGCTTCATAGTGGCTTCATAACGAAAGCCGAGCAGTGTATTTGTCGTCCTCATGGAACTGACCAGTATGTGTCTGACATCCGATTAGGAAGCAGAGACATCCTCTTTTCCATGTGCTTGTTACTGCCACTGGCTCTCTGTGACCAGCAATTAAGCTCTTAGTTTCTTCCTTGGAGACATTAAGTCATCTTCCAACAAATTAACTTTCACTCAGTGAGGAGTAAGAGGGAGCCCCGAGTGAATGTGTGTTATTGACAAAGACCACACTTCCTTGGATCCATGGGACCTGGAAAGTCTTCCTTTGGTCTATGTGTGGATGTTGACAGAGCGTACAGAAAGCACTGGCTGCAGGTTCCGCCCCCTCATGTTTACTGCCTGCAGTTTCACAGTTTTCATCACTGCCAGAACCAACAGGGACTCTCCAGGGGCCTTCCAGTCCTTTGGTGACAGACTGGAGCCATGTCACCACATCACCTAGTTACATGATGTCTCCCACTCTAAGCAGTTTCTATAGCCTTCCACCCTGCCAATGGCCACTGTGGGACTCTCTAGACAATCTCTAGTAAGCCAATCCAATACATTTCTTTTACAATTACATGTTGTGATCGTTTGAATATGCTTGGCCCAGGGAGTGGCACTATTAGGAGGTGTGGCCTTGTTGGAGTGGGTGTGGCCCTGTTGGAGTAGGTGTGTTACTGTGGGCGTGGGCTTTAAGACCCTTATCCTAGCTGCCTGGAAGTGCGTCTCCTCATAGCAGCCTTCAGATGAAGATGTAGAACTCTCAGCACCTCCTGCACCATGCCTGCCTGGATGCTGCCATGTTCCCACCTTGATAATAATGAACTGGACCTCTGAACTTGTAAGCCAGCCCCAATTAAATGTTGTCCTTATAAGATTTGCCTTGGTCATGGTGTCTGTTCACAGCAGTAAATCCCTAACTAAGATACATGTGTATTCTATTGTATTCAATTGATTCTTTTCCTCTTGAGAATCCTAATACAAAGGTAGGCCCAACACTTTTCTCCCCATTCAGTTAACTTGTGCAGGATAAACATTAATTTTTCTGAAATATACTAATTCCAATCTGTCATTCTTGTGGCCCCAATTCTCTCTTTTTCTCCTCTTTTTCTCTTTTTCTTCTTCCTTCTTTCCTTCCTTCCTTCTTTCCCCTTCCTTCCTTCCTTCCTTCCTTCCTTCCTTCCTTCCTTCCTTCCTTCCTTCCTTCCTTCCTTCCTTCCTTCCTTCCTTCCTTCCATTCTTTTGATAGGAACTCGAGTAAACCAGGCTGGCCTCAGACTCACCACATAGCTGAAGATGGCCTTGATTTTTCTCACTCTCTTGCTTCTGCCTCCAGTCCCAGTTGCTGAGATTATAGGCGCATGCTGTGCCTAATTTATTCAGTGCCAGTTAAGTGAACCCACATTTTCATGCATGCTAGACAAGCCCTCCACAAACATTCTTATACTCTTAATGGCTTCCAATGACCAATAGGGGAAAAAAAAAAACTAAGCTCCTCTGGCATTAGATATTCAACCGACTATCCCAATCATGTTCTCTGCTACTCCACAGAACAGGCATAGCGAGTGATCTAAGAAACTCAAGTGAGTCACACTTTCAACTCTCTACCTTGCTTACCCTGCCTGTGACTTACTGAAGATCCATCCGTTCCCTCTACCTGCTTAGTCTTTGGACAAATATCCATGATGTCCACAGGGGTCCAGAAGTAAGACAAGCATAGTTCCCATCACAAAGATCTTTAAACCCTGGCTTGTTAAGTGTCCTACCTAAATATACGGCGTTGTGATGAGCACACATGACTTCCCCCAAGAGAGTGATCTTTTCTATATGACATAAAGCATTAAGAGGATTTAGCTTGCCCAAGTTTCACTCTGTGAGGAAAGAAACAGGCACATAACTTTAAGTCATTTTCAAATCCCACTCACCTTTCCAGTCTAAACTCAATGTGTGGTTCTTCATCGAGTTGTTCCCAAACTCTGGAGTCTACATTGACAAAGTGCTTACTCTTCTGAACTTCCTCACACTGATTCTGGGCCAGGCTTCTCAGCTCCTTTTCACATTCTGTCTTCTAGTTGTACCAGCAACGCCCACTGCTTTACCTTGCCACTTGAGCGATGTCATGGTACAACTATGGTTTACGTGCCCTACACTCAGCTTGAACACCTAATCCCAAAGGAAGCTCAAAAATGCAAATTAAATGCATGTATGCATAAATGAACATAATGATTAGTGGATGTTTCTGGCTAAAGTTACATGGCTAGCCAGTGAGCCTCAACAGAGGCCCCCACAGCTGTACCAAAGACACTGTGCTCTTGTTCCTTATAATCATAAAGATATACTCAATGTTGATGGCAATAAATAGATCCTATCCCTCAAATCCCTCAAAAGAAAGCATTAGGGTGAATAAGTAGTTAGGGGACCCCATTCTGCCCAATAGGTCTTAGATTACATAAAGTGTTCTCAAGAAAGTCTCTAAAGGGAACATGCTTCATTCTGTCAGCTATAGAATATTCATGGCGGAAAAGAAACTGTCTTCGCTAGCCTCCAGGCAGAAGAGCCTTCAGTAGGAGCCTGCTGATGGAACATAGGCCAACAGCTAGCTAACATTTTTCCACCAACTAAAATTGAGAAATGGACACCACTTGTCAGTTTACATCAAATCCTCTTTTCCCTGCTCCTGGGTCTGACAACGCTGCTTTCTCTATGGCTCCTGCTTCTGCCATCTTGGTTCCTTAACTTTCTCCCAGGAGACAGGCATAGGAGAACTCCTACTCTCGCCGTTCTCCCCATTCTTTGGACTTCAGATGAAGTTCCAGAGCAAGCGATGTTTTGCTCGACATAAATAATAAAATGATCTTTGCCGTGGGTGTCAAAAGAAAAGCCATCAGACTGCACCTACGCGAAGAAAGGCCAGGCGATAAACAATTTGCAATGGTTCAGTGAGCGCCTCTGAGCGCCAGCTAAGCCGCCTTGCATCCACTGGAGGCTACGAACACAGAGGCAGATGAAATGCCGTCTCTGAGCTGAAGGTGCTTATTATCTTGCCGAGGATTCAGACACCTTGGTATGTGATCGCTACCCTATGCTATGAGTGCAGAAGGGGGGGGAGGGGTGAGAGGGAGGAAAGCCACCCCACCTCAGGATGAGGAAGAAGGTGCAGACGAAAATGGCCATACTGATGTCGAAATCACATATTGTCATGTAGCAATGTAAATGGACCTATGGAAAATGAAGTCACAGTTTTACAGGAATAGTTCCCAGTAGCTCAAATGAGAGGTTCAGAGAAAGCTGAAGCACTGTCATAGTTAATTATTTTGATAAATTAATATTTTACTATATATACGTGTGTGTGTGTGTGTGTGTGTGTGTGTGTGTGTATCTATGCACTCTTGTGTACTTAGTACTCCTATGGAAGTCGTAAGGCAACTTACAGGAGTCAGTACTTTCCCTCCCCCACACGGCTCTGAGGGGTCAAGCTGAAGTCATCGGGCACCGCTGTAAGTGCCTTTGCCACCATGCCATCTTACCAGCTTCAGATTTATTGGTTTTAATCACATAGAACAGGCAACACTCAGAACTTCACACATGGATTCTGACATCCAAAATTATTTTAACTTGCTTAAAGCCAGGTGAATATACCTTGGCCACTTGGCTGGATAACTATGATTATGAGCTAGCCTGTGTGATATGGGTGATGCTTAGCCTCTGCCCACCACCAGTGCTGTCCACAGATTATCTCAGCAGGACAAGAGAACACTCCTGAATTTGTCAAAATTGCCTCTGGTTGAGAAGGACAGAGTGTGAGAATAAACACAATCATGTCAGAATTTTATTTTTAAATTTTTTATTGGTCATTCTATTTATTTATATTTCAAATGTTATCCCTCTTCCTGGTTTCCCCTCCAAAAATCCCCTATCCAACCCCCTCCCCCATGCTTCTATGAGGGTGTTCCCCCACTCACCCACCCATTCCTGCCTCACTCCCCTAGACTGGGGCATCGAGCCTTCACAGGACCAAGGGCCTCTTCTCCCATTGATGCCAGACAAGGCCATCCTCTGCTACATATGCAGCTGGAGCCATGGGTCCCTCCATGTGTACTCCTTGGTTGGTGGTTCAGTCCCTGGGAGCTCTGGGGAGTCTGGTTAGTTGATGTTGTTGTTCTTCCTATGGGGTTGCAAACCCCTTCAGCTCCTTCAGTCCTTCCCCTAACTCCTCCATTGGGGACCCATTCTCAGTCTGATGGTTGATGATAATAAATTCCTGTGCAAGGTCTGTCATAGCCAGGGACCTGTCATCATCGGCATAGTTAAGTCTTTCCTTGGGCCATGGCTACTTGAGATGCAACAGCAACTGTGGCAGAATCCCTCCCATTTCACCTTCAGCTTCTCTCACTCAGCCTAGAAAAGTAACCCAATTTCCAGCTGGACTTTCAAAATAAACCACCCTTGCACTCAATAATGAACTATCAGGGAAGTAAATATGAGCAGTCCTCAAGACTGTCATTAAAGGAATGAACTCTGTCTCTATCCATTCTTTCTTTTTTAATACCACTTGTTGTGAATTCATTTGCTGGGGCTCCAGCACCTACAGGTGATTATGAGGTGGCAGGAAATCAAGCCACAGGTGTCAGCACAACAGATAGGTAAGAGAAACAGATGCTGTGGGAAGTCTTGTGGCCCTCAGTGACCACCTACAAGCCACCCCGGGAGTCCACTTTCTCACGGCCGCTGTCAAACTTCCCTCCCTCAGATGCACCTGGTACTGACCAGCATCCTCACCTAAAGCAGACCTTCATGTCGTCCTAAAGGTCTTGGGAGGTGCCTTAGGAAGTTCAGAAAGGTTTTCTACTGGGATCTCTGTAGGAAATCCCTTCCTCACCTCTTCTCTTCCATTACAGCACAAGAGTCTTGCTCTCCCAACAATGAACCCTCCCACGGCCTTTCCCTGATACTGCCGTCAACTGCTCATGCTAACTGGGTTGTTCCAAACTAGTTCCTGGAAGCTGATGTGTCTTTGTATTTTTCAGACACATAAAAATGAAAAATAAAACGTAAAAATGAGCACAGGGACCCCAGTGGAGGAGGAGTTAGAGAAAGGACTGAAGGAGCTGAAGGGGTTTGCAACCCCATAGGAAGAACAACAATATCAACCAACTAGAACCCCCAGAGCTCCCGGGGACTAAACCACCAACCAAGGAGTTGGAGGGACCCATGGCTCCAGCCGCATATGTAGCAGAGGATGGTCTTGTCAGGCATCAGTGGGAAGAGAGGCCCTTGGTCCTGTGGAGGCGCAATACTCCAGTGTGGGAGAATGCTAGGGTGGTGAGGCAAAAGTGCGTGGGTGGGTGGGTGAGCACCCTCATAGAAGCAGGGGGGAGGGAGGATGGGATGGGAGCTGTGGAAGGGAAACTGGGAAGGGGATAGCATTTGAAATGTAAATAAATAAAATATCCAATAAAAAAATGAAGTGAGAGTGCCTATTGTTGACAGAATTTAAGTGGGAGTGGGCAGGATAACTTCCTATATTTATAGTGTAAAGGTGACATTGCTGTCTTCTTAATGGCTATTTACTAATTGCTACGGAATTGGAAAGTACCTGCCTGCTTCTGCCCTTCTAGCCACTTCTAAGTAAAATCGATACTATACACAGGGATATTTATTGCATTTTTCTCAAGAAAGAAAATATTTCTTATAAAATGAATAGCTGAAGATATCAGAGGTCCGTAAAGATCGTGTTGGTATTTAAAATGGCAGGATTTGGGTCTAGGAAGATGACAGTGTGCCTGCTGCAGCCTGGGAGCATGATTTGTCTCCCTGCACTCAGGTAAAAATCCAACCATCCTGGCACAGGCAATCCCAGCACTGGGGAGGTAGAGGCAGGAGGACCCTGGAACTCACTGGTCTCCCAGTCTAGACAAACTGCTGCCTCTAGGTTCAGTGAAAGACTATGCTTTAAAAGCATAAGGTGGAGAGAGATTGAGGAAGGCACCCGACATCAACCTCTGGCCTTCACATGCCCATAAAGACATGCGTGAGCATGTGCACACATGCGCACACACAAAACAATGTGAGATACAACAAAACACATTTTTTTAGGATGGGATGAAATTGCCTGGAACTTCCTAGGACTCGAGAATTGGGGGGATGAGGAGGATCTGGTCACACGAGAGAAGAAGCCATTGTCAGTGAGGTCAGCACAGAGCAGGGACACTGGCTTCTCAGCATCCAAGACAAGGAAGACTTTCCAACAGATGTGAGTGACAACACCCCCCCCCCATGCCAAATGCTACTAAGAGCTGAGTAGGGTGAAGGCTACATGCAAATCTCAGCACCACAGCAATAGCAGAGGTGCTGACTGATAGACACCCTCACTTGCCTTCAGTAGGTTCAACAAACAATAGAGGTTAGAAAGCATAGAGAGCCAACACAGGTAACTAGACTTTTTTTTTTCCACAAAGAAAATGTGTCAGTTGGTTAACGGGGAGCCTTTGTTGATGTACAAGATGATGTAGCCTATTTTTAGAAGGGGAAAAAAATGTTACAGCAGAGAACAAAAATAAATGGCCCGAGGCAGGGTCATCTCATAGACGGGTGAACCTCCGACAGGGTTAGCCAGGAGATTGTACCTGCTCCCACCGAACACGGAAGCCAGGACACACGGCACCGATCAAAGTGTGCTGTCACACTTGCTGGTGAATGTGGAAGAAATTCTCCTCTGATTGCTTTAGTCAACATCCAGCTGAACTGCAGTTGAATAAGCAAACTCAGCTGAAACCAGAGGAACTGCAAAGTCTAAATCGTCAGCCCACAGGCACAGGAGCTACATGCTTATGCTAAGCAACTGAATGTTGGATGATGTGTTAACGTGTTATTACCATAGCAATAGACAACCGATGCACGTAATGGTCCAAATTTCATGGAGCCTATAGAGCTGCCTCATTTTAAGAGCTCGGAGCACATGTTACATAACAAGTACCGTTTCCTTAACCATTTGCCTGCCTCTTCCTGTCAGCTGCTGCCAGAGACAAAGCTATGGGGGGGGGGGGGGGGGCTGACTACACACGCCTCTGCGTGAGCCCATTGATCTGGATTATGGATCCCTGCAAGTAGGATTTCTAGGTCTCTGTATAACTATGATATTAATAGGTACGAGGACACTGACCTCAATGAAGAAGAGAGCCAGAATCCATGTTTGCATGTTTGCCAACAATTTGGTTCCACACAACTTTATGTTAATGTTCTTTTTTGGCTCATGTAGTAAATAAAGAATGTAAATGACTGTATACGTCATTTTTAAAATCCATTTTAGTGCAACACTCTAGAATGAACTTACCAACCCCTCTGGTCCCATTGCCTGGTCAGAATCTGTTTCAGACTTATCAGTCCTGCCTCAAGGGGCACAGAGACCTTTTTGCTTCACACCACTTCCCGATGGTCCTATATCATCAATGACTTCCTTAGCCTCTCACTAAATGTCAGTCATTTATAGGGAACGAAACTCAAGACAGGTGGGAAGGTTCACCGCCTATCTACAGAGGGGTGCTCGTATGTGGAAGTGGGGGAGGATGGCTGGGAAGAGTGGGGAGACGAGGAAAATTAAAGACAGAAAACTGGGACAGATGGGATTGCTGGAGTCGCTTTCTTTGATCTCTACCATGTTTGTCATTTGAGCCTCTCAAGAAATTTTATGTTAACCGCAATTGACTTACTTTGTTTAACTTCACACATAAGGATGTATTTATATCATTTCCCCTGTCCCTCTATTCCCTCCAACTCCTTGCATGTCATCACCTTCCCCAGCTCCCTGTCATATATATGGTGTCTTTAATTATTATTATTACACATAAATATTATATATATTCTAGTCAATTAAATGTTTCTTGTATGTATATGTTTTTAGGACTGACCACTTGGTATTGGATCATCCCTGGGGGAGACAGATTCTTTCTCTCTCAGAGCTGTCATTCATTTTCTGTAACTCTTTATCTGGGGGTGGGACCCTGCGAGATTGCCCTCAGCTGGGCTGGCATGAGAGCAGGTGGGACCATTCATTGTTCAGTTCTTGTTGAGACAACCACAATTCACTTTTAAACACTTTAGGGCAGCCAGTGTGACACATGGACTAGCAGACATTTTCACCTGACCGTTGGTCAGTTGCTCTAAGTAGGCTGGCATCTCACAGGTGTAGGAGCTGCACCAGTATAAAGCAGTTTGAAATCGTGATGACAACGGGGAAGATATTAAATATGGAAGGAACTGGCTGCTCGGGGTCAGGTGATGCAGTTCCCGAGGGTAGGTCTGGGTCTTTATACTTTTTAATTATCATAATACCATATCAAACATGTATCCAGGATATTTATGTAACTCTTTAATGTGCTGTACACTTTTAAGATGTGAAATGAGAACAGAAGTCCATCTCTGGGTAAGGGTCAGATTTGACATTCACCCAGGGGTAGAATCGCCATCTTCTATTTTTACCCAAGCTCCTTAGCTTTATGGCTTTGTACTCAAAGGGCAATTAGCTTAGATGGTGCTTGCTGGTATTTAAGCATTTTTCTTTGGTGTGCCTAACTAAACTGCATTTGAAATAATAACCCTCTCTGAAGTTAATAGGTCTCTGGAAATAAAAAAAAAAAAAAAAAACCAATGTGAGTGCCCGAAGAGAACTGAGATGGGGTCCCACTAAGGACAAAGTACAGAAGCCTAATGTAGTCTTTTATCTTCCCAGTTAAATGGGCCTACGAATAAATGGCTCGAGAGAGTGAACCTTCTTGTAACTGATATGATTTCCTGGATGGCTCAAGAAAACGCAATGTCTTTAAGCTTGGAGTTGAAATTCTTAAATAAAGCACCCAGTTGAAAAGACATATTTAAATTGAGCCGTTTATTGTCTTCATTTCTATGGTGTTCCCACTTAATGTGCCTCCCCCCACCCCTCCCCTGCATAATGAACCTTAGTTAGGAGAGAAGGAGGTTGGCAGGGGAGACAACTGGGCCATTCAGGACTTCTAGTGGGCTCATCAGATAATCACAAAACATTGGTGCCATTGAGAGGGAGCCTGCAGGAAAGAAAGACAGAGGGACGGGGCCACGGGCTCAGAGGCTAGGCGGGGATTCTACAGCAGCCCTTTTTGAACAATTCATTCAAACAATTGTTTTCTTCTTTCTGGGAAACAACCAGTTATTTGAGTCAATTTTGAAACAAATGGTTGTTTTGACTTCAGGCTCTCTTCCCCAAGGCGAAACTGAAGTCTGAATTTGGCTACAGCTATGTTCAATTCACTACTAAATTGACATCTGGTTAGAGAGACCCACAGCTGCCAATTATGTTCCAGAGGCGGCAAATCAGTGTTGGCTTGCTTTCCTCCGTGGGAGCAAGAGGATGTATCTCAGTAGATGCCCGGAGTGGATGCACTGTGAAAGCCAGGTACAGCAGTGCTTGCTCTGAATCCCAGCACCCGAGAGGTGGAAGCTGGAGGATCAGTTCTCAGCTGCGCTGTGATTTGGAAGCCCGTCTCAACACTACCACCAGAAAAAAGGAGGGGGTTATGGTGGCTGCAGAGCTGGGTTGATGGTAAGAGCTTGCTTCAGAAGCATGAGGACCTGAGCTGGGATTCCCTACACACAACATAATAGCTTGTGCCTGGTTCTGCATACACCTTAGCACCAGTGATGGGGTGGAGACAGAAGGTTCACTGGGGCTTGTTGGCTGCTGGGTTACCCAAATAAACTTGAATTATAGGTTTGAGTAAGGACTCTGACTCAGTCTCTCAAAATTCTCTCTCTCTCTCTCTCTCTCTCTCTCTCTCTCTCTCTCTCTCTCTATATATATATATATATATATATATATATATATATATATATATATCAATGGGCCAGGGTGTAGCTCAGTGCTATCATACTTTTTTAGTTTGTTTAATGTCTGGATTTCAATATCCAGAAACACATATAATACACATAGACACACATATACAGATGCACATACACATGCACGAATGCATGCATGCACATGCACACATGCCAAAAACATGGAAAAATAGTAAAAAAAAAGTAGATAAAAATAATACCAGTCCAAGCAGCTAGTAATCCGTGAGTTTGTTCTTCTTTGATTATTTTATTTTATTCTCTCTCTCTCTCTCTCTCTCTCTCTCTCTCTCTGTGTGTGTGTGTGTGTGTGTGAGAGAGAGAGAGAGAGAGAGAGAGAGAGAGAGAGAATATAAATACATCACCCTGAACGTAACTGATGCTCACCCCTTCTCTCTGCCCATGATGGCCATGCTTCCACACCTAACTATCTAAGGTGCTCCTTGCTGGTAACTCCACCCTTGTGTCTTTCTCATCTATATATCTGCCTCTGATATTCTTTTGTCTATCACAAAAGTATACAACAGGAGACAGCCAGTAAAGAGGTGCCACTGCCTTGCCCGTTTGGGATGGTTGATTGAAGACAGTGTCTTCACGGCTGTGCCTAAGCTCTGTGGAGACTGGGGCTGACCCACAGCTCTTCCAGGTATCTCTAAGTATTTATCCTCTCTCAATTCTAAGGCATCTCTGGGCTCTTGGCGACCTTTTATGCATTCATCAGCACTTAGCATTCATAAGTGCCTACGGGTTTCCATGCCCTAAGCAGCAGAGAAGATTTCTTTGCAGGGTGATTTTTACAGCTGTCCATAAAAGGACCTCTAGTGACAACAAGCTTGACAGCCACAAGAGGTCTGTGATGACTGAGGCCAAGGCAGAGAGGCAAAGGTTACAAGGCAGAGAGCTCCAGCTCACCTCTGCTCAGTTGCACTAATGGCTCTCATGCCACATGGAACACTTGGAGACTTTGAGGAGGTGAAGTGGTTTCCATGGTGATGAAAAAGCCTCAGCAGGACCCCAGCCTCTTGGAGCTGGTCATCCATGGCTGGCTACCAGTGAGTGTGCTTACCTCCAGCCAGCCTCAGGGAGCCTGTGACTCTGGAAAGCATGAATTGGCCTTTGGAGTGCTTACCGCATACCATTCATCCTTCTCAATGGTCCCTTCCCAGAAAGGAGACCTGCTTGTTATTCATGGGCTTCTTTTTAATGACAGTGCTTTGTGTATGCTGTTGCTAACAGCAAGATTTCACACATGCATACACCCCAGCAGTGCATCCTGCATTTTCTCTTGCTGTGGGTCTGAAGTACTGGGTCGAAGGGAAGGGTGCATCCAGAAGACACAAATCCTCCAATTAGCACAGTTGTATGCTTAGGGACAGTCAACATCTTTATTTCTTCATCTATTAAAAAGCTGGCAACTCATTGTCCTGTCAACTTGGCAGATAATTTTTTTTCCCTTTAAGATGAAATAAAGACATACTCCTCAAATTTCTTTGTAAAGTGTAAATTGTATGTAAATGTTTTCATTATTGTCATCGCTTGGCAAAGCTGGTCACTCTACACTCTACTATAGTGCGTTAACTGTGCTATAAGAGGATTTGATTGTCCCTTGTGACACCTGACCAAGGAATAACAGAATTACAGCAATATAGATCTCACTTAATTGTCATTCTTCTGAGATCCTCTGCATCATCCAACCAAATACTGCCTGATTGGCTGACACTAGCCATTAATCCAGCAAAATTCAAGAGTGTAGTGACTATTTCTGGTTGTCAACTTGACTATATCTAGAGTGAACTACAATCCAGAATTGGAAGGCTCACCTGTGATCCTAATCTGGAGGCTGGGAGATACAAGTTTCTGACCTGGATCTTGGCATGGAGATCTTGAGGCATAGTGGCTATGAATCCCAGGAGACTAAGGCAGGGAGATCTCTGAGTTCAAGGTCATCTGGGACAAAGCAAGTCTCAGATCCAGGTGTTGTGATACACACCTTTAATCTGGGCCACGCTCTGCTGGAGACCTACATAAGGGCAATGGAAGAAGGAAGATTCGCTCTTCTTCATCTATATGCCTTGTGGGACTGAGCAACTGCTAGATCCTTGGACTTCCATTCACAGCTGCTGCTGACCATTGTTGGGGAGTTGGACTACAGACTGTAAGTCATCAACAAATTCCCTTACTATATAGAGACTACCCATATATTCTGTGACTCTAGAGAATCCTGACTAATACAAAGAGGAAGAAGTTAATGGGGTCACCTTCCGAAGTTAAAGGATAGACCATCTCATATCATCACTGCTATGTCCACCACCTTACACAGAGACCTTTATCATTACCGTCCAATCCACAATACTACGGGTTGGCCTTGAGGGCATTACGCTCATCACCATAGCCAGACACAGAAGGATGAGTACTGGATGATTCTACTAATAAGAAGCTTCCAGAACAGATAGAAAACTGGAATGGATTGCCTTGTGTTGCTATGATAAACACCGCAACCAAAAGCAACATTGTCAGGGAAGGATTTTCTCTCTGAATTGTGAGAGTCCATCCTTGAACTCCATGTAAGGAACTCAAGGCAGAGAACTTGAAGCAGACACGGGAGGAACTCTGCTTCCGGGTTTGCTTACTGTGCTGTTCACCTGCTTGCTACTGTAGGTTTGTGCGAGGCTGGAGACAGAAGGTTGTCACTGGCATCTCGTTCCACACATACAATCCAGTGAAGGTCTTCAGGAGCTGTGCATTAGAGTGCTCCCTCTAGGCTTCCCGATAGAGGAGCCTACATCTTTTCTTCCTGTTAGCTTCAGGGATGCAGATGATGCAATAGAGAAGCCACATGCTTATTCGAATCCTCCCATAGCAAAGTGATGCCCGTGGTGTCCTTCGAGCTCATGCAAGGCTAGGATCCCACTCCAAAGGAGGCACCACGTGAGCCACTACTCCTGTTTGCTAAGCCAAAGGGGTTTAAGCCCAGGCAGGGTGTGACTCTTGTGAGGAGGGATGGTAAGGCAGCAAGTATCTGACAATGAAGCAAGTTGAGCCTCTGATGGTCTCTTTCCTCTTCTGTGCTCTTTAAAGCAATTGTTGTAACAGAAGGACTTCTGGTGCTCTGCAGTTTCCACCACCTTACAACAAAACTATCATTTCCCTCCCTTTTCCATAGCTCTTGGTCTCTCTCTCTCTCCTCCCTCTCTCTCTCTCTCTCTCTCTCTCATTCCGCAGTTGTTTAATAACATGCTTCAAGAGTGTCGTGCTCCTAGAAGTTTCAGCAAAACTGTGGGTGTTTATGTAACTTGTTTCAGTTTGTGAACTTTATCACGTTATGCTGATTAGCAATATGTTTCCTGCCCTTTCCAATGTAGCCACAGCTGGAGAAATGGCCAGTGAAATCTTTTCAGACCTGCTGGGCCAATTGCACACCAATTCAGAATAAAGGTAGTTAATGGCTTAGTGGCTCTTCTCTGAGATGGCCACCACCAGGAGTTTTAAATATTTAAGATGAAAGTTTAATGAGCAAACTAGCTGGTTGACAGACTTTGAGTCTTTAAATAAGGAGACAGACTTCACTTGCACCAGTCAGCTGGGATCGCCATAGTGAAGTTCCATGGATCGGGCAGCTTGACAGAAACAGCAGGAGAGGAGGGAAGAGGTGGGGGAGTTCTAGTATCTCTTCTTCCTCCTCCTCCTCCTCCTCCTCTTCCTCCTCCTCCTCCTCCATCTTCTGCTTTAATCAACTAACTGACACTGCCATTCTATATGGCTTAGGTCTAGTACACAGGAGGTAAAATGTGATTAGTTTCAATTCAAACAACAGAATCAAAATTCTGTGAGAGCTTCTTTCTCCATCTCCCTGACAAAACCAAAGTTGTAAATGAATGCCATGCTTAACATCCAGGCAGAAAGTGGAGGTCTGCCTTAGCATAGATAAAAATAAAATTGGGACCAACATCCTATGAGACTTATATTCTCCAGAGAACATCTGCAATTATTCCCAGTCTTCCTCAAATGGAACAAAAAGCATAATATTCAGCAAAACCTAAGGAGCCAAAAGTAAAGGAAGGAATTAATAATGTTTAGGAATAGCGAAAGGCTGAATTTCTCTTCTGATCCCTATCGGTACAGGTACAGCACTGGGAAGGACAATTCATAGAGGCAGCAGTTATGGGGGTGTAGCACCAGCACAAACAATATTTGGAGCTTAGAAAAATAATATATTACATATTTACATAGTAACCGCTGGACTGAGAGTGAGGTCCCAATGGAGGAGTGGGAGAAGGGACTGAAGGAGCTGATGGAGTTTGCAGCCCCATGGGGGGAGCAACAGTGACAACTAGCCTGACGCCCCCCCCCCGTCCTCCTGGAGGCTGGACCACCAACCAAAGAATACACATCGAGTGACCCATGGTTCATACCACATATGTGGCAGAGGAGGGCCTTGTTGGCCATCAGGGGGAGGAAAGGCCCTTGGGCCTGAGGGTGTTAGATGCCCCAGTAAAGGGGAATGTCAAGGTGGGAAGATGGGAGTGAGTGGGTGGGTGGGTGGGTGGGTGGGAGGTGGAATACTCTCATAGTGGTGGGGGAGGGGGAGGGGATAGGGGTTTCCAAAGAGGAGTCCTGGAAAGGGGGAAACATTAGAAATGTAAATAAAGTATCTAAAAATAAAAATAATAAAAAATAAACAAAAACAAACAAACAAATAAATAAAACCTTTTTTAAAACATAAAAAAAGAAAAATAATATATTACATATTTACAAAGTATATATACATATATATTATATGAATAGATGGTATGTAACATCCTATGTGTGTGCATAGCAATAGTTTTTGTCAAGAAGAAAACTCAGGAAAACAGTGGGAAGACCAACTATGGCTGTAGCTATAAGTATTTAGCAGAAGAGATCAAAGGTAAGCATAATAAGAAAGTCTGAGGAGTGAGAGGCCTGAGGGAAAATATTATTTCCTACCTGCCCGGGGTCATCTACCAAGACCCTCTACCCAGAAACCAATAGGCTGACTACACTTAGGGTGTTGTTGTCTTTCCCCTTGACTGACATAAGGACGTATACAGATGAATGCCTGCTCAGTGTGGGAGAGCAGAGACAGAGAATGAACACTGTGGTGTCCAAAGCCAAGGTTCTAAGGCTCCATTCTGACCAGGAAAAGGATCCACAGTCTTAACACACTGCCCTCAAAATCAGGGAAGACGTTCACAGATATTTCCTAGGGTGGGGACAAAAAAGCATACTCTCCAAGCAAATAAACCTTTGAGACAGATACACAGGGTCTTAACAAAGTGACTTCAAGAAGCTAAGAAGGTAAAGGGAGACCATGCCAATAAGAAAAGATGACAGACAAAGGAAGAATATCTGTGGTAGATTTAGGATCCTCCCTCTAAGAAAGCGTAATTCAATTGGTCATAATACAATTTCCCATTCCAAGCCCTTCTTCTAACTCAAAAACCATAAGAATTAAGCAAGCAAGCAAGAAAGGGATGAGAATCACAAAAAAAAAAAAAAAAAAAAAAAAAAAAAAGACAGAGAAATACAAGAAAAAATATAGTTGGAGAAATAGAAACACCAGTGAAAACTCCAGAAACTCAAGTAGAGAGACAATAGAGAGAGATGTGAGCGTAGCATCAGGTCTACTGTGCGCCAGAAGCTCATGGGCGTATTTTATGCATGTTAACACACAGAAGTTTCACCAGCCACTATAACGTGAGGAATATTGATTTTGTGCTGTACACAGGAAGGATCCTGGGCTATAGAAAACCAAATAACAGGGCAGAAACCACAGGGCTCTAAAGGAACAAAGTCTAGGTTTCAGCCCTGCACCCCGACTTGAGAGTGAGCCTTATCCATCATGCTAGTCAGCTGCCTACAACTTGTTAGTTTCTCCTCAGGTTCATCTGTTTCCCTGGCTCCAGGGGCAGCTGTATGCGTCACCATGGGGCCGGTCTTGGGCAACCAAACTACACTGCAAATTTCTCATCCAGTTTCACCAAAGTCATTGGAAGTCCCTAAAAGACCAATTCTGAAATTCATGTTGTTAAATTTTATTAACACATTGTAAACAGACACTGTAATTGTAAATGTTTATGTGGTAGAGAGTGCCATTTTGAAACATGTACACTATGTGAGCAGATCAGGGGAACTGATTATCTATCAACTCATCTATTTCTTTCTATTGGAAACATTTTAAAAAAAAAAAAATTTTTCCTAGGCAGTTTGAAGCATCTCATTTGAAATGAGCTCTGTGGCTTCTATGCAAAAGCACTGGATGAAGACAGGTAAGCAGTAACATCTCCAAGTGGAAGATGCATCTCAACCCCGGAGACTTTGCTAGAGAATAAAAAGAACCAAGTACTTTGGGGCATGGTAGCAGGTGAGAATAATACAACCATCACTCTAAGTCTGACAGACCCATGTTTTCAATCCAGGTTAGAGTGTGCCTTTGAGAAAAATTGGTTTGGATTTGCAAGTCAGGATGCAAGAGGAAGTAGTTGCTATTTCCAGCGGTGGTTGTACACAGATATTGGGGACATTGCAGCAATTCACTGTAGCTTCCAGAGAACTCTCCAGAGCCACCTGCTTTGCCCCAGCAGACTGAGACAGTTGGAGGTATTTCTCTAAGACTGGTGGAAACTGAAGTGTGTTAGAATATTTCCTATTGCCATGATATAATACATGAGATCAATCACTTAAAATAAGGAACGGTTCATTTTGGCAAGTCATTCCAGAGATTTCATTCAATGGTTTCCTGACCCTGCTACTTTACAACATTTAGTGAAACACTGTGTTATGTCAGGAGAATATGGCCATGAGAAGCTGCTCACCTCATGACAGCCAGAGAAAGGAAGACAGGGGAAGGAAGGGGAGGAAAGGACAGAGCAAGAAAAAGAACTAAGGTCACCAATTTTCCTGTGATTCATCTCTAGGGACCTACTTCCTCCAAGTAGACCCATCTTCAAAAAATTCTCCTACTTCCCAACAATGCCACCAACAGAGGACCAAATCTTCAATGCCTGAGACTTTGAGGAAGACTAAAGATCCAAATTATAACCCTGGGACTTCAAGAAAGAGAAAGACCCAAACCCTAAAGATGAGTGTAGCCTCTTCGAATAGTGAATCAGCAGAAATCATTTCTTTACCAATTCAAGAAGCCAAGTGAACATTGTACTGTTGTCTCACATGTCATAGCAACTTTGGAAGTGTGTCTTATTCAGTAAGATAGGTAATTACCCAAGATAAGAAGACTTTGAATAAAAACATCCTCACAGAGGAGCTGTAGCTTATGCTTGAGGCTACTCAGCTACTGAGGTTTAGAGTTAGGACTCAAATCTAGTTCCAATCACTCTGTGCTTTAAAAAGCACTGGGAAAACAAAAAACAAAAATACATTAGGCCACTGACTCCAAAAGTGGTAGCAACATAGACCCAAAACCCTTAAGTATAATGAATGCAAATGAAAAAGAGATAGAAATTAGGTACAGAAGACGAGAGTACGATCAATGGCTTCCGGTCAGAGTGGAATCCAATTCATGGGACAGAGTAAAAATAAACCAGCAGATGCAACTCAACAAAATGTTCTAAAATGGGTTTTGAAGAGACAGCTCAGCACTTAAAGTGCTTGCCAAGCAAGGGACTGGAGTTGAGATCCCCTGGACACATACAGACGCTGGGTAGGTGTGGTAATCTGCCTAGATTTCCAGCCTTGTAAGGGAGAGACAGGTCCTTGGAGCAAGCTGGCTAACTAGACTACATGCGTGGAGGAGCTGTGTTTAACTAAGCAACCCTGCCTTGTATAAGGCGGAGAATGATTGAGGATCACCTCGTGTCAGCCTTCAGCCTCCATGGGACACACAGACACATGCACTTAAATGCAGATGTGCACTCAGGTGTATGCAACCATGCATGCAGCCATATGCACAGAGAGATGTGCAAAAGAAAGAAAACCTAAGATGAAGGGAAATATATAAACTAAAAATATTTAGGGACATAATGATACAAAAATATTGGCATGAACTATAACCTGGTAAGTTTGTTGATAATTAAATATTAATTCATTAAAATAAATTTCAAAATGTGAAACAAAAGTAGTAAACCAACTGATGAGAATAGAAAAGAAATATTTGAAATTTGCTTTCCCTCAATCTCCAATGTGAGGATCATCCAGCAAGATCAACAGAGAAACAAAACAAAACAAAATCCTCTTTCATAGGTAATTCATGTACCAAAAAGGCATATACAAAAGCAGATTGTGATTTTCCTCCCATACTTAAGTCTTTCTTTAAAGACTTAAACATTGGTTACCATTAATTTTGATATTTTTGAGACATATTTTATGCCAACTGGAAGATTTTCCTTCTGATGATGTCATAACTATGGGAAACACTTCTATAGGTAGATCATGTAATCCCAAAGGAGAGGCAAACAGAGAGGGAGGAAAAGTCAATACAGGAAGAGAACAATGGTTGGGCCACCACCTAGAAGAGACTGGGTATAGTTTCTAAGTGACCTTCCAAGACGTCTCTGTCTTAGTTTCTTTTCTGTTGCTGTGAAGAGATAACACGATGATCAAGGCAACTTACTGAAGAGTTAATTTACATTTTCAGAGGGTTAATGTGATTGTTTGAGTGAGAAGGGCCCCCATAGGCTCATATATTTGAATGCTTGGTCACCAGTTAGTGGAACACTTTGGGAAGGATTAGGAGGTGTGGTCTTATTGGAGGAGGTGTGTCACTGGGTGGGTGAGCTTTGAGGTTTCAAAGCTCACATCATTTCTCTCTCTCTCTCTCTCTCTCTCTCTCTCTCTCTCTCTCTCTCTCTCTCTCTCTCTCTCAATGCTTTGTGAGCATTGTCTCAACATGTAAGCTCTCAGCTATGGCTCCAGTACCATGCCTTCCTTCCTGCTGCCATGCTTCTTGCTATAAGGGTAACAAACTCACTCTTTGAAATTGTAGGCAATATCCCAATTAAATGCTTGATTTTATAAGTTCCTTTCATCATGGTGTCTCTTTACAGCAACAGACTAAGATACTCAGAGTACATAACCATCATGGTGAGAAACATGGCAGTTAGCAGTTAGCAGGCAGGCAGGCAGACACAGCACTAGAGCAGTAGGTAGGAGCTCACATCTTAAAATATAGCCTCGAGGCAGAAAGCTAACTAAGGAGGAGTTTTGAAACCTCAAAGCCTGCCCCTAGTGACACACCTCCTCCAAGACCACATCTTCTGTTCCTTCCCAAACAGTTCCACCAACTAGAGACCAAGTATTCAAACATATGAGCCTATAGGGAAATTCTCTTTGATACCAATATTCTCATAAAACATGTCTTTGAACTGTCTGTCTTGATCTGAAACAGAAGCATGCCTGTGTTAGCTCCTCTCTTCTTGGTGGGGTAGATTTCAGGTACCCCTGTGCTTTCAGATACCCCTGTGCTTTCAGGCTGTGGGTGTATTAGTGCTGAAATCCTGGTGATCAAGGACAGACAGCCTTGGGCACTCTAGCAACTCTATGATTATCCTTCCACAATTTCACGTTGTGTGCCTGACACACTCTGTGTGAAGATGCTTGGAGGTAAGGACTTCTTGGTAAGCTCAAAAGAGTGAGGTCCCCATGACAGAGTGAGCATCTTTTTAAGAAAAGAGGAAAGAGACCTTCTCTCCACCACGTCCTCTCTGCAGTGCAATGATGCAAAGAGAAGGCAGATTTCTGAAAGCCGAGGGGAGAACACTCACTACTGACATAGACCTTGATCTTGAGTTTTAGCCTCCAGGATTGTCTCTTATCTAATCCACCCTAATTAAGACAGGGAGGTGCCAAAAAATACACAGTTCTGCTCTGAGAGGAAGCACTGTGCTGCACTCTAAGGTGTTGTTAAGGAAGCCTACAGATAAAATGCCCATGACAGGCATGGATAGAGTCAGAGAGAGCGAGATCAGGTTATATAGCTTATTGAAATCGAGCCTAAAAGATATTCAAGACATGGATGCAAACAAATTCACCTCAGCACAACCTGGCCAAAACAAAAACAAAAACAAAACAAAACAAAAAAAACAACAAAAAAAACCCCTACACCTGGCAAAAAAACCCAAAAAAACAAAAAACTACACCTTGTGACACTGTTCTGTACTGTGTCTTAAATGGCTATTTATCTTGTAGGTGTGTCTTGTCAGCACAAGTCTCACACACAGTGATAACTTCACAGCATTTCATTATGTGAAAATACCATAATTAATTGAACCAGTTTTCCAGTTGTTAGATACTGTAATTGTTCTCAGGCTGCAAACAATGCTCAAGGACACACACAAACACACACACACACTGCATCTTTGTACATACATATATTTGTTTGCAGGGACATTTCCTACAATTTGAGTCAAAGGCATTCACATATATATATGTATAGGCCTCATAGATAATTTATTCATATTTATAATTCATATATTTATAATTTATTTATATATTTATACATATATATGAGCTTCTAATGTTTTTGATAGTGAAAAGGTGTTCTCCAGCCTCTTTTCAATTTCTACTTTGACAGAAATACATGGATGCTCATTGTTTTCAGCATGACACATTTTTACATCGGTTTAATTCTTGCCAATTTAAGTTAAAAGAGACTTTTGTTCTAACTTGAATAATTTTTAAGCCTTGAGAGCAGTCGAGTATTTTTGTTTGCTTAAAAGGCTTTTCTAGGTCTTCTATTGTAAATTGCTCATTTGCTTCTGTCCTAGGTCTCCCCCCCCCCTCCATTGTATTTCAGGTCTTTCTTATTAAGGAAATTCACCTCTGCTCATGGTTCTTCTGGAAACAACTCCCTGTGTGATGTCTGCCTTTTCATACTTCCACTGTGACTGGATTTAGAAGCTTCAAGAGGGAAAAAAAAAAAAAAAAAAGCCCAAAGTAGAACAGTCCCAGCCCCACACTGGCCAAGTTCTTGAGGGCACTTGAAGATACTTGGGCGCATCTTCTTCCCTGAGAGCAGTCACCCTGTGAGCATCAGGCCCCCAGCACCCCAGCAGAAGCTGCTCCAGGCCACCCGTGCATCCGCGTGTGTGGTCTGTCAGAGCCTGCCCATGCGCATAAGCCTGGAACCCTCCTATAGCCTGTGTCCCCACCCTTCCACGAGGGTCAGGAGTCTGCCCTAAGCTCCTCCATGCTCAAACTTCCTTTCCTCTCCTTGGAGCGGCCGGCACCTACTGTAGAGATTGTGGCTCATCTTTCTTCCCCTCCCAAGGACTGTGGTAGCAGGAGCTCTCCTTAGCAAGCTTTTCTTTTCCACTTCATTTACTCTCTGACCTCTGTGCTAAATCTAAGGTCTTCTGGTGTCTAAACATTTTACAATTAGCTCGTCCCTGGATTTCTCTGCATCTCAGTCATATTATTAAATTAACCCAAAATACCTTTCCTTTTATAATCCTATATTTAAAGAGCAGCCAGATGGCTGTATTTCTGTTCCTCTATGCAGACAGTCTAGTTTCTAATATATCACTTTTTATCCCATAGGGGAAAATGCTTCCTACAAGGTGATCAACGGTTAGCCTCTATTTTCTTCCATCTGCCTCCAGTCCCAGTCCCGGTGAAGGTGGGAAAATCCTAGTTTTAAGTGAAAATCACGTACCTCCTAGACATCTCCAGGAAGCATGGCTATTGGAGGCGCCTACCTTCTAAGCCACTTGCCCAGCTTTGGGATTGGGAATGAATTAACTGAGCTGCTTCCCCATCTCCAGCAAAGCTGGTGATGTATGTGTCATGTAATAAGAACGCAACTTCCTTCTCATTCATAAAATCAGCACCCATGGGTGGGTGAAGATTCTGCAGAGCTCCTGAATCAGAAGGTGGGTGTGAATCTGTGTAATAGATGGCACACAGAGTTGATTGGAGGCGGTGGGATGTTAATGTGACCACTAACCTTACAGACCAGCCCTGTGAGTCCAAAGTGTCTGTTATCTTTGTGCACCTCTTTCATTCTGGATGGTGCTCAAAATGTGACAAGAACTCACAGTGGGGTGTCCTAACCGATTAACAGTTACCACTGACTCTAGTCGGCAGCTCAGCCTAACCTGGAACTTGCTAGAAGTGCAGAATTACAGAATCCAAACATGGCTCTTTTGTTGTTGGTGGTGGTGGTTTGGTTTGGTTTGGTTTTTCAAGAGAGGGTTTCTCTGCTTAGCCCTGGCTGTCCTAGAACTCACTGTGTAGACCCAGGCTGGCCTTGAACTCAGAGATTCATCTGCTTCTGCCTCTCAAGTGCTGGGATTAAAGGTGTGTGCCACCACCCCCAACCTCCAACCCTACCTTTTAACAAGGCTTCTGAGAGATTGCGTTTGTACATTAAAGTTTGATAGGTCACATAAAAATTAACTTTTCAGCCCTGACGGGGGAAAACACATAAGGGAGAAATGCATTATACTGGCAATATTTAATAACCTGCAGGCTGAAGCTTCATGAGCTTTGCCTGACACAGATGAGTCTTTCCTTGGTGTTTCCGCCTTCGCTTGTTGCTTTGGTTCAATGCAAAGGTGTAATGTTTTTGCAAAGAAGCCACAAAGCTCATTTCAAATGAGATGCTTCAAACTGCCTAGGAAGATTTTTTTGTAATGTTTCCAACAGAAAGAAGTAGGTGTGAGTTGATAGATAATCAGTTCTCCAGATCTGCTCACACAGTGTACATGTTTCAAAATGGCACTCTGTACCTCATAAACATTTACAATTACAGTGCCATTTACAATGTGTTAATAAAAATTAACAATATGAAGTTCAGAATTGGTCCTTCAGGGGCTTCCAAAGACTTTGCTGAAACTGGATGAAGATTTCCAATCCAGTTTCCAGTGGAGTTTGGTTGCCCAAAACTGACATCAAGGGACACACAGCTGCTCCTGGGGCCAGGGAAACAGATGAACCTGAGGAGAAACTAACAGCCAGGAGTGAAGACAAGCCAGCTGCCTTCTGTTCACAGCTTCTTTCCTCCCTCTCTGAGAGACAATGGGGGAGACTGAGCAATCAGAAGGATCCCACTCATATATGCCTGGTCATTAATGACAACCAGGAAGATGGAAAATAAGAATTCTCCACCAAATTCTTTCTTATATTTAACAACAACAACAAAGTACCTAAGAACCAAAACTGAACACTGAAGAAATAGAAAACCCAAGTTGACTTGGAGTCAATAGAAAAGATTACCCAAATCATGAAACCCCTAGAAGTACTACGGTCTCAGATGTTTCATAAGGAAATCCTTAAAGCTTTTGAGAAATCAATGATTGCAACACTATTTAATCTTCCCCAGAACACAGCAGGAGGGAAAGGGGCTGTGAAGAGAAAGGCTTTTCCTGCAAAGTCAGGAGAATGCTTAGACAAACATCTGACCCAGATAACACCCAGACAGAGAACAGAGATGGCTCATGAATATGGACAGGGAAATCCTAAGTGTAATCTTCACAGCTATAATTGGGGAGTGTATTAAAGGGCATTACACTTAATCAAGTAAAGATTCCAGAACATAAAGGTGGCTGCCCTAAGAAGCATGTTGATACCCAGAGGAAGCTCCATTCCCAGGTGCTCTAACATGCCCAGGCTTATAGGATCAGAAGTGAGGAGGACACAACATCTCTCACAAGACAAGGAGTAACTGGGACCAGCAGAATCCAGGGACCCAGGAACCCCGGCTGACCAGTGGCACAAGTTCCTTCTGGTCTGGACCCGTGTCCTGTGTAAACCTTGGACACGAACTCCTCAGCCAGTCTCACAACACCCAAAGGAAGCTCAACTCCCAGGTGCTTTAACACGCCCAGGATCACAGGATCACAGAAATTTGGTCACACCAAGATCTCAGGTTCCCAGTGGCAGCTTGACTCCCAGGAGCTCTGACACACCCAGGATCACAGGATCACAGAATCTCAGGATCCCAGAGACAGCTGATTTCTGAGGAGTTCTGATACAACCAGGATCACAGGAAGGACAGGCTCCAATCCAATATAGGGAGGGCAGGTAGCACTAGTGATAACCAGATGGCAGGAGGCAAGCATAAGAATATAAGCAACAGAAACCAAGGTTACTTGGCATCACCAGAACCCAATTCTCCCACCATAGCAAGTCCTAGATACACCATCACACCAGAAAAGCAAGATTCGGTTCTAAAATCACTTTTCATGATGATGATAGAGGACTTTAAGAAGGACATAAATAACTCCCTTAAAGAAATACAGGAGAGTTCCGGCCTCCACCAGTGGCTGGGGACCTCAGCTTGGGCCACAGGGCCCCATAGCCGATTAGTGCCTGGAGAGGGATACCCTCCCGGGAGCTTGGAAAAGCCAGGAGTGGGCCCAAGACAAGCTCCACAGGTCACCAGGAACTGCCCAGAACCTGCGAGACACAGGGACTGAGGTAGGTGGGCATAGAAACCCTCTAGATCCCAACAGCGGCGGCTGAAGCAGGAGATGTCTGCCTGGGCCACCAGGGTTCCATAGTCAAGCAGCACCCGCCGGGAGAAGTTTACTCTCCCAGGAGCCTGGAAAAGCCCCGAGAGGGGGCAAAACGAGCCCCAGTGCTCACCGATTCTGCCCGGTTTCCTCGGGCCACAGAGACTGAGGGACAGGAACTTCTGGCCTCCACCGGCGGCTGGGGACCTCAGCTTGGGCCACAGGGCTCTATAGCTGATTAGCGCCGGGAGAGGGATACCCTCCCAGGAGCTTGGAAAAGCCGGGAGTGGGCCCAAGACAAGCTCCACAGCTCACCAGGAACTGCCCTGAACCTGCAAGACACAGGGACCGAGGTAGGCAGGCATAGAAACCCCCTGGATCCCAACAACGGCGGCTGAGGCAGGAGACGTCTGCCTGGGCCACCAGAGTTCCATAGTCAAGCAGCACCCACCGGGAGAAAGTTACTCTCCCAGGAGTTTGGAAAAAACACCTCTCAGAGAGAGCTGGTCTTCAAGGAGTATTGATACAGAGGCCTGCAGGTGAGAAAAGCCATAGCCAGAAAGTAAGATCAGCTAACATCAGAGTTAACAAGATGGCAAAAGGCAAGGGCAAGAACCTAAGGAACAGA
>CM052707.1:66020948-66100784 GCA_028551405.1 Uromys caudimaculatus | reverse complement strand
AGGTAACTCAGTCACAGAAGAAGGAACATGGTATGTACTCACCGATAAGTGGATATTAGCCCAAAAGTTCAGAATGCCCAAGTTTCACTTAAGAAGTAACCGCTAGACTGAGAGTGAGGTCCCAGATGGAGGAGTTGGAGAAAGGACTGAAGGAGTTGAGGGAGTTTGCAGCCCCATGGAGGGGGCAACAGCGCCAATGGGCCTGAAGCCCCCCACCCCGTCATCCTGAATTTTGGACCACCAACCAAAGAATACACATTTATGGACCCATGGTTCGGACCACATATGAGGCAGAGGACAACCTCGATGGCCATCAGGGAGAGAGGAGAGGCCCTTGGGCCTGAGGGTGTTAGAGGCCCCAGTAAAGGGAAATGTCATGTTGGGAATAGGGGGATGGGTGGGCAGGTGGGTGGGAGGTGGAATTCCCCCATAGAGGTAGGGATGGGGAGGGGATAGGGGGCTTCCAAAGAGGAGACCCAGAAAAGGGGAAACATTGGAAATGTAATTAAAGTATCAAAAAAAAAAGAAAAGAAAAAAAAAGAAGTACAGGAGAACACAGGTAAACATGTAGAAGCCCTTAAAGAGGAAACACAAAAATCCCTTAAAGAATTACAGGAAAACACAACCAAACAGGTGAAGGAAATGAACAAAACCATCCAGGATCTAAAAATGGAAATAGAAACAATAAAGAAATCACAAAGCGAGACAACCCTGGAGTTAGAAAACCTAGGAAAGAGATCAGGAGTCAGAGATGTAAGCATCACCAACAGAATACAAAAGATAGAAGAGAGAATCTTAGGTGCAGAAGATACCATAGAAAACATTGACATAACAGTCAAAGAAAATGCAAAAAAGCAAAAAGCTCCTAACCCAAAACATCCAGGAAATCCAGGACACAATTTGAAGACCAAACCTAAGGATAATAGGTATAGAAGAGAGTGAAGATTCTTAACTTAAAGGGCCAGTAAATATCTTCAACAAAATTATAGAAGAAAACTTCCCCAACCTAAAGAAAGAGATGCCCATGAACATACAGGAAGCCTACAGAACTCCAAATAGACTGGACCAGAAAAGAAATTCCTCCTGTCACATAATAATCAAAACACCAAATGCACTAAACAAAGAAAGAATATTAAAAGCAATAAGGGGAAAAGGTCAAGTAACATATAAAGGCAGACCTATCAGAATTACACCAGACTTCTCACTAGAGACAACGAAAGCTAGAAGATCCTGGGCAGATGTCATACAGACCCTAAGAGAACACAAATGCCATCCTAGGCTACTATATCCAGCAAAACTCTCAGTTACCATAGACAGAGAAAACAAGATATTCCATGACAAAACCAGATTTACACAATATCTTTTCACATTTTCAACCCTACAAAGGATAATAGATGGAAAACACCAACACAAGGAGGGAAACTACACCCTAGAAAAAGCAAAAAAATAATCTTTCAACAAACCCAAAAGAAGATAGCCACACAAACATAATTCTACCTCTAACAACAAAAATAACAGGAAGTAACAATCACTTTTCCTTAATATCTCTTAACATCAATGGACTCAATTCCCCAATAAAAAGCTATAGACTAACAGGCTGGATGCATAAACAGGACCCAGCATTTTGCTGCATACAGGAAACACACCTCAGTGACAAAGACAGACACTACCTCAGAGTAAAAGGTTGGAAAACAATTTTCCAAGCAAATGGTCCCAAGAAACAAGTTGGAGTAGCCATTTTAATATTGAATAAAATCAACTTTCAACCAAAAGTTATCAAAAAAGATAAGGAAGGAAAAAAAAAAAAGATAAGGAAGGACACTTCATACTGGTCAAAGGAAAAAATCAACAAGATGAACTCTCAATTCTGAACATCTATGCTCTAAAAATCACAAGTAGTATAATAATAATATATACTTAAAATACACAAATATGGCACAGTTCAGGACACATTTAGAAGGATAGATAGGACTCAAGGGATTGTTTTCTAAAGCATTCTTTAACAGTGATTATAATTGAAATGATTATAATTTTGTCAAAGTCTACTGGTACAATTTTATTTGTTGCTAATACTTTGAATTCTTTTATTTTCTACATCTGTTGTTTAACTATTAAAAAAACTTAAGTGTCCTGAAAAAAAAAAAACAAAAACAAAAACTAGGAAGAGAAATGAAGGAGAGACTTAAATCAACACAAAGACTTCATTTGTTGGCCAAACCTGAGATCAGTGACTTTGTTCATTGACCCATGGCTCTTCTCTCAATTCTGTTACCCAAATGTCATCTTACAATGTCCTACAGTTAGGCAGAATAATTGAACGTGTTCTAAGCTGAGGAATTAAGCATGATGTAATAGTGTGTACATGTTTGTATGCATGAGCACCTATGTGTGTGCACAATAAAGTCTTTATGTACTTTCTTCTCTTGAAATAAAAAGACCACATATTATTATCCCATTTAAAAAAGAAGCATGTTGATATAATTTATAAATCATATATATAGTATATTAATAAATAGGACATGTTAATATTATTTATATGTTACTAACAAATATAATATATTAATAAATATAATTCATCAAATGAATATAATTTATCAATAAACATAATTTATCATATTTATAGTCACATGGAAATAGCAAAAAGTTCAGAGCAGGGAAGGCTATATATAGTGAGCTTGGAAAAAGGGAGGAGGAGGGGAAAATGTAATTATATTATAATCTCAAAAGTAAAACGGGGAACTATGCAGTAAGTTCAAGGTCTTACATGATCTATCTATTCTTTTTTTAAAAAAAAAAAAAAATACAAAATCTCAAACAAAATCCTACTGAAGTACAGCTAAGACCCCATGTCTATTTGAAACAAGTCTCCTCACTAAGGCTGACTCTGTACCAAGGCTACCCAAGGTGTCAGTGTTTGCCAGACTCTCAGAAAAGACTATCTTGAAATAAATAGAAAAATATTTTTTTCATAAATGTAAGAAAACATTATTGGTGATAAGAAGTTAGAGATATATTCATTGAACTTTTCCATATGAAACAATATCTAACTATAAAATAAAAAAGGTAATATTTCATTTATGATAACACTTGGGAACAATAATAAAATATCTAGGAGTAAGCTTAATAAAGTTAATTTCACTAAAGGGCATAAGAGCAACCGAATGGAAAGGGCTGGGTGTCTTGTTCATAGGTAGAAATTTCAGTATTGAAATGATTTTAAAATTCTGTAAATTCAATATACAAGAATGGCCCCGAGCTGTAACCAGTGCATGGGTAAACAGATGGAAGTTTAAAACAAGACCAAAAAAAAAAAGAGAATCAAGTGAAGAGTAAACTGTAGAAGACATCTGAGGGCATTAGTAACTCTCTAAATGACCAACACTACAATACTAGATTGGATTATTCAAGAACACATGAATAGCACGTTTATGAAACAAAGCTTTTATAGATCAATGTGAACGCTAAGCAGAGGTAAGAGATGGATGTGTGGAGATCACCAAGATGACTCTGGAAGGATGCAATGTACTAGCAAGCTTATGGCCCTGGACTGGGAGGGTAAGAGGCAGGTTAGAGAGACAAGCATGTTCAGGAGGAGAAGCCAGGATGGGATTCAAAAGCAAATGCCTGTGTTCACCAAGCCCATGTGTGTGGAGATCAGAGGCAAAGCCTTCCTCTGTCACTGTCTACTTGAGTTTTTGAGACACAGTCTCCCACTGAAAGCAAGAGCTTGCTATTGGTACAGAAGGCCACAAGAATCAGCTGCTGTCCCCAAGCTCTGGAATTACAACTGTGTTGCCTGTCATACACGGCTTTTATGAGGATACTGGGGGAGGGGGAGTGTCTGAACTCAGGTCCCCTGCTTGTGGAGCAAGCATGTTACTCACAGAACTTCTCCTCAGCCCAGGAACAAATCTTTCAAAGAAGCAATTTGGTTTTAATTGGAGTTGAGGTATTGTAGTAAGAAATTCTATTTCTAAACAGCAGGGGGGATACAATGGTCTTTTGGTAAAGGAATTAGGCAGTAAATAGCTCACCTTTATGGGCACTGGAGGCCGCCCTCACAACTGCCGTGTTCCACATGGGAGTAGTTATAGACAATATATATAAATGAATACACACAGGTTATTTGAAAACAGGTGTTAAGCCAGATTGGGTTGAAAGGATGTAACTCTTGGGACAGCTCCCCCTCCCCCAACACACACATACACAACTTAGAGTCTCTGGGAAAAAAGGGAAGTAGAAAATAGCACCATCTCAGCCTTCAGTCCTTCTGGCTAAGAATATCCAAATTAAATGTAATTGTACAGAAATAATCAAAGGACAAACTGCCAAATGGAAGAAATAAGTGGGGCGTTTGTAGTCGTAACATGATCAAAGCATGTGCTGCCAGCATGTGCAGGGACCCTCTTGTTTTTTCAGACATAGAAGCTGTCTGATTAAGAGGTGTTTCTGATTCTCCCTTGTTCCTACTTGGGGCTGCAATTGGATTAACATTTTCAGGGTTTACTGCAACATGTGCATTAGAGTTCCCTGCCAGAGGCAGGAAGAACTCGCAAGTTCCCTGGGGGCTCTAACCAGCTGCATCCCCAGCCCTTACCCATCAGCCTCCCTGAGGGATCGCAGAACCTCTCTGTACAGCACACGTTGCGCACACGCGGATCTAGGACTGGGTTCAGATCCCACAACTGCTCAGTTGCAAGTGGAGTCACGTGGTAGACTTGTGGTCTGGAGCTTTAGGAGACTAGTATGGCTCCATCTAACTTGTACAATTAGTACTGGTGGAAGCCTGAACTACTGAGGGCATCTACCTGCTGGCAGCTCAGTGGCTTTTCAAGGCCCTCAGCACCCTCTGTGCTGTCTTCCCTTACTCCTTTACACACCACTTCACATGCTGGTTGGGAAATAAGCTTAAAGATGAAATGCTCAGTGTGTGTGTGTTTTTATGGCCATAAGCAGAAAAACATAAGATGGTTCACCGAGCATGAGATCAGGCCCAGGGAGTCCTTCTTAACAACTGTCGTTGGTGATAGAAATGCCAAGCAAAGCAGTGGGACAGATGTGTGGCCAGGGGCATCTTTAAAAGTTACATATGTGTTCCCTGTTCCTCCCCACTGAGAATCGTTGTTTATATCACAGTGGTAAAAACGCCCTGAGAAGGAGGCTTGGTTACCCTGCATCTCGAAGAGCAGTATCAAATGCCAGACACCTTGGATACCCAAGCAAAGCAAAGACAACCTTTGGAAGATTCTGCCTTCATCCAGGTAAGCAGGGATTGTAACATCAAGTAGAAGACATCTGACCCCAGAGACTTTGCCAGAGGAGGAAAACCGCCAAGTATCTTGGGGCACGGAGGCAGGTGAGAAGAATATGGTCATCACCCTAAGGCCAAGAGATGACTGTTTCCTTTCCAGCTGATCCAGGTTAGAGTTCACCAGTGAGAAGAACTGGTGTGGGCTTGCAAGTCAGGATGCAAGAGGAAGTACTTGCTATTTCCAGAGGCGGTTGCAGGCAGATGTTAGGGACAGTGCAGCGGTTTCCTGTAGCTTCCAGGGAACTTTCCAGAGCTGCCTGCTTTGGCCCAGCCGACTGAGACAGTTCGTGAGGTGTAAGACTCGTGAAAACTGTGGTAGCAACCAGGCAAGCCACCGAGATGAGCCCACTCAGTCAAAGGATCATTGCTCGCAACTGTGACCCCCAGCAGAGCCATCCTTGTCTGCCCCTCTGCATCTCAAATTCTCATTGAAATTTGTGCCTAGCACACAGAGACTACCTCCTGTTCTCAGGACTCTACCTGCGTCACATGTGTGAGACCACATGTAACATCATTTTAACCTTTGGGGCGTTTGTTTGTTTCTTAGAAATGAGAAGATATTAAACAGATCAACCACAGATGAAATCAAATGTTGTTTTCCATAACATCTGAGGTGCTCTTGACTGCACCGCATGGAGTTAGCAATAGAAGTCTTTGAATGGCCTCCAATGAACTCTTCTAGAGTTAGATTCTGATGCATTTGCAGTTCAGGGCAGGCGGAAATGAGAAGTGAACACAGCCAGGCAGAGAGCGCACAGCCCCAGGGAACTTGAGCTACAAGGCGGCCGGCACAGCATCCTGATAGGAATTTGCAAATTCCGTCTCACTCAAATCCTTAACCTGAGAATCCAAAGCAGTAAGTGTTAGGTCCTGGTGCCTCAGAGACCTGACCAAGGTGGGCTGGGATTAGGAGGTACACTCTGACCCCAAAGACTGGAGGAAAGATACAACAGTGTGCCTCAGAATTGGTGGGGCGTGTTAGCATCAGAGGACAGCACACAGCGCGGGTCTGAGTTTCCTACTGTGAAGGCTGCTAAGAGTACTACCTTCCGATTCACGATATAGAACCAGCCAAGTTATCAAGAGTTGCGGCTTCTTTGCTGATTGTGATGGGACCCAGAAAACTCTCCACATTCACTGTCTGGGCCTCCTTCAGACTGTTCCAGTTCTCAGGGCTCTTACTGCCTGGCGCTTTGTCTTTGCTATTAGGTCTTCCCATCGTCCACACCCTGCACTGCTGGGCGCACTTTTGCTACCCCTGCTTGGACGAGTGCTCCCCTTGGGAAGCTTTCTCTGCAGGAGCTAGCTCATGTATCCCCTTCTCGGTCCTTCTACAGCTCCTCAGCTACTGGCTGCTACTTCCTTATTGCCAAGGTTTGCCCTTAGCCCTCGACCCGTGTTATCTCGACTCTTGCAACTTCCCCGGAGAAGGCTCAGAGGAAAAACTGGAGGCAGGAAGGTCCAACAACTTGCTTGTGTCAGAAGCTGGATAGAGTGGGGTCAGGACTCTGGACCTTGAGGGTCAGAACTTAATCTCTGGAGCCCTGTTTTAACCCAGGCTTGTTTTGTGACTATCTTACCAAACTGAGCTCAGTCCAAAACAAAAAAGACCAAACAAACAAAAAAACAAAACAAAACTGATAACAGTCATGAAAATATACTAAGAGCTTATTATGTGACAAAGATTATTTATTTCATGTCCTGTTTTGAGCCCTCATCTCGGTTGAGACTATCACTGTCCCCATTTTACTGATGAGAATGGAAACTGCTCCTTAGCCCCACCTTCTCAACCCCTCTGATTGTCCCCCGTGTTCTGATGTCCCCCGTGTGTGGAGGCACTAGGGCAGAAGAGACCAGCAAAGACCAGGAACTGCAGCCTCAGTCTCACTGAGCACCAAGTCATAGGGGACCATGCTGGCGACCCTGACAGCCTTCCTCGGCAAGGGGCCACTTCTCCCAGCACACTGAGAGGCGGCTGCTTTCCCACCTTAGGACGATGACAGCTGGCTTGGGAAGAGGCCACAGCAAAGAAGCAGACATTCAGCAAGGCTCAGCTGCACTGTCGGAAGCCTAAGTCGGAAGTTGGAAGCCGTGACCCCTCCCTGGGGCCAGGAAAGCTGAGACACAGCTGTGCTCCTTCTGCTCTGGCTTTGGGTCACACCTGGGGCTGCGCAAGCTGGAGACCCTTGCGCATGCGCTGAAGAGAGGTGAGCGCTCCAGGGTGACTGGCAGGTAGCCAAGTCTCCACTAGCTGTAGGAGAAAGCAGATTAGGTCTGTGATCTTCGAAGCAATGGAAGCTTTCCTGAGCCTCTGGTGTTGGGGCTCCACGTGGGGGTGAGCGAAGGAGAAACTCAGGATGTATGCTGGAATGGCTAAAGCACACGGGTCCTTCAAATTTGTCTCAGCAGAGAGCAAAAGGTTGGTGGGCTCAGCAGTAATGAGAATAAAACAAGCAAAGACTGGTCTTTGTTCATAAAACAGGCTATTGCTTTCAGACCGTTTCTAAAAATACCATGTGTATATATTGAACCAAAAAAATGTATACACACATTTATAAAAATTTCGTCATAGAAAGCCGGAGGCGGAGGAACCTGAGGAGCGTCAAGTGACGTGAGGACCAGAAAAACATGGTGTGAGCACACAACACCGCATTACTTGGTTGTGAGGATGACTGAGGAACCGACGGCATAGGTAAAATTGAAAATAGTGTCAGGAGAAGGAAGCTAATCACAGAAGGACTGTACATGTCATCTGGTTCCATTTATATAAAATGATCACAACAGGAAAAGCTGTCAGACAGAATGTGGTAATCACTGCCTCAGACCTCAGACCCTAGCAGGTTGAGGGGATAGGGAGAGGTGGCTAAAGGATAGCCCTTTCCTTGTGGGTGTGGTGCTGATGATGTTCTGGAATTGGCTGGGGTGGTGTCTGCATGTGCTTCGCGCTTATAAAACTCACTCAATTATATACCTTAAGTGGATGCATTGTATGGTGTTCCAATGATGTCTTGGAAAGCTGGTTCTAGAATACTGAGGGGTGCTGAGCAGAGTGCAGCTGATCCCAGCCTCAACCCCTCTCCAAGGTTTCTGGGAATGCCATCAGAGCCATGCCTGCAAGGCCACTGGGGTATGTATGCAAGCTGAAGTGTTCACATCAGGAGTGAACATTTCAAAACACACAAAGCTACAGGTGACAGAGGTGTCCCCCTGTTACCCAGCACAGATGCCAAACCTCAGGACTCCTTAAAATACTTTCTCCAGATGCCAAATTTTAAGACTCTTTAAAGAATGCTCGCTTCCTCCCCCCTTTCCTCCCTCATCTCCTTCTCTATAAATGAATTATGCACATTTTCTTGTATACATTGTCCTATAGCTGCCTACAGTCTCAGCCACGTTTCTGCTTAGATTTCCTTAAGTCGGATTGAATGCTTGCAAGAAGGAAGTCCTCGTGTCCCATGGTCTCCGTCATCCTGTTCCCTAGCTCCTTACTTCTCCTCCCAGGAAAGAGCAATCCTGTCCTTTGAGGGTTTAGACCACCCCAAATCCAATCCATGAGCACCCCATTGGGCTGTAAATCTCAGCCACTGCTCACCACTTCTACTCTGACCTTCTGTGAAAGGGCGCATGCCTTGCTTGGCCCTGGAGTGTTGAAGCAGCCTTCCACCTGCGAACCTTTCTTCTGCTCAGCCCCACTTGGGTCTATTTTCCCACACTACCATTTTAGCAGTTCTGTAATACTAAGGCAGCTCGTGAGCCAGACAATGCCTCTGCATGCACTCGAGAATCTTGCTGCTCCTTCTGTCTGGAAGGCTTAACCCCCAGAAGTCCACAACGTTCATGTGTTCTCTTTCCTGATCTTTGGATATTGTCTTGTCAGATTTTCTTTTTCATTACAAAATATTACATTATTTAGAACTTTGATATTCCTATCTACCCTGTCTTTCATCGGATACCCTCTGATACAGCACTTAAGCCATTATGTAGCGTCCATTTCTCTACACAAGACTGTAGGTCAGTGAAGACATAGACCTTGGAAATTTGGTTCATTAGTAAGCTCCCTAAACACACAATTTACACTTTAAAAGCCTTTGTTCAATCAACAAATAACTTCTAATTTGGATCCCAGATGACATCACAAATTATGTCACTCACTCTCGTCTCCCAGATAAGGAAACGGAGGCGAGCAGTGGTTGTGTAATTATTGAAGGCCTGCACACCCTTCCTCAAAGGACAGGACCTTATTGTCCATATGCTACACAGATGAAACCATCACCTTCTGATAGACTCGCTCTCCACAGATGATGGAAGTTGTCCCCAGATGACAGATTGCTGTCAGAAACAGTCAGCTGGGACTCAAACAGGTGTAGTTGAGATTTCTGCAATGTTCCCAAACCCCACGGTTTTCAATCTTGTTCTGGGGCCTGTGTGGCTGACTGAAAGTATTTAAAAGACTCCGTTCTTGCATGGCAAGCAAAAATCCGTACCGTACAACAAACCCACCAACACCCAAAGAGGCTCCAAGCGCCAGAGAGATGCAGAGCTCCGTCCTCCAGTCCTCTACCGAGGGTAGGATGCCTCAGTATGGTTCCTTCTCTTCTGAGCCAGGGTGAGGATGGCTGACTGTCGGCCATCTCAGTAACTATCCTGTCACTAGTAGACTCCCCCACAAAGCCACAGGCAGCCTCTTTCACGAAGAACTTGTTTGTATATTTCTGTTATGATTACTTTTCAAAACAGTTATGAAAAATACTTTTTTGCTTTTCTGCCAACCTTTATTTTCTTTCTTGTTTACCTCACCTTTGTTTGGCTTTTTAGTTATTCTCCACAAGAGTGGTTCTAAGTCCACTTAGATTCAATGAAAGTCTCAAAGGAGCATCATCCAGTGTACTTGAGTTCTGCTTGTATCAAGGAGACTTCCTGGTGCTGTCCTTGTGGCTGAAACTGTTGCAATTCAGGTCTGAAGGACTAAGCCACTCTAGACTGGGGAAACATGTTCTGCTTCTCAGAGGAAGACTGTGTCCAAACAGAACATGGGGAGGATAAGGATTTGGTCCCCCCTGACCACTGTCTGGCAAGCTCTCCCCTTGAGTGGGAGGTAGGATCACTAGAGCCATTCAGAAGCCCAGCCACCCTACTGCTGAGGACATTTGGATCTCCAGAGCCACTGAGGATATAAATGTAGGATCCTGGGCTCTGCTCCTGCATGTGGCCAATCATTCACTGCCTGGTCTACCCAAAGTGCTTTCCAGTGAGTAGACAGCTGTGATCGGTAGTCGGCCCAGAGGAAGCTAATATCCCCTGTACTGGCTGGTTTTGTGTGTCAACTTGACACAAGCTGGAGTTATCACAGAGAAAGGAGTTTCAGTTGAGAAAAATGCCTCCATGAGATCCAGTGGTAAGACATTTTCTCAATTAGTGATCAAGGGGGGAGGGCCCCTTGTGGGTGGTGCCATCTGTGGGCTGGAAGTCTTGGGTTCTATAAGAAAGCAGGCTGAGCAAGCCAGGGGAAGCAAGCAAGCCAGTAAGTTACATCCCTCCACGGCCTCTGCATCAGCTCCTGCTTCCTGACCTGCTTGAGTTCCAGTCCTGACTTCCTTTGGTGATGAACAGCAATTGGAAGTGTAAGCTGAATAAATCCTTTCCTCCCCAACTTGCTTCTTGATCGTGATGTTTGTGCAGGAATAGAAACCCTGACTAAGACAATGCCCAAAGTAGAAAACATGGATGCAGATGTTCTGACCCATCAGGAGTGTCGGGGGCGGGGGGAATCTTTGCCAGATATGGTACTCTGAAAATTTGACTTCATTTTCTAACCCTAATAATACAATTTTTTCTATAATTTTTAAAAAACGTGTTTATTTTATATGTATGGGTGTTTTGCCTGCATGTATGTGTACACTGTGTGTAGATTGTCCTCAGAAGCCAGAAGACAGCATTTGATCCCCTGGGACTGGAGTTACAGCCAGATGTGAACTGCCATGGGTGATAGAAATCAAACTTGGGTCCTCTGGAAGAGCAGCCAGTGTCCCTTAACCACCGAGCCATCTCTCCAGGCTCCTAATAATACGATTTTGTGGTGGCTTGGGGCACGAATAAGTGAAAGGCTTTGATAAAAGCCACCAGGCCTGTGAACTGTGTTATACAAATGAGAAAACCAAGTGTCAGCGTGTTGGTTGAGGTCTATCACACAGCTGATGCCGAGATGATGAATTGTAACACTGATATGCTGAGGGCAAGAACAGGAGGAAGCAAACTGGGCAGAATCAATGCCATCTAACCACTGCATTGAGGAGAAGGGAGAGCAATTGCAACAGAAGCTTAGCTGGACTTAGTGGGTCCCCAAAGGCACAGTGGCCCCTTGGAGAAATCTCAAACCCCCATACAGCATGGCTGGGTGAATGCAGGAGGAAGTGCATAAGGGAAGCGAAGGAAGCAGGTGATCCCCCCGTGGGGGGAGATATGATGAGTACCTGTGGCTGCCACAGTAAGACATTGGATCGAGTGGACTACCCATGTGTTTGGCTTATTTGGTGGTTCTTCAAATCCAGACTATCTGAATCCAAATTCTATATGTCTCTCACTATGTTTAAGCAGATCTCTTATAGGTGATGGTGTAGGTGTATTTGAAACTTAACCTCTGAGTTTAAAGAGAAAAGAAAATTTAGGCTTCCTTTTAATTTGCTGCGGTCAGCTTCCTTCCAGGCCAGGGAGTTTTGCCAGCTCTGGACTATTCCAGCGTAAAAGCTTATCCCAGTTTCTGGGCATGAGCTTGTGCCAAAAGAAAACACGATAACGCTGGACAGTAACCAAGGTTCTCTGTGCTGTGGGCATCTCTGAAATAGGACATGCATTCTTTTGGGAGATACAGTATCAAGCCCATAAAGCGTCTTTTGGAGGCCCGGGGTTATAAGACAATGAACAGAAACACCAGCTTCCAGCAATGAAATAGATATGCTTTCTGCCTCGGTCTTGCTTTTCCCTCTCCTTGCCAGAGAAGCAGTTTTGTAGCACAATGACCCTCTCAACTGTGCTGTGAGAGAGTGTGTTGAACAGATGGTGTCCTCTGAGGAATCCTTCCAGTTCACAGGTATATATGAAGCACACACTCAGTCCTAGGCACCAGAAATGGAGGGTTGTCAAGGGGCTGAAGGCATCCTGACGCCACAAAGATCACTTCCTAGTGGGAAGAAAAATAACAATAAATCACCAACAAATACTGCTGAGTCCAGGTGCGTGTGAAGATTACAAAGCAGAGAGTGGCCACATGTGGAATGAGAAAAGGAGATGCTACCAACCCCATGGCTGGGCGGGGGTGGGTCTAAGTATGCAAAGGTAAAAATGGAGGCAGCTGAAAAAGCAGGGGAAGGCCGGGCAGTGGTGGCGCATGCCTTTAATCCCAGCACTTGGGAGGCAGAGGCAGGCGGATTTCTGAGTTCGAGGCCAGCCTGGTCTACAGAGTGAGTTCCAGGACAGCCTGGGCTACACAGAGAAACCCTGTCTCAAAAAACAAAAACAACAACAACCCGAAAAAGCAGGGGAAGGCATCTGAGGCAGAGGATCCTGAAGAGGGAAAGTAAAGACAAGCATCTTTCACTAGACACAAGGCACGAAGGTCTGTGTGGATGCAGCCTGCAGAGTCTTCAGCATGCCAGTATATTAGGAAAGGCCAGTTCAGGTGGGGTCTTGCAAACCACGGTAAAGACTGGGCTCTATTCAAGGTACAACTAGAAGCCACTGGAGAGCTTTAAGCAGAACCATGCTAAGTAGGAGGCATTGTCTAACTGTGGAGACTATGCACGGAGGGGAGAGGGAACAGAAGTAGAGAGGCTGTCTGAAGGAGATGACAGTGACTCTGGGGCAGGAGAAGGTGACAGTGGAGAAGGTGGTGAGAAGTGATTCAATTTTCAAAGTCCTTCATCTGCTCACATGGAAGCCTGTAGAGATATAACGCTATCTTCCCAGGATGGAGGTTGATATACTAGTACCTTGGCCTTGACCACAGAATGCCTGCAGATGCAACCTAGGCCAGAGTGGGGCGAGAAAAGAGAAGGAGGCAAATAGTGTTATCTATACCTTGGCTCTGCAGGATGCAGGGAGACCTAGATGGGTATGGTGGTAGAAGCCAGAACGTGGAGTAGGAGGCAGTAAATCAGAAGGTCAAGGTCATTCTGGCCTCCATAGCATGCCTGAAGCTAGTCTAGGGTTGTGTGGATCCATCTCAAAAATAAAGTAAATAACAAATATTTTAAAGAGGAGACTTGATCTCTTAACCCCAAAAGCAAAAGCATAATACCCACTCACACATATATATACATACATACACACATATACTCACACACACACTCACATATACACATGCATACACACACACTCATACATAAAAACACTCACACACACACATACACAATATGTTCAAGCATCTTCCATTAATAAGACCATGTCCCATGTCCTTCTGGTAATGTGTCAACAGCAGGCAACATTTCCACAGTTCTCCCTATGTGACTAACACTGAGTTCTTTGCTTCTATTGGCTCACTTACACATTATAGCAACTCTACAATATAGGGTTATTATTCCCACTACAAAGAGGAGGAGACTGAGGCACAGAGAGGCTAAGTTACAGAATGTGATTACTTTCCCTTTGAAGGCTATCTCCTTTTAGGTAAGGTTGGTGTTTAGTGAACCCAGAGACAGTGAATCCTTGCCCAATGAGCGTGGGTCCTACCTAAGAACCCCCAGGAGGTGGTTCTTAAGCTGAGGTTCTCATTGTTATTGGTGCCACTGACAGAGACATGGCTCCACCCCATCTCCTACAGGAAGTGGGACTTCCCACTCTTCTTAGGGATTTCCATTCTGGCAAACCTGGTATTCATAGCCTCAACAGAGAAAGGAATTTCATGCTAAGACTTGAACTGGTGTTAGAGATTTGTTAAAATAGATAAATAAATAAAAGATGGCTCTGTGGGTAAAGACACTTACTGCCAAACCTGGTGATCTGAGTTCAAGTTCCAAGACCCACACCAACGAATGAAGACTATCAAATCCTGCAAGTTGACCTCTGCCCTCTACATCTCCACATATGCAGTGAAGCATACAGGTATACACACATTATCATTTACAGAGAGACACAAATAGATGTTGAAGTTCTTAAAAGATATTTTTAATGTAACTTAAGCACACCGGTTATTAGCAAGAAGAGTACTCAGAGACAGAAGGAGAAACACCCAAATGTAGATATGGGCTTCTGAAGGAAGCATCACCATTAGGATGCTTTATGTATGATCTTGGTAGCTGCTGCCTAGATAAGCTCTAAAGATTGCAAAGAAAACCCTTCTCTTAACAGTGTTCAAAGAATGTAGCTTATAACAAGGGTAAAAGTGAAAATGTTTCCTTCTGAAAACAAAGTTGCAAGGTGGCTTTATGAGGATGGTGTTTAGATTTAGGAACATGAAGGAAGAGTCAGAAAACCAATGTTATACATCGCTTTGGCCTTAAAGTACAACCAATTTATTTACTGTCCTTGGCAAGATGTCTTTTGGAACACATATAATGTTCTGTGAGTGACTTGGTCTTTGTCAGTGGGATCTGAGGTTCATGACTTCTTAACAGAAAAACGCATACCAGAGCCTGAGATGTAGGCTTTGGGTTTTTTGTTTGCTTTTGTTCTGCCAAGCTGTCCTTCCATGTCATAATCTTTCTATCTGCACACATCACTGTAGGATGAGCTTTCCCACTGCATGCTTGGCTGATCTGTGGTTACAAGAAAAACCAGATTGAGGAAGATGCCCAGGCTTCAACCATCAGATATCACTGGTCCACCCACCCCACACCCAACTTTAAAGCCCAAGTACTTTTTAACCTGGTGCCAAGGAAACACCTGGTAGCAAATATAGTCAGCAATTGTTTACTAGGCTTGAACTAGGCCAGGTGCTGAAGGACATTGGGGGCAAAGCCACTCCCTGACTTCAAAATCACACAGGCTAGTAGGGAATCCCTATAAGTAGACCAACTAAATCCTGAGAAGAGATTACCAGTATCATCACCAGTTTGCAAATTGAACCAGCAAATTGCAGTGGGTATCAGAGAGACGTGTAAGCTTCATGGAACAAAGAATCTAGAACGATGCTGGGCAAGGCAGACAGGGAGAAAAGGAGTTAAGACAGGAAGAAGCTGACTCCACAGGCCTCAGAGAAGGAACCTGGGGTGCATCTATGGAATTCAGAAACGCCAAGAAGAAAGCATCCTGATATGTTTCTGTAAGAGGCCCCACTTTCCTTCTAGGCTGAGAAGCACAGAACATCTCTAATGAAACTGTCTTAGCATGGAAAGACGCTGTGCTCTGACCTCTGTTCTGCCTGGATACTGGCTAATGGCAGAGAATGCCGGAACTGTGTTTCCCAGAAGCTACCGGCCTGACTGACTGCTCTGAAAATGTTTCACTGAGTGGTGGTCAGTTGAGTTCTGCTCCATGCCCTCTGGTCAACCATGGATGTTCAGGGGAGCAGAGTGGGAAAGGTAGGGAGCTGAGGACTTCAGGGCCCCGATCCCTCTGGTCCTGCACCCACCCTACTCTCCCAGCTAGGAGAGTCTTCCAGGTGAGAGTTAGTCAGATGAGAGACAAAAATGCTTCGTTTTGAGTCACACCTCTGAGTCACAAAGCAGGTGTCAAAACAAGGTTTTCCAAAGAAGGCACCTAGGATCATTGCCGAGAAAGATGGCAGGAGCCTCGGGAGTCCTTTATTGTTTTCATTACACTGGTATGAGCTGCTACTTTGTTGCCACTTTGAAAACAGCAGAGAGATTTAGGGATAGAGGAGAAGAAAGGCTCTTCCGGTAAAATGGCTCTCCTTGGCACCAACATAGAGCATGTCTACCTTTCTGCTGAGTAAGAACTCTTCGTCCTACTAATGTGGACTCTTCTACTTAAATTAGAAATACAGTTGTGGCTCAGCATCCTTTGGAGAATGGTCCCAAGACCTCAAGAGACTATCAAGCTCTCTAGATGCTCAATCCTCTATGTAAAATGGTGCAGTGTTTGCAAATTGTACATCCTCGTGTAGTGTAGACTTGTGGGTTACGATCATGGTCACTGTGCTATGTTATTATGGGAAAATTATGAGGGAAAAAATCCTTTGTGTGTTCACTACAGATGCATTGTCCCTGAAGCATATCAGTCCACACTGGGCTAGCACACAGATGAGGACATACAGGCTCAGCTTCCCTGTACCCAATTAATGCTATTCAATCTGATCCCGGTGGCAGCGGTAGTGGTGGCAGCAGCGGCCCATACCTGCCCCAATGTTCTAGGTTCCCGAATGAAAGACACATAACACACACTTTATATTTTGATATGCCTAAAACAGATCAATGGCTGGGCCACTTCCTAACCTCCATGTGGCTAATCCACTTCCAGAATTATTACTTACTAAAATCTATATTCCATCTTTACTGCCCTGGACCCAGTCATGCAGCCTTAACAAGCTGCGTTCTCTGCTCCACACCTCTCAGGTGTGGCATCTTGGTTCTCCTTCTCTCTGCACCTCGGATCTCTCCTCCCTCCTCCCTCCTCCCTCCTCCCCCTCCCCCGTTCCCTTTCTCCCTCCTCCCTCCTCCCTCCTCCCTCCTTCCCCCTTCTTCCTCCTTCCTCCATCCCTTGGCAGAGACTCCTAAAAGTCACACCTCTGTCTCTCAGTCCAGTCATTGGCTGTTGGCATCTTTATTTACCAATCAGAACCAACTGTGGGCAAGGTCCTTCAGTGACTTGTTTGTGCGAGAGACACTGAAAACAGGTTTCTGGGGAACCTAATTAGCATGAGAATACAAGCAGCTACCACCCTTTGTTCCTGCATCTTCCTTGGCTTCCTTTATGGTCTTACTGAAGACTCTACCTTTATCCCCTCCACCTTTATGCCTTTTGGAGAAGAAGCCTTAAAAGGGGAAAAGGCACGACTCAGTGGCAGAGAGCTTACCTAGCATAGGTGAGCCCCCAAGCTTGTCCCCTGCTCTGGCCCCGCCCTACCACACAAAAAAGATTAACAATTAAATCCATGTTTTGGAAAATAAGAGAAACCTTCATAAGCAATATTATAAAATGAATCATCGGTCTATATTACTTCCAATTATTTATCACTAATCCATTGTAAGCCTTTCTACATGACTTGAGGTAATCTATTGTATCATTTCCCCCAACTTTCCCAGGACTGTTTGTTGTCTTGTCCATCCCTTGAATAAACTGAAAGGTATCCTTATCGAATGCTAAATATTTTATACTCTTGGGTGTGGTCGATTATGTTACCACACCCTCACCAAGAATTACAGAACCCCTCCCTGTGGAAGCGGTCTGGCAAGGATCAAACATCTGTTAGCCTGGGGTGTGGCCACTTGGCCGGTGGCCCTCAGTGAAACCCCAGCAGGAATGACAAACATCTCCTATAAACAGATGCTGTAGGGGTTCAAGTGGCTCCCCCTGCTTCTTTCCCCCCTGAAACACCATTACATTTCTGGATGGCAATTACTCCATCAGCCTGGGCACCAGGATGAAGGCAGTTTGGAAGAGAAGTCAGCTGCCCCACAAGGGCCCCAGTTTAAGCAAAAATCCTCCTGGCTTAGGATAAACTATTGAGCTCAAAAGGCTTTGTTTTCACCAGAAAGCCCATAAAAACCTAATCTGTCTTGATTATGTTTCTGTTCCTTCTTTAGTAAGAACAAGGGGCTTAATTTAATTTTTGTGTTTTGGATCCTGGGGATTTAACCTAACAAGTATTCTACCACTGAGTTAGACCCCTCACCTTTCTTTTTTATTTTGAGATGGGGGTTCACTGAGTTGGCCAAGCTGGCCCAGGCAAGGCTTAAATTTGAAATCCTCCTGCCTCAGCCTCATGAGTTGCTGGGATCATAGGCCTATAGCACCAGGCTGACCTTCATGGCCTTATTCTTATTTAATAACCATGCCCACCTAAAATCAAAAGTAGCTGCAAGCCCTTGTGGTGAAAACAAGTCCAGAAATTTTAGTATTTTCTTTCTTCATCCATCATTTTGGAATGCAGGAAGCAAGCCACGGAGACTGGAAAGGAAGGACAACCCCTGGGGAGAAAGCCGCCGAGCAGCACTAACATTGTATAACACCATTCACTTGGGGGATTCTAGTGTTATTTTTTTTCCCCACCAGGACAAGAGCTTTAACCACAGACTGAGTTCACAGAGCTGACTGTGAGACCATTCTATCTGTGATGTTCACACCTGCCATCCCCCTGTGTGGGCCTGACTTAAAGCTGCACATCACATTTATTTAAATAACTGCCTCTGTCTGGAAGTGACTTGTTTATGCCCAAGAGGACAAGTAGAAATCTGTAATCTAGAATATCAGATAGATGTTTTGGAGGTCCAGGAAAATCTTCAAGATTGTGTCTTCCCAACTCTGAGACTATCTTCATGACCTCACATGTAGTCATGAATAAGAAATGATGGATTCTAGTTAAAAATCGCATTTGTACATGACAAGACCTGATTCTGTTCTTCTGCCCAAATTATGACATTGAATAGTGGCCAAACTTTGATTTGCTCTTGAGCCCAAAGTCAGAGAAAAATGTTATCTTTTCTAATACATTTCTACTCCACCCCACCTCCCCAGCCACCTCCAGAGCTCATCAGAGATTCACAGACATATAAATCAGAGTTGGCTCCGTGTACAGAAGGATAGAGAACTGGACACCACCCAAACAGAGATGTCATTCCCAGAACGATTAGTCACCAGCAGCACACATTCCATGCAGCAATCAGGAGCAAGAGCCTCCTGAAGTCAGTGCAGTCAAGAACCAGAGTGGTTAGGGAGAGAGAGAACACTGGTGAAGATTTTAGCCCAGAGCCACAACGTGGAAACTCTCCATACTGGGTATAGAAAGCCTGCTGGGGACACAGGATGGGGGGCATCAAAGACTCAGTAAGGTACACAGAAAGGGCGATGGAAACAGAAAAACAGCCAGTCTGGACCAAGTCTAGATGACACCTAGAGTGTTCTCTTCATCCTCTACTGGGAAGAGGTCTAAGGGCATATGCTGTAGGTGGTGGTCGTATGTCATAGTTAGGCGAGGGTCTCACTGGGCAAGCCATAACAAGGCTTGGGTCTGCCTATGTGTGAAAAAATATCTCGCGTTCGTGATGTGGTTTCGCCATTCTTGTGCCTGTGAAAGGTAAGGAGGGAACACATTTTGCTCATAAGGAAACTGAGGCACAGCTGGGTAACGAAGTTGGGAAGTGATAACTGCTTTATGGGTGAAAATGGTCCTTGGGCCCTTTCCTCTAGGCCCTGATGCCTAATTGGTAAGTTCTTTCAAGACAAAAGAAAGGAAGGTAGGAAAGAAGGAAGGAAGAGGGAGGGAGGGAGAAAGAAAGAGAGAAAGAGAGAGGGGGAGGGAGGGGGAGGGAGGGAGGGAGAGAGAGAGACAGAGAGAGAGAGAAAGAGAGAGGGAGGGAGGGAGGGAGGGAGGGAGGGAGGGAGGGAGGGAAGGAGGGAAGGAGGGAAGGAGGGAGGAGGGAGGAGGGAGGAGGGGAGGAGGGAAGGAAGGAAGGAGGGAGGGGAAAATGTTGTGAATGGCTAGTACTAAATCCAACCAAGAAAGACCTGCCTGAGTCCAACCTGAAGCTGGGCCCTTAGCAGCCAGTGAGATATCATTGCACACTAGGAAGGAGCCAGACTTGGCACCGTTACCAATTTAGGCCACTCAGAATATACCAGCAATTTAAGGACAGTATGAAGAATGGAGAAGGGCACTGCCCAGGCTCCAAATGGACAGCATTCTCTAGCAATTCTTCTTTGGCACTGGTAAGGTTCTTCACCATGCATGTAATATTTGAAAATTCAATTCAGTTTAAAGTGTTTCAAGCTGGGATCCAGTTCATTGGACTTCTTAGCATGGCAGGTTGGTTGCTTTTGCCGCTGTGACAGAGTACCTGGCTAAAGGGAAGAAGGCTTCCCTTGGGCTCACGGCTTAGGGGATGCAATTAACCATGGCGGAGCAGGCAGTGAGGCACGAGCAGAGCGTGCAGTTTATGCTTCTCCTATCTTGGACCAACAAGAATTAGCAAGTAGACAGGAAGAGGGGCCAAGCTATAAAACCTCAGAGGCTGCCCCTGCAACCCACTTCCTCCAGCAAGCCTACACCTCCTAAAAAGTTCTCCAATCCCTTAAAACAGTATCACTAGATGGAACCCATCAGATCAAACACATGAGCCTGCGGAAGATACATGCCAGTCAACCCGTTGCACAAGGCATCCCTACCTAGCACCACACACAAGAATGAAACCTTCTAAGCTTTGTTTTGTTTCAGTCTGGAATCCCTGTTAGTACCAATAACCACAAAGCAGAAGTAAGGTAACACAGCTTTCCCATCCAGACCCGGGTCTTGAACTCACCTTTGTGTTGAATATCACATCTTGCCTTAGCAAACGCAGTCAGTTCTCCATGGACATTTCCTGTGTGGCTTTTATTCTCCAACAAAACTTGGAGCACTTTTTTTTGGACTACATTATCCTTAGAGTCACCTTGGGGTGACCTTAGAAATGACCGTGCAAAACGAGGAGAGAAAGCCACACTTAGGTGCGTAAGGGACAGGAATAGACTGGCGTGAAGCCAGTGAGATTGTGAAACCTCTGTGAAATCAATAAACGCTGAACACCGAGACATTACTAACTGCAACTCAAGCCCACCAGCACCAGCTAATTGACTCCTACTGCAGATTAGGTCAGCCCTCACACTACCTTTCTTTAGAGTCCATTTGGCAATGCCCATAATACCAGACAGGCCAGTTAGTCACACGCAGGAAGACTGCTAATGAGATTTAAGCTGGCACAGGGAGCTAGCAAAGAAAAATCATCACTTTAAACCTTAATCCTGTCCTTGCTTGAAAGAAAAGAGACTTGCTGGCCTGCCTTCCACTGAGACAAGGCTGAGAACAGTGGCCATAAAAGAGTGTGTAACAAGAAGCTTGCAGGCAGCGCTGGCAGGGCCCTGGAGTCACCAGCTGCCTTACTGATGGCTCAGCAGAACTGTAGCAAAGGAGATCCATCCCTCATGGACACTGAGGAAGGCAAATGATCTGCACATGTGCCTGGAAGACATCATACAGAGGCCTTCTCTGCTCTAGGTGGGGCCAAGCATGGGGAGCCAAGAGCCAAGAGCGTGTTTTACAAGTCTCTGATGTCTACTTCAGCATGGCTACAGGTGTCCTTAATGAGATTTCTATTCAGATGTATAAGATTAACTTTACCAAAAAAAAATAGTGCTCACTTACTTCAGGGTGGGAAAAGTCTGATTCAGATCTGAACTAATCTACAGGTACAAAGGCATAAACCATCAATCACATGGTTACCTAACCAATCATTGCATAGAAGCAAAAGAAAATGTCAATGACTTTGTTCTTCCTGATTTTAACATAAAATAGTATTGTGGCTGAAAGTAATGTGGTTTTTCCCCCGTTTTCTTGGTATGATATTGAGGAGGAAGATGAAGCAAAGGCCGTGGATTCTGCTTTGGCCTGTAAGCCTATCTATCTCAGGTAGACAGATCAGCTCATTCAGGGGCAGCCAATCTCAAGAGACTAGCAGGTAAGAATTGATGAAAGGCCTTTTTTATTTTTTCAGATATATTTAGACATCAGGAAAAATCCCCACACTGAGATAACAGAGGCTCAGCTGTGAAGCCAAGCAGCCTCCTGGCTTAGATAAGCAAACCTAAAAAATACGCAATTCTGAATGTCGGTGACTTCTAGATTTCAAGTCAAAATCATGCGTGTAGATCTATTTTCTTTATTATTTATTACCATCCTAAAACTCGGAGTCAAGTTTATCTCTTGAATTGAGGTTCCAAGTGCAAACCCAGAGCAGTGATTTATCTAAAATCCAAAGGTGTCAAAAGTTCAAAGAGTCAGTTTTCATAAAGTGGCTTGAAGTTTATAGTAATAGTTACCATGTAGTGTGGTATCTAGTTTACCTTCCAAATCACAAGGAAAAGGAACTGTCTCTGCTCAGGGTTGTTTTGTGAACATGTTTGTTTTCTAGCTCTACTCCCAAGGACTTTCAGGGAAATTCAAGAGAGTCCGAGGAGTTTAAAAGACGAAGCACCCTCCCGCACACTAAACAGCATCTCACCCAACTCTGAACCTCAACAGTGAGCTCTCCAGGTTTGTGCTGAATCTTCCCTCTTGTAAGTACATCTCCTTTCATTTGTGCTCGCCTGATCTCTATCATTATTCTTGGCATCCAGAAAGAGACTCATACCCCACCCCACCCTCACCTCGGGAAACCAGACAGCTGCCATGCCGGCACACATAGAGACAGGTCACTTTTATTTTCTCCTATCTTGAAACAACTGATCCGATTTGCATGGAAAGTTTTCTTAACTCCAAAGACGTATCCTTGGTTTTATTTAGGGAACCATGCACAGCCATTTGATATGTATCACTTCCTAGAGAGACTACAGACATCTCCCAAGGACACCCAGAGTGCATGCACTGGTTAGAGAGTGAGAGGGGTCTGCAGTATTGCCTAGTCATTTCCTCAGAACAGATGGAGTCCCTCCTGAAGAGGGGTATCCCTAAGCCTCGGGAATGAGAGATCATGAAACGTAGAAAGAATCCCTTCTACACTGTACAGAAGCATCACCTGTCAATTAAAAGCTAATTGGCCAATGCCCTGAGGCAGGAAATAAGAGGTGGAAGTTCTCTCTCTCTCTCTCTCTCTCTCTCTCTCTCTCTCTCTCTCTCTCTCTGTGTGTGTGTGTGTGTGTGTGTGTGTGTGTGTGTGTGTGTGTGTGTGTGTGTGAGGGGGTGGGGTGGGGAGAGAAACCAGAACTCTGAGATAGAGTCAGGCACAGGAAGAGATTTGCCTTGACCTCTGAGTAGACAGACTCATGAAACTGAGAGGAAGTAACCAGCTTTGAGGATCTCATAGAATAGAATAAACTGTTTAATTAAATTACACGCTCCTCCAGAAATGAGCCAAAACTTGTGGCTGAGGCATTTATTTGTATATAATAAGTCTCAGAGTCATTATTCCCAGAACTGGGGCAGAGGTGGAAAATTCTGAAAATTACAATGCAAGACCCAAGAAGTTCCTAAAATTTACAAGATTCCCAAGAACCCCTACCCCAAAGCTCTATGTGCAGTAACAATTGATTGGCCAAGGGCAATCTGAGTACTGGATTGGCCTGCTAGTCATGCAGAGGCTTTAGGGATACAGCTTTTATTAGCTGTCACCTACTCCGTCCGGAGTCAACTGTTTGCTGCTGTACCTGATGCTTAGTCATCTATGTTCCCAGAGCTAACTCCTCACCCCTACTCCTATGAGTAACCCCATTAAACTCACTGGTCCATCAAGACAAGCTTGGATGCAATCTTTGGCTTGTCATTAATGCCCTATAGTGACTGCATAGATATATGTTTGTTCATGTCTCACGAGGAAAGTCAAACAATATGCTTTAAAGTAATGCCTCTCTGGGAAGCTAAGAAAGTTCACAACTGACAAGTGTCTGCCTCAGTTTACCAGAGAGAAGAGAATTGGAACACTGGCGGGTAGAGAGAGGTAAGTGTCTACAGGAGACAGCTCCTAAGCCATTTTGCATATAGGGACATTTTAAATGGAGTTTAACTTTACCATTTTTTTTTTTTTTAATTTGCTCTCTTTTCTGGAGCTTGCCACAGTGGGCTCAAATCCTGACTTAACCAGTAGTTAGCTGAATAATTTGGAGTATGTTATTTGATTCCTTTGTGCCTGACTTCCCCCAGTGTCAAACAGACATAGTAGAAATATGTTTCTTAGGGTGCTTGTAAGGGTAATAGTACTTCGACCAGTCCCTGGCACATATCAAGGGCAGGTTCTTATTTATCCCATGTATTTTATATCTTAATGGCCTTTCCATTTAAAGGCAGAATTCACACAACTTCAGTGTTCTTGAAGTTATTTCAGAAGGTGAGAACAGGTCTCTCAAAGCTCAGCCCAGTTTCCTTGTGACCCACTGACAGCCTACATTAACCATCTCCACCCCCATGTTCTAAGCATCTTCTAAGCTCCTCCCTACCCATCTCTCCTCCCTTTCCCCCTCACCCTTGCTCCACCTTGTCAGTCAGCGTCGTAACCTCAGCCTGCCTCTCCACTATAGATGACTCCCTGTTGAGGTTTTGTCTTTTACTGTATTGTATACTAAGTAAGACTAGAGAATCTGCACATAGACCCAAGTGAGCTATGTGACCTTGCCTCTGAGTTATTTTTATTGGTGAATAGAGATGCTGACAGCCAATAGCTGGGCAGAAGAGACACAGGCAGGGTTTAGGGTTCCCAGGCTTGGGGGCTCAGAGGGGAGACACAAGCAGAGTAGAAGGTGAAGGAGGAGGAAGACACTGTGGGTTAGGAGACAAGAAAACGTGGCCCTGAGGGCTGGCCAATTGGAGTTAAGCCCAGATGAAACATAGTAAGTAATAACTCGGGGTTATCCAGAGGAAAGTAGATTCTAATAGCATAGAGGGTAGATATCTGCCCAGCTCTTGTGCTTATATTATAAATATAAAGGTTGTGTGTGTCTTTTATCCTGGAACTGAATGATCAAAGGCAGGGTAGACACCCCAGGTCAGAATTAAATAATTTCTACAACATCCCCTTGGAGTGCTCCCAAGACATTTCACCAGTTAGGATGTTTTGTATCCTACTTACTAGGACACTTAGTACTTTATTACTTCCTTCCTTCGCCCAGTCTTACCAGATTGCAAATTCCTTGCAGACAAAGCCATGTTTCAGTCCTTTGGGGGGATTCTTGAGTTTTTGAATCCAACAATTTTCATGTAGTCAGCCCTAAATGTATTTTGGAAATCAACATCTAAATTAAAGCATACAAAAGTCAACAGTAAAACAGGGTCGATTTTTGTGTCAGACAGACTGTAATTCTCGCTCTGTCAGTATTTGCTGTGGAGCTTTGGGCAGTAATTCTATCAGTTCCTCATGTGCTCCTCAGGATGGTGGAAATTGCCTATATAATACCTCCCTTAGAATGCTGCTGTAGCATTGAATGAGGTAATGCAAACAGTTCCTGAAAGGGACCTACTACACTTCATAAGACTTCACAACTGCTGGCCATAGGTGAGGCTGTTGTCTTGTTGCCATCTTCAATTCTTTTAACTCATCTAGAGTTCTTTGGTTACAGCAAAATATCCTCCCAGCGGCCAGTAGTATCTAAAGAGAAATGTGTATTCTAACATGATACAACCTTTAAAGGTTAAAAACTTATGATCTTGGATTATTTTTGAAAAAGAAAAAAAAGCCCTGCTTTGTGGAAGAGGAAGTACCATTTTCTTCAGTACTGTAGCCACTGAGAAGTTGTCTATGCTCTGTAACCCGTTCTCCATTCAAGATTATGTAAACAATCCACAGTAAACTCAGCGAGAAGCAACAACAAAAGAAGATATGGCTGGGCAGTGGTGGCACTCGCCTTTAATCCCAGCACTTGGGAGGCAGAGGCAGGTGAATTTCTGAGTTCGAGGCCAACCTGGTCTACAGAGTGAGTTCCAGGACAGCCAGGGCTACACAAGAAACCCTGTCTCGAAAAACCAAAAAAAAAGAAGAAGAAGAAGAAGAAGAAGAAGAAGAAGAAGAAGAAGAAGAAGAAGAAGAAGAAGAAGAAGAAGAAGAAGAAGAAGAAATGGAGAGAGAAGACAACTTGACAGAAAGGGTTGCCTCAGGGAGGGGTGTGGTGAAAGAGGGTCATGGAGGTATAAACAGCTAAAATATATTATTTCTATTGATGAAACTCTCAGAGAATAAAAAAAAAGAACTACAAAATTATGGGTCATGCAGGAGGCTTACTTTATAAGTGGCATTTATCTTTAAGAAAAGAATGATATGGATCCATAATTTAAAATATGAATGAAAGATCGAAAGCCTCACTCTATGCCAGCAGTAAATGAGTCTTCTGATAACCTGGCTTTTGAATTGCTGAAAGGGATGAATTAGCCAAGACCTGGAATCCCTCACCCAACCTCCCAACCTTCCCAAATTATTTTCCTTGCTCCAAAGTGACATTCAGATTCATTGGAGACCAAGTCTTAGTTAATTGTGGGGGGAATAACATTCTGATTCACTTAGTTTAGTTTGAAAATGATTCCTACTGCTCCTGTGTGTCCACACAGTATATAACTTGGGATAGTCTCATGAAGAAAGGCCTCTGATTCAAGGGGAGGGTGGTTCTTAAGACAGGTAAAGGGATTTTAAGTCTGGTAGCTGTTCCCCCAAAAGTCCCCTGTCTTCTTTTGCGTGGCCAACTGTACTATGTTCTCAGCCTCCATTCATGTGACCTCATGGTTACTCTCTATCCTGTGGGCTACGGAAGCAGTACACCTGGGTCCTAGCATCCTGCAAGGCTGGTGGAAGGGCACACAGGGATGACGGCGGTTTGGGAAGCTGCCTACTGAGGATGTGCAGTGCACATCACCTTGGGTTTCTAGGCAATTTCACAGAGCAAAAGCAATTGCACACCAGCTACCTTGACAACAACTAGGATTTCCCCAGACTTTCACAAGAGAACTAAGTTTCTACTGTGTTTGAGCTCACGTGCTTCGGGTCTGGATTCTAATAGGAGTTTGTTATGGTTGGAAACCATTTGAAGGAACTGGAGTAGCTGGGACAGAAGAGACAGAACTTAACTGTGGTCTTGATCAATTTCTTGTGCCCCAAACTCACATGTATCTTCTTGCCTATTAGACACAACAGCCCTTCGTGTGGCCATTAGACCCTACTTCGTTAGTGAAAAGAATTGAAGTCCAGATCAGTTGTGTAATTCCCCCTACACCACACAGCTAATAAACCCCAGAGCCATGGCTTAACTGTAGGGCTGCAGACATAAATTTCTGCTTCTCCACCTTGAGCAGAGAACAGGGCAGGCAGGTTGGGGAGCGTGGGACATAAGGCTTCCATGAAGTAGCTTATTCTAAGCATTTTACATCCACATCTGGTTCTAACAACCCTCTCAGATGGCTTCTGTTGTGTCTAGGAGATCCAGAGGTAGGTACAGAGGACACAGAAGTTATATGAATTACCCACAAAACAAAAGGTAAGCTCAAAGCAGATGACGAAGACAGTCTCTAGGGTCTGAGATTTGACTACTGGGCTGTGCCGATTCAGAACATGAATTTTAATGTGATCACTGTGACAGGCTTAAATACAATTTCTCCCCATCAGAAAACACACACACACACACACACACACACACACACACACACAAAACCGAAGTAAAAACAGATCCTATTAAAGTCACCATATCTACCATCAACTTTAGCTTGTTTGCAGTTAATAGCAACTTTTTATTTGTTTGTTTGGTTTGTTTTTCCTGAGACAGGGTTTCTCTGTGTGTAGCCTTAGTTGTCCTGGAATTCAGTCTATAGAGCAAGCTGGTCTTGAACTCACAGAGATCCATCTGCCTCTAATTCCCAAATGATGGGATTAAAGGCATGTGCCACCACCTCCCGGCTAATTGTAACTATTCTCTCAAAAGGAAAAAAGGTGGCATTTCAAATAATGGCATCCCAGATGTCATGCCTTGAGGTGACAAACTACAGGGCAATCTTTAACAAGAAATCGGATGCACACGAAATAAATAATGCTTAATCACTTTAAGCTATTTTTTCTGGAAGACCTAGCTATGTGAATCCAATCATACTGAGTTATAGTCATCCCTTTAAAAACAGAAGAAAACAGGAACTGGAAACATTGTCTATTTAGCATGTTTCATTTTAGATTAAACAGATTTTACTCCCTGTTCCCTAGTAATTATATATAATTAAAAGGCACAGAGGGATGTGTGTAAAGACACGATGAAGTAATAACCATGTGAACAGAGTCTCATTTTAACTCATCGCTGAGGGGAAGTTGCTTTTATTCAGATTAATTTGTGAAAAGGCCGATGAGAATGTGACACGGAGAGACGGAAGAGAGCACGTTCTCTCAAATTGCTCTAGTCAGAAAACGTGGTGAACAAAATACATGGAATTGCATCAGCACTTGGGAAGGCACTGTCAGTCAGCACACTTTAAAGGGTTCACTTCTTCGAAACAGCTTTGTCCTCAGGAAAAAAATTCCTGTTCCTCAGAACTGTTAGTGAAAGCAGATGAACTGAGTCATTGTTCTAAATCAAGAGAGGCCTCACTGAGGACCCAGGAGGGCCCAGAGCTGAGTTACAAATGCTCAACAGCCAGGCCCTGATGGCATACTCCTATAATCAGTGCTTAGGAGCAGAGAGACAGGGAGGTCATGAGATCAAGGCCAGCTTATGCTATAAGGCGTCAAAACCACAAAATTGAACTAAAAACTAAATAAGCACTTGTGTAGATATCATCTTTAGATACACCCATGTGGACTTTCCGAACAAAGACTAGTATAGGCATGTTACCAGTGCCATCTTGGGTGTTGCCTTGGGGTTTCTGTTGCTGTGATAAAAACCCCCAAGCAACCTGGGGGGGAGGGAGTGTTTCTTTCTTTGGTTTACCTATCCCAGCTCATAGTTCATTGAGGGAAACTGAGGCAGGAACTAAAATGGGAGCCATAGAGAAGAGCTGCCTACTGACTTGCTCCTTAAGGTTTTCCTAGCCTGCCTTCTTCTACAACTCAGAACCTCCTGCCCAGTAGGGGCACCGCCCCCTCCCCATGGGGCGGGCTCTCCAGTATCCATAAACTAAGAAGAGGCACTACAGACTTGCCTTCAGGGGACACGATGGAGGCATTTTCTTCATTGAGGTTCCTCTTCCCAGATAACTCTAGCTTGTGTCGAGTTTACAAAAAAAGCCCATGCGGATTGGTGTCTACTGCACACAAAACCTTGATCTCTGAGGTTCAGGGCATGTGGAGCACAATGATATTCAGACTAGCCTAGACTACAAAGTGAGACTCGTTCAGAAATACCCAAAAGCTGGGTATGGTTGTGCACATCTATAATCCAAACATTCCAGGGGCTGAGACAGGAGGATCACTACCACTTGGAGGCTAGCCTGGAATACAGACCCAGTAAACCCAAAAGTCAAAAATTTGTTTTGCCTCAGCTGGTAATTCATACCTATAGTCCCAAGTGCTTCAGAGGCTGAGGTAGAAACATCATAAGTTCAAGGCCAACATGCGCAACTTAGTGAGGCTTCATCTCAAAATAAAAAGCCAAAAGAAGTCTAGGGAAGACTACCTATCTATCAGTTGTGAGGGCCTGGGTTCAATCCCCACCACTGTCCAAACATTTTTTTGGTTTAAAAGAAATGTAAACATAAAGATTATATGCATTTATGAAGTGCTCTGTGTGGTGCTGTTGGGGTTGGTCTGGTGCTGCTATGTATTCAAATGCTAAATACTGGGCCCCAAGATCTGGTTGTCTCTGATGAGGAGACCCTCACATAGACCAAATGATGCTAACCTCATTGGTCAATAAAGATGCCTACAGCCTGGGTTGGGCAGAGGACAGGTGGCAGAATAAAGGTTCCCTGGGCTTGTGGTCATGGGCAGATACCTTGAGGGAGAGAGAGGAAGAAGGAGGACGTTGCCATGGGGTAGGGAGATCATGAGCTCATGGCCATGAGGGCTGGCCTGCTGGAGTAGGAGTGGCCCAGGGGGAACATGGCCAGTGGTTCCTCAGGTTCCTTCACCACATGGAAGTAGATAAAACAGCACAGAGGGCCGATGTCTGCCCATCTCTAGTGCTTTTAAGTCTATTATACATATAAAGGTTTCTGTGCCTTTTATCTGGGAACAATATGGTCTGAAGTGCGGTAGAAACCCCTAATAGATATTTAAAGACAACAAGGGGACGTAGCAAACCCCCAAATAATAATTACCATTACACAGTACGTCAAAACATGCATTTCATTGCGTAACAGTCAAGTTGGCTGAGCAGATCTGGGTCCTCGAAGACTTGTCAGTTTCCTGTGCAAGGGAAACTTGGAGCGACCTTGGAGGAATGGAGAAGGGGAGCCAGGGGAGCACCTGAGGCGAAGCATTATGAGTTCAGAGATGGGTAAATGGAAAAGCTGTCAAATCATGAGGGATGGCAAGCCCTGGGAGGGGAAGGCAGGGCTCCTGGGGCCGAGGGGGAGGCTAGAATCTCTGAGAGTGAGAGCAGGCATCTATGGGGCATTTTGAGTGAGAAGGGTCATGGTGTGACCACTGTGTATGCTGGCTGCTGCGCATAGAACAGGGTGACGAGCAACAGGGGAAGAAAGTCGAGTTGAGCAAGAGGTCAGGGCGATTCATCAGCGGAAGGTGGTGTGCTCAGGCCTGGAGAGTCACGGTGGAAGAAAACGCAAGGTTTTTACATTGTATCTTAAAAGCAGACACAGTCGGAGTTGCGACAATCCAAGGGAACGTGTAAGGGAAAGTGTGAAGTCGAAGATGGCCTCTGACCTTTGGCCTGGATACTAAAAGTATTCTTAAAGTAAAGACAGAGCAACAGCTCAATCTGGAAGGCCGGACTAGCACACTGACGTGTGAAATATTAGATCGCCAAAGGCCATCCAAGATATTGCATTTCAAGGTTGGAAGATGCAGAGGAAACAACGAAGGGGATACTAAGTAGCCATAGAGGAAGCCAACCCGGTGAATCTGGAGTAGCCAGGGAGGCTGGAGAAAGTCCCAGGACCCCAGCTCTGTCTTCTTCAGTGGTGTTTGTCATCAAACAAGATTTCATATGTAAAATCACGGGCTAAAGTGACGACTCTGAGATTTCTGAGAACTTTGCTCTCGCGCATGCAGATTGGTTTGATTTAAAAAGTAGATACTCATCTTAATATATTGATTTAAAAATGTATGAACTTAAACAAAAATACATAAATTATAATTTTACAACCCAAATTACAAAACCCATCATGGTTCCTCATCACCTCAAGGTTCCTGACATCTGACCAACCCATAGGCACCTGTGGCAGGTTTTTAAAAATTGCTTTCCATGATGTCAGTATCATCTCCGGATCGCACCTGTATTCTAGTTCTGTCCTCTGAGAAGTCAAGGATCAAAGCCTGGGACTAGAGTCCAGTGCTTCTCAACTCGAGGGCCGCAACCCCTCTGGAGCGGCACAGCAGATATCCTGCATATAAGATATTTGGATTGTGATTCATAACAATTAGAAAATGACAGTTATGGAGTAGCAATGAAAATAATTTTATGGTTGGGGTCACCACAACATGAGGAACTGTATTAAAGGGTCACAGCATCAGGAAGGTTGAAAGCCCATGCTAGGTCCGGTGATACCTTCAAGACAAGAATCATATCAAACCCGGTCCCTCCTCAGCTGCAGTTTTAGGGTCCTATTATTTGTATTCATTGGTCTTGGAGTTTAGAATGACCCAGAGTCTTAAGGCAAGGGTAATGTCAGAAGTGTGTTCACTTACCCAGTACAAAGGTGGTGGGTGTGGCCTCAGACGGCTGTCTGAAACTCAGACGCAGGATCAGGCTGCCTGGGTTCAAATCCCCACACAGCTAGTCCCTCAACAGATCCCCTGCCATGTGAGTGAACTTTTCATCACTGTCAAAATACCTGAGAAAATGCAAAAACAGGAAAGGTTTGTTCGGGAGCTTGTCGTCAAAAACTTTGTCCTTGACCATGCTGTCGGTGTGTGGGGAAACAGACTCTTACAGTGACAAGAGGCACAGAATAGGGAAGAATGTTCACCTCACTAGGAAAACAGGAAGTGAGGAAGAAGGACCCAGGGTGAGATATACTTTCAAAGGTATACATCTAGAAGCCTTTCAGCTAGTCAGACCCCGTCTCCTTTGACTCCATTCAGTAAGAATTTATCAAAGAATAGGCCATTAGCACACCCAAGATCTAGACACCCCCTAAAAGAGCCTCCAACTAAGGACCAAGCCTTCAGTACATGAATCTTTTGAGTGTATCCTTTACATCTAAACCACAACACCCAGCTACAAAACAGAGATCAGCTTGAGGCCTCCTTCATTCTCTTATTGGCGATGATTAAATTTGGTAATACTTTGTGAAGCTCTTAGGGTGGTACCCGGCACGTGGTGAATGTTCTGGGGAGACTCATGACATAAGGGGAAATATTTAATACCTGCAGCACCTCTGTTCAACATTGTCTAAGCGTTGGGGACCAGACTGTGCATGGGGGGTGGAGGGGTGCAGCACATGCAAAACAACAAACAGAAGTCAGAGTGTTCTCAGGGGTGCCTGGCACTGAGCAGACACGTACAACATAGACAGGCATGGAGGAAGAAAAAGGCCTTCCTGTGAGAAGAGTGAGAAAACTGGGCTCCAGAGCACAGTGGGCAACTGGAACTGCATGGGTTCTTTCAGCCAGAATCACACAAGCAAAGAGAGAGCCATGAAGACAAAGCAGCCGTCCTGACCTCGGGAACGAAACCATCCGAGTCAAAGTGGGGAAAGGCACATGGGGCCGACGCACCGTCAAAGAATCTATTTGGGAATCAGAAAAGATGCACCCCTGGAGAATGCTCTAGAATGGATCTTTGGAAGTGTTCAGCTGGCCTGATGACACAGGGTGAGTGTACACTAACGGACATCCAGTCCAATAGGAGCAGCGGGATTACAAAGTCGCTCCGCCCCTTTCGCACTCCCCGCCCCCCACCCCCATTCATGTTTCATAAAATCTCAAAGAACCAGTAGCTTTTGCCCGGTGGTAACTGTCCATCTTGTATGTCTTGCTCTGTGCACCTAAACCTGCTCCTTCAAAGCCTTACTTCCAACTACTGAAGAGATAGCACGAAATTAGACAACGGCAAGTCTAGGCCCCACCTTTTACCTTGCAAGTGTCAAAAGCCAAGTTACCAGGCACCTAGGAGACTCAGTAGGTCTTCTGCCTCTGTGGCTCCTTCCCTCCCGGCTTGCTCTGAGTGCCAGATGATCCCAAGCCTTTAGGCCAGCCCAGCCCTGTGCTTTGCTTCCCTTAAAACAGCGAGAGACCTCTGCAGAGGAGCCAAACAGGTTTGGAAACCAGTTTGGGCTCAGCAGCTCTGCACAGTGAGAAGTCACCTGCACACAGAAGGATCTGGAGCAGAACCTGCCTGAACAGCAGGAAGTCAGCCCGGGTTTGCAGAGAGCCTAAGGGCATGCAGTCCAAACAGATCCATCAGTCTGCTCACTGAGGGAATAAAGCTGGCGCTCCCGATGTAATTACAGGCTGGCTGATTTGGAATTCTGAACTTTGGGACATGGCAGGGTTATGGTGAGCCATGCCAAGCTGTGGATTGGGCCAAAAGATGAAATACCAAACTAATCTGACTGGTTTCAAGAATCAGTTTGAAAAAAAAAAAAAGCACACACAAAGAGCCAGCCTATGCCAATGTGTGTGCAGAGACTGTGTCACGTGGCTTTGTCTCGCTGGCAAAGCTCTTCCGCGAAGGAAATTACAAATCTTCATAGATTCAGAACCATTTAATAGCTGGCAAGCAACTGCCAGCCACCAAAGCTACTGCCAGATTGACTGAAATCTCTTAAAGGGCCCTTTCCTCATCAGGTTCTTCCCATAAGCGGCTTCGATGCCACCACTCACAGGTGCTAGGTCTTTTTAAAGAGAAAGCAGGCATTATGTTCAGTCCTTGACCTGCTAGGCACAAACAGACTAAATCCCAGAGAAAGAAAGAACTTTTTTTTTTTTTTCAAAGAAATTGCAGCAGGCCATGAGAGCACCATCCAAGAATGCTGGCTTGGAAATAGCAGAGGCCGGATAAGGATCTGGGTTTACCTGATAGTTCTCCATGCTCTAGCAGGCTCCATGACATCTCCAAACCTCTGTCATCCTGTCTATGAGGTGGGAATCATGTGTCTGAGTGGTTCTGGATTAGCAACTAGACACAAGCCAGTCATCTGGTCAGACAAGATAAATTGTGTAGTATATGCAAATATCATGCCAGCCTGCCTTTTCCTACTCATTAAGAGGCTATTTATTCTTCACATGGCTTCTCTTTCTTATAATAATTATGGGAACAGAGATAACTTGTTTCAGGGTTTTCAAAGACTGAATGATCTGTACACTCATTCTACAGGAAAGTTTACTGTAAACATCTGCTGCTGATAAGGGCGTGCGACTGTCAGAGTTCAATCCGTAACATCTGAAATACGTACTTTGTGTGCGTGTAATCATCTTCCCATATCTAATACGAATACATGATACCGTTCCTTGTATGTAACGCATAAAACTAGGCTTTCTCTTTGTGTCTCTATGTGTGAGCATATGAACGTGATGTATGCAGATATATGTGCTCAGATGTATGTGCACCTGATTATGATAGTGGAAGCCAGGGGTCAGCATGATGTGTCCTCTCTCTCTCTCTCTCTCTCTCTCTCTTTCTCTCTCTCTCTCTGCCTTATTCCTTTGAGTCAGGGTCTCTCACTGAACCTGGAGGTAGGCTGGTAGCAAATCGTCCTGTCTCCGATCCTGCACCAGCAAGGATACAGTCACACCTGGCTTTTTACCTGGGTCCACAGGACTCCACAGCAAGTGGCCTTATGCACGGAGCCTTCTCTCCAGTCACATGCCATTTTATTTTTAACAGACAAAAATGGAGCAATGTTTCTCAGAACGATGGTGGTCTAGGTGCTGACTCCCCTGTCTTGGAAGATTTTAATGAAATGCTTTCACATTTCTGTTTACCTTTCCGTCATAATGGAAGCATTAACACACTCATGTTCTGATCTAGCTGACAGGCCCATTTGGACTTGAGTGCTGGACTCAATTTGGAATCTCTGCTCATGATTTCCATGGGCACCAGGTGGTATTATTTGAATGGCTGCAAGCTGGAAAGAGCAGAAGAAAAAATGGTGTTGATTCAAAGCAAGCATTTGGTCCAAGTTGGGGCATGAGATGCCGGCAGGCTATGCTTCTAGAAGCTTCTGAGAGCACAAGACATGGAAACAGAGCAGGAAAAATTGAGAGACCCCCTACCCCCACAGCATACCCCCACCAGGAAGGCAGTGTGCCTGGCTCAGCCCAGAGAGCAGCAATTAAATGTACTGCATGTCACATTGAATTAATGTTGGCTGAATTTTATTGATCCTGTAGATTTATTTTAACAGGTAAAATTGTTTTGATTTCATGGCTGTTTGCAAGCCACAAAAAGCCTGGTTTTATGCTTTACATACAAGGAACGGTATCATGTATTCGTATTAGATATGGGAAGATGATTACACGCACACCAAGTACGTATTTCGGATGTTACGGATTGAACTCTGACAGTCGCACGCCCTTATCAGCAGCAGATGTTTACAGTAAACTTTCCTGTGAATGAGTGTACAGATCATTCAGTCTTTGAAAACCCTGAAACAACTTTTCTCTGTTCTCATAATTATTATAAGAAAGGGGTGCTGGTATGATATTTGTATATACATTATGATAACATTAGGCTCAAAAATTATCTCCAGAAAAAAACCATAAAAATATATGAAATCACTTCTATGTGTGGGTGATAAAATTACGTGTGATTTTTCCCCTAGTTTAAAATATTTTATCTTTAACAGACATGAATTTTGTGGTTTTAAAGTGCGTGTCTTGTGGCTCGTGATGGATATAGCTAGTTTCAGATGGGTACCTGAGGGGACTGGCAAGACCCCACTCCTCCCAGCTTCTCCACCCACACAGCTCAGGTCCTGCTGTCAGGGGGTTACTGTGCATGTTTCTCAGGTCCCTGCCCAGCCCCCTGCCTCCAGCAGATGTGGTTTACAGGGTAAGGTTCTCTCTTAAAACACCTCTCTGTGGATTCGGGTGCTAATTCTTTTCAGTGCTGCTACCTTCCAGGAACCCTCTGTGTTGGGGATCATGGTCACCCTCTGTGGTCCTCATCTCCATGGCCACCCCCAGCAAATATGAAACAGGCGTCTGTCCTGCGCCTCTTCTGGCTGCCTCTGCCTTCTTCCTGGCGTTCTTCTCCAAGCCTTGATCATGGCATGGTGCCAAGCCAGATCTTTCTGATTGGGTTGCCAGGGATGGCAGCCCTTCTTCCTCAATGCTCACCTTGGAAGGCATAACAAGGAATGCCTACCAGTACCAGAAACACTAAGTGATTAATGTCATCTGATACACAACCATTTCACATGCGCACACACACACACTCATACACAACACACATGCATACACTCACACACAATGCATACATATGCCACACATGCACCTTCACACACAACACACATTCATACATACACATACACAACACACACATACATACACTCTCAGAAAACACACACACACAAAAGCACATACCACATATATACCCCCACATACAACACACACACTCTCCCACACACATACAGGTCACACATACACACACCCTTAACTATACACACACCCACTCATACAACCTATGACATAAATATAATTTAATACCCAGGCTACCCCAAACACAAAAATCTATATCTTTGGGGGATAAACTCTGGCACTGACCATTTTAAATGCCACCCCACACCCCCACATGATCCTATTGCACAGTGGAGCATCCTCAGATCCAGGGCAAGATGCTAATGGACCAATGACCCATCTTCTGAGGTCAAGTAGCTGGCAGTAGATAACCGGCTCCATTACAAACCCACACATGCCTGTGTCCCTCCGTCCCAACTCTGCAAGCAAGGAGGACGAAGTAAAGACAGCCACTCACCAGATCCATGTGAGGCATAAAGAGAGCAATACCTGCGAAGTATGTAGGGCAGCCTGGCACACAGTACATGCCTCGTGCAAACTGGCTCCACTCATCAATCCTTGTAATTGGATGAGGGGTATCGCTTGGTGGGGCGTATTTGCATACTATGTGAAAATCCCTGGTTACATCACCAGCACCAAAATCCAACCAGACAACAACAACAAAATCGAGCAGTGGCCGTGATCAATCCTATAATTCAGGATTAGTCACCTGGTTCAGGCAACTACCAGGACACAGCTTCCCACTAAAGACACATTTGAGGTCACCTAGGAGCTCTGGCCTCTTCAAAACACTCATTGGGACCTCCCCTAAGAAGCCCCTGGATCTTTAATAAGTGACCTGGACAGAAACTCTGAGTGTCCTTGCAAAAGCCTAAGTATGTCTCCTGCCCTCTCCCAGGTGGGCCTGGTGTGGGAGGGACCCTGGCAGTCTTCCCAAGCCTTTGGCAGCCTCTCCTGTCCCCCTGTGTGTGGGAACCCAAAAGGCTGGCCAAATCGGGATAGGTTTTTCTCCCCCTCAGTTTGCTAAACCCAGCTCTTTTGAGCCCTTCCTAGCTCAATGTGCTCTGCACCTGTCAGTGTTTGTTTTTAACTGACAGTGTTGATTTAGCATTAGGCCCAGCAGGGGATGTGGTTACGGGCTTATCATAAGGGTTGGGAGAAGCTGTGTATACAGGAGAAAATGCCAAGTTAGATAATGAAAACTGAATGGCCCCGTGCTCCCGCTAATAAATATCTATCAAAATCATGAAAGTACCACAAAACCAAAACAAAGCATGTCCCTTTCTAAAGTATGCCCCCTCCCTTTACCCATCTAGGACAGCAGAATGACAGATTGGAATCTCTATAAAGCTCAGGTACTGGGACGTTTGTTCTATTAATATTTCCAACTCTGCCATGCCTCTGATTTCTCTTCTGTTCCAATAATAGTTAGTCCCAGTTGTCCTTACATCCCAGCAGGAAGGATTGGAATGCACTGACAGCTACACACCTGTGTGGTACCCCAACCCATGCAGGGGAAGCCCTGAGAGAGAAAGGGTACCAGAGCAAGCCGGGCACTGCCCCGGGAGCATGTACATAGACAAGCATAAGCAAGAGGTTTGTAAGCACAAGTCAGGATCCAGAGTCATAAAGAAGGTGACTCTCGAGTGGAGTGTTGAGTAATGAACTGGGGTTTGCCAAGGGGAGGCTGGGATAAACGGAGTTCTGCACCACAAGGAAGCAAGATACAACAAAGGCTGGGTTAAAATGCTATAGAGAGTAACCAGGGAGGCTCCTGGGAAAGCCCTTTGGGAAGAGCCTCCAGGGAGCTGGGAACCTAGACTGTAAGGAAAGGCAGGTGGTGCGCTCTCTCTCTCTCTCTCTCTCTCTCTCTCTCTCTCTCTCTCTGTCTAGTCTCTGACTCTCTATGTCTCTGTTTCTGTCTCTCTCTTATCTGTTTCTCTGTGTGTATGTGCAAAAGAGACTAAATCACTTGACTGACACTGCATACTAACAATGTGATGTGAGTTGAACATGCAAAGGAGTTTTGAGATCACCCTGCAAACACACAAAGAGTGAGTGCTATTGGGTACTTGGTGCTATGGGTACTTGGTATTGTAGGTACTTGGTACTATGGGTACTTGGTGCCATCGGGTACATAGTGTTGTAGGTACTTGGTCTATCAAGAAAATCGCATCCAGAACAGATATATGGAAATGATAAGGAGGCTTCACTTGTCATTTACATTGTTAGAGAACCTATGGTGTGTATGGTCCCGGTTCCTGACTTGCTGCTTAGAAACAGCACTTGGGGCTTCAAGTCCTGCGTTTCTAGGCTTCCAGCTTTGACCTGCTGTTTACTGTTAGGATGCCCTCCATCCTGTCCACCGGAAAGCTCTCCAAGTTGATGGCACTGTCCTCTTAGCTGCCCTAACTCTCTTCTCTCCAATTATGACTTCTTCCTTTGCCTTTCCTCGCCTTTGATTCTCATCTGGCAAGCAAAGATTGTATCGTGAATATTTTATAACCCTGCAGTTCCAGCACAGACGAGTAATTTAAAAGATTGCCCCGCCCCAAATACTTAGCCCATGGCTGGCACAGAGCAGGCAGGCAATCAGTAGAATGCACTTTAACCATTGACGGCGATTGGCCATAGGTCACTTAGTCTTTAATGGTCAGGAGTAGGTCTATCTCATGTTTCCAGAACTTTCCCCATTTGCCACAATGAGGAATTGAAGACAGAGAGTTCAGGAGAGCAAGGGAATGGTTCCACTTGGCTGTCTTTCCCTTTTGTCACGGAAAGCCTTTCACTCTAGAATAGAAGGGATCATCCAATTTGTATTTCACAGAGAAGATAATGCTTCTAATGATTTCAGACACACAGAGACATACAGACAGACAGGCACAGACTGCACACACACATACACACAGACACACATACATACTCACACATATATACATATATACACACATACAAGTACACACACATATACATACATACATACATATACACACATACACATATACATACACACATATACAAATACAAGTACATACACACACATACGGGTACACACACACACACACACACACATTCATGTACACACACATACCTTCTGGTTGCCCCCAGTCTAGCATTTTCCCAGAGGCCTAGCTCCTTGACACTTCCAGGAGACTTGCTGAGGGACCTGGATGGACACTGGCCTCCAGACAAACCCAACTTATCCCAGCCTGACCCTGCACTTGCCACAATAACTCCGTGGGTGCAGAAAGAGCACTCTTCCTAAAAAGAAGGATGCTGTGGAGCCTGGCATGATATGGGGTGCCCAGAAAGGACTAGGTCTGGTGCACGAGGCACTGCCCACCCTGGAAAGGCAGAGCGAGCCTTCCAATGTAAGGCTTATCTGCAATTATTTCCATGAACTCCTGAAAAAGAAAGCTCATTCTACCAAAATAACTCTTTCTTGCTGGAGAAGGCCAAAAATATGGCACCATTTTTAGTTCCGAGCCCCCAAGCACCTGCTAACTTGCAAAAATGCTGATCCTCAGTCTTTCCTCAAAGGTAAAAAAGACCTGCCTAATCTAGTGATTCATCTCATTCACAGTGCAGATTCCTTTGAGAACTGGAAATAGTCCACACCTCAGGAAATGTACACACACACACACACACACACACACACACGCACGCACGCACGCACGCACGCATGCACGCACACACGCACGCACACACGCACGCACACAAACTGTGGACAAGACCGTTCTCCCGTCGCAGACACCAGAAGCCAGTGCTGGCTAATTTAAGCACAAGAAGTAATTAATGGAAGGAAGTAGAGCAGGAGAAGAAGCAGAACTGTCTGGGATCTGGATGGCAGGAACAAATTCCTAGCATGCATAATTGGTGTGCCCACAGAAAACCGTGGCCATGAACCATGCTTCCTCCTGCTGCTCGTCCTTCTCAGGGCTCCTTCAGGGATTCAGTTAGGCCTGGCTCAGAGCTCTCCAGCTCCTCCTTTGCTAGGGAAGGAAGGCTTGATGACTGACATTCCACGAAGAGGAAATACCTTGGAGATTGGAGTCTCGGGGTCCTGACACTCTCAGGAGAGGAGAAAATGGTATGCGCAATCTAACATGAAATAAAACAAAACAAAATAAAAGCACATGGAAGAATAAAAATAAATTCAAAAATAACAAATATATATGCTCACTGAGAAGTCTGCCCATCTTAGTGGAGTGAAGATATTATTAATCTTTATCATGGTCTCAGCTCTAAAGCCTAGGGCCTAAAAACCCTCAGATCTGCTACATCCTAGGATCTTCTACAGTATGTCCTGTCCCTTGAGGGTCTATAGGTTTGTTTGTGGTCAAGGGACCTGGAGTGAAAATATTTTTCTGATAACACCAAATATAAGAATGAAGATGTTTAGAACTAACAAAGCCAATGAAGAAGCTAGGCAGACTGACAGGACAGAGGCTGTCCAGGTCCTGACCCTGGGTTCCTGCATTGCTCTGTCAGGATGTATGTACCTTTGTGCAAGCAAGAGGCTCTGGTATGCTCCTACCTGAGCTGGCCCGGGACCAACAAGCCTTCCAGTGACACAAGTCCTGGCAAGATGACCAGGAGAAATGCACTGTACAATGAAAAATGCTCTTGAGTGTGTGGGGCTATAGCTCTTGACTCCCAAGGACTCTAGTGTGAGCTCAGCCCTCAGCAGATCTGTCCTGTTAGGGTTATACTATAGCACTAGACCCAAAGCTTACTCTGAAAAAGCTTACTCAGAGTAAGCAGCTGGCTTACTCTGCCTCTCTGTGAAGCTACTGCTTGGAGCAGTGTGGTTATGGCTGGTTTCGGATGAATTTCCCATTTCCAAGCTGTGCAGCTCAGTCCCTGGGCAGACGAGTAGAGCCCATGCAGAAACCACTATGACGGTCCCCTGCCTGCTCCTCCAGAAGCATCTTCAATCCCTATCACCCTCACACACTCACTTCAGCCCACGGCCATCTCCTTCCACCTCCTCACCCTCCCTAAGAGCTTGAGGCTAGCTCATGTATCATAATTTTGACAACAGGCTCTTTCCCAGCGCTGCAGACACCAACTTATTTCCAGTCCCAACTCATACATTTTATGCTTTACAGAAATCTTCATGTAGCCAAATTATATCTGACACCCACGTGATGGCCTGTGCTTATTTTTCACAGCCCCTATCATTTATCACTGGGCTCATGAACTATGTTCTGTCTCTCCAACATGACGAATTCCATAAGGGAGAGGAGCATGTACGTCTCCCCTGACTTTTTAACCCTAGTGTCAAGTACAAGTCAGGTGACTATCAAATTTATGTTGAATTCATGTTGCTTTATATTATTACAGAAGATGTGAACTTAGTAAATCTAAAGAACAAAGTATCCATGGATAGCATGGTGATAAAAACAGATAGGAAACATGAGTTCCTGGCAGAAGCGAAGGATATTCCTCATTTTTTAAACCTCAGTAGTAAGGAGAGCCAAGAAAGTGCGTGGAATGTGGCCAAAGATGGGTTATGGTTTCAATTAAATTGAAGAGCTCATGTATCCCTTTTGGTTGCTATAGTAACAGAACCCTGTCTCACAAGAATAGCTGTATAATAGGATAAAGCCAATACAAATAAATTAATAACTTATATGAATGAGGCAAGAAATGATCTGGTTAGCTTCACTTTGGAGAATAACCCAAGTTGGAGCCATGGAAGATTCTCTGCTGCAAAAGATGCTTCCCTGAAATTGGGTTACGTAGATGAGGGTTAAATCAGGTCATGCTGTGTGATAAACCAGTTTTACAAATATATAGGGAAGTATATAAGACCATGATCAACTGAGATGCTCTTAATGGTAGAATAAGAGATAGGCTGGCCCTGTATTGTAGAACAACCAACCAACTAAGCTAATAGTGCTTATTCTAGCTATGAGTCTGTGAGTTGACAATGCATTCCTTATGGTCTGAATCCAGCATGGCTGTGTTTGACACAGCTTGCTCACATAGACAGCTGGTAGGTTGACTGAGCAATGGCTACTCCAGTAAGGTCTCCACTTGGACCGGCTCCACCCATCTTTGAGGCCGAGTTGCAGAGAAGGGAGTGGAAACATGTCAGCCTTGAATTCTATGTCTGGAATTGACACTGAGTCACGTTGGTCACACTCTAACAGCCAAAGCAAATAGAAAAATCAAATCCTGATTCCAAGAGTGGAGAAACAGACTCAAGTCTTCAATGGCATGACCTGCAAAGTCACATCATTAAGTGTGCCGATACACAGAAGCAATTAATTTAAATCACCAATGCAATGCCTCCCACAGCAGATGTCAGCTTATGATAAGACTGTAGTAGCTAATGCAGTATATGATATTGGATGGAAAATTATTAGGAGAATGATATGATAGTACTATTTAAGAGACTCATACCAAACCAGGGCTGGTTTCTCAGATTCTGTGTGGGGCATAGTATCCTGGTCCACAAATTGAACTATGAAGCCAAGCTATGCACTGGGAGAGGAGTCAGAAAATTAGTCCTTAGTCATATCACTCACAGAATTAATTCAACATTTATTAAGGTTTTCAATATGAAAGCCTTTAAAGCAACATTTGGAAGAAAAAGCAAAGAATACCTTAAGTATTGAAAATGAGCTATTAAATAAAACATTAAAGATATTAATCAGAGTGAACATATATATGTATATACCTACAACCAATTATATATATATACATATATATATATATATATATATACTCATATAATTATATATAATTTTGAGCCTTGTATATATTTACAAATAATATGTAGTTTTCAACTTCTACACTAAGAAACCTCCAGAAAATGAAAAGAAAACCTGTATGCTCAGGAAGATACCCATCAGTATGTGAGAAACAGTAACACTGAGAACTAACCCAAAACTTCCAAAACTCCGTATGAAAAAGATAAATAAATCAATATGGGAAAAAATAGGAGGTGGGGATGTGCACAGGAAGAGAGGAACGATGAGCTCTAATGCCTAGTGGGCAGACAGGAGGAGGCTCACTCTTACTGGACATTGAGCAGTTGCAAGTGAGACCCACAATGGACCATCACTTCACCTTCATCATGGTGGCAGGATTATGTAAGCTGGCAATGTCAACAGCAGCTAATGGGGGCCATAACAGTCTCCTACGGTGCGGGGAGACACGGCAGACCTAAAATCAAGAAAGATACCTCCCAAGTTCAACTTAAAGGAGAGAGAGAGGAGAGGAAAGAGAGAAAGAAGAGAGGAGAGAGAGAGAGAGAGAGAGAGAGAGAGAGAGAGAGAGAGAGGAGAGGGGAGGGAGCTTTTTCCTGCCACACTTGTGATAGTAAATACTCCGATTCTAAGTATGAGATGGAGTAAGAAGATGTCTTAGGGTTTCTACTGCTGTGACAAAATACCATGACCAAGAGAAGGAATGGGTTGTTTTGTCTTACAGCTTATATGAAAGTCAGGACAGGAACTCCAACAGGGTAGGACCTGGAGGCAGGAACTGATACAGAGGTCATGGAGGAATGTTGCTTACTGGTTTTCTCCCTAAGGGTTGCACAGCCTGCTTTCTGGCAGAACTCAGGACCATCTGCCTAGGGGTGGAACCACCCACAGTGGACTGGGCCCCTACATCATTCACTAATTGAGACAGTGCCCAATCTTTTTGGTTTTGGTTTTGTTTTTTGGTTTTTTGTTTTGTTTTTGGGGGGGGTTGTTTGTTTGTTTGTTTGTTTTTGTTTTGTATTTTCGAGACAGGTTTTCTCTGTATAGCCCTGACTGTCCTGGAACTCACTCTGTAGACCAGGTTGGCCTTGAACTCAGAAATCTGCGCCACCACTGCCCCACTGAGTTTTTTTGTTTTTGTTTTTGTTTTTGTTTTTTACAGTGCCCAGTCTTATGGAGGAGTTCTCTCAGTTGAGGTTCCTTCTTCACAAGTGACTCTAGCTTGTGTCAACTGGACAAATCAGCAGCTGGCACAGAGCAGTTAGAAAACCACCACGTCCTTGCGTTGAATGGCTGGAAGCATTTTCTCATGCAGTGTCTTGGTGCTTGGGTTTTCTATGAAATATATTTTGGAATATGTGCTCCAAAATATCAGAGAGATGGTTACAGAACAAACACCCCTAGCTGCTTATCCTAGGTATTATTTTGCCCACAGATCCCACTTCTTTACCACTTTCTTACTACTTTGAATCTGTACCGGCAGCAGCCACACAAATCTTTGTCTCCCTTTCCTGGGGCACACAGCAAGGCACTCAGCAGTCTGAAATCTACCTGGAGTACTTGCCCAGGGTCTGCTTAGCTATAGGACCCTGGACAGGCTCTTTGGCCTCTCTGTGTGTTTGTATATATTTTCAAAAAGCAGGTTAGAACCAATCCCTGAGAAAGTTGTATTGAGTTCATACCTGACGGTATTAAGAAACTTACTAAATGCGAACTATTATTCAACTGAGCAGGTAAAGATAAAAGCTTTGTGCTTTAAGAGAAAACTTTCAGAGACTATATTAATTTCCCTCAACTCTAACCAAGAGACTAAAAGGCCAAAAACAAAGCCTGTTTTCATAATGCTGCACACTAGATGTCTAAGAGGAGAGATAAGCAAAGTCAGATCCTGGGGTGAGGGGTCCTGTGGGGGACCCATTCCATATCTCCCCTGAGTTGTGGATATTTATGAAAGTTTTTGGCATTCTTTGGTTTTTGATAATAACTCCATAATCTTATCTTTGCTCTTATCTTATCTTTACATCTTCTCCGTGTGTGTGTGTGTGTGTGTGTGTGTGTGTGTGTGTGTGTGTGTGTGTGTGTCCTTCTGTAGGCATCCCCTTTTTATGAAGATACAGGTCATACTGAATTGGAACCCAGTTTCCAACTAAAGTTATATTCTGTGGTATTGGACTCTAACATAAACATGTTTCAATAACACAATTCACCTTGTAACAGAGTCCAGTAGAAAAAAACAATCAATAAAAATTAGTTTTAGAAATCTATAAAGGCTTACAAAATGCAGTGTTCTGTTCTCATCGCAAATTGCCTTCTCTTGAAACATTTAGTATCAGATTTTATTGAAGCACACAGTCAACATTTGACCTGAGACAGTGTTGGGGACATGGTTGAACAGTTTGTCATCTACTTCTAAAGTAGATGTCCCCAGGACTGGCACGACTGTACATGCCTCTTTGCATAGGAACTGCACTCGGTTCCTAGAACCATGCTAGGAATTCTAGTTCTCAATGCCTGAAAATCCAGCGGCAAGATATCCACTGTACATAGGTATAAAAACACACATAGCTACACAGGCACACACAGAGAGACACACTCGTATGCACGGAAGCATGAAAACATAAAATCTTTAAATACTGTCTATTTGAGTCTAAATGTATTCCTGATGACTAAGTGTCTTATGTTGGCTAACAGAGAAAAGCCCCTCTGTTCACAGTTACTAGGTGCCTGGGCTTTACATATTGAGGGAGCTGTCTAACTTTAATTTTTTTCAAACACCTATTTTTAATGATGGTTCTTAAATACTTTAACCTCCCTTGTAGCCCACCACCCACCAGTGGTAGTGAAAAAGAAAGGATTGGGGGAAGTGGACCTGTTTAGAAATGGTTCTTTAGAGCAACTTCTGTCTGTGTTGTCTGGAAATCAGCAGTTCTGTTCACAGGTCAGCAGCAGCAGCTCAATCCACTCGCAAACACCTCACCAGTAGTCCAGTTGGGTAGAGTCAGGTTAGCAAACATGAATCAGCAGTGGTGGCACTACCTTGCAGAGACAGCCAGACCTCAGGCTTGGCATGAGTCTGCAGCTCTGACTCTCTCAGGGAAGTGAAGATCAGCAAAGACGTGAGACCAACAAGCATTGCACAGCCAGCTCTGTGAGCAAGCCTAGCTCAGGGAAGTGAAGATCAGCAAAGACGTGAGACCAACAAGCATTGCACAGCCAGCTCTGTAAGCAAGCCTAGCTCAGCCTCGGTCACTGTCCTACTTATACCATCCAAACATCATGTGTCCTCCACAGGTCTTACCTCAGCACGTGTCTTGCCTCGGCTCACATCACTCTGTCAATCAGCCTGAGTCCGTGGAAAGGGCAAGAAATGGCAGCACACCACCAGAAGTTTTTTGGTGCATTTCTCTCTATAGAGTCCTGACAAATGTAGCTCAACTACACAATGTAAGGCGGACCAATACATGCGTATTGTTAGCAAAGACTCCTTCATCACGTGTCCTTTCACGTGCTTGCTTTAGCAGAACAGCCTCTCTCCTGTGTCTGCTTCAGCTCAACATTCCTTTACATGCTTGCCCCAGAAACCCACAGTAACTATCATCAAATCAATGGCGTCCCTGAGAAATTGCTTTGAGATAACCTTTTCCTTTTAGGAAAACAGAGATAATATGCAGCCAAGAAAACCACTCAAACTTCTATATGATTTCCTACTGCCTGAGGGTACCCAGAATGTGGATGTGGTTTTGTATTGTGCTATTTAATGTTAGGAACTTCTGTGTTCCGACACAACCATTCTTAACAGATCTATCTATTTCAATTGAATTAATCTACCAGCTTTTGCCAGGCTCCTCTAGCATGATAACTGTTTTTCTTATTTCCAGTATGACTAACAAAAACTACTTTGTACAAAGCAGTGGAGTTTTTACCTTAAAGAATATTGGGCGTTACGATCACTCATAATGCTCTACCCTCATGAGCCTTTGGTTTGGTTCATGACTCCATCATAACGTTCTGATCATTTTTGGGATCTATTCTCTACCTCTTTGCTCCCCATGCCTTGCATACAAAGTCAAGCCTCCATTGCTACAGGCTCCAGACTCCCCTGACTGTTCCTTGCCACATTGTCAACCAGGAGCTACTTCTTCCTCATGTCTACACCTAGATACACATAGCAACCTTTGGACACATCTAATGGGTTCACAAGTATGGGGCACTTGTACTTCCTCGTGCTTGTCTTCTTAAACTGGGTGGCTTAGAGTCTAAGCCTGGAGCAGCAAATCTACCTAGACTATTATCTCTCCTGCTATGCTTGTTACACATATTTGTCCTTCAACATTCAGGCTAAGCATGAAACTCCCCACCCCTAACCCTCACCCTCCCACCAACCTCAGTGAAACTCCTCAAGACATGGCTCATCGTACTAGTCTCTCTGATCCCGAATCCTGTTATGCTCACACCTAGCAATGCTGACACATCACAAACACTCAAAATTATTTTGTGAGTAGACAAATAATGGACAGATGTGTGTGTGTGAAAGTTGGAAAGTGCTTAATTGCCTGTTCGGTACACTGTTTTAATCAGAAATCCTTGGCAAATGTGAGGTAATGTCTATGAGGCTCAGTTTCCTCGTAGGGCATTGTCTATCATCAACATACTAAGATACACCAGAATCAAATGGGATCACAGATGGAGAGCACCCTGGAGGACTTGTTTGAATGACAGTTAATGATATCAGCAGAGGGAGACACTGAAAAGTCAACTTTGCCCAAAATACTGCCCATGGCTAGGCTTTTCAACAACCTCCAGGTTCCTACCTCTTACAATCTGAGGGCCGAGTCAGTTCAAAATGCCAGGAAGCCATGTTTCAATGATTCTCATGTCAGAACCAGAACCTCACTGTGTCTGATCTCTGCAGAGATAGTATTTCATTGCTTCAGATTCACACCTCTTGCCTGGTCTTTGAGTGAGGTGTTTTCAGGCTGTCCAGTTAGCCATGCAAATTCAGTGTGTGATGCGGAAGGATTTAGCGTATCAAGTCATGAACAATTGTAACTCATTTATTATAACTGATAACAACAATTAATAGAATAAACAAAATTATACCTTAAAGGACAGGCCACTCAAGAGACTTTTTATATACATTCCTGTTAGATACAGGAATGGGAAGTAGAACACAGAAAATGGACATCCAGAAGGGGTTCCCAAAACATAGCCCTGGGCAGTCAGAGGATGATGTATGTCTTCAGCAGGAAGAGAAAGGTGGAGAGGATGGATGTCGTGTGGGAGAAGGTGAGTTAGTAGCCAGTGTGAGGCTTTGCCAGGATCAACCTCCCAGTACAAAGCAGTCGGTACTCTTTGGCAGGGCCAGTAGCCAGCCTGTAATTTCTGAATAGATAAGAAAGGAAGGTCAAACCCACCAGGGCTGGTACAACATGTGTATAATGGATCTCATATCTTCTAGAGGCCAGTGAAGACATTTTCGATGGCCTTGCAGAGGCTAGACAAGAACTCCATTTTGCATTTAAATTCATAAAATAGAACACTAAGGGGGGGCAGTGGTGGTGCACACCTTTAATCCCAGTGCTCAGGAGGCAGAGGCAGGCGGATCTCTGAGTTTGAGGCCAGCATCCTCTACAGAGCCAGTACTAGGACAGCCAGGACTACAGAGAGAAACCTTGGAGAGAGAGAGAGAGAGAGAGAGAGAGAGACAGAGAGAGAGAGACAGAGACACAGAGAGACAGAGAGACAGAGAGACAGAGACAGAGAGAGACAGAGACAGAGAAACCTTGGAGAGAGAGACAGAGAGAGAGACAGAGACAGAGAGAGAGAGGGAGAGAGAGAGACAGAGACAGAGAGACAGAGACAGAGACAGACAGAGACAGAGAGATGGAGAGAGATAGAGAGAGAGACAGACACAGAGACAGACAGAGACAGAGACAGAGAGAAACCTTGGAGAGAGAGAGAGGGAGAGAGAGAGAGGGAGAGAGAGAGAGGGAGAGATAGACAGAGAGACAGAGAGACAGAGACAGAGACAGAGAGAGACAGAGAGATGGAGAGAGATAGATAGAAACAGAGAGACAGATACATTGACAGAGAGAAGTAGAGAGCACAAAGTTGTTTTGTTTTGTTTTGTTTTCAGAAAACTAGAGCAATGTCAAAGAATCTACTCTCAGTGCAAACAGGAATCCCAAACTGCTCGCTTGATCCAGCTGCCTGCAGAAGAATATTACTCTTGGCCTTAAAACAAAACAAAGCAAGTATGGGGAATTTTGAGAGCACTGAAAATGAGTGCTGGAGACAGATTTTCTAAGAAATCAATCAAACATGTTTTAGAAAACCGTAGTGTGGAGGACACACCACTAGAAATCATGGGGACAGAGGTAATTCCTGACTTTACCATGGCACTGTAGAGCCATGGGGGAGTTCTTCGCACAGGAAAGGGAGCTCGCTGATCTCTCAATAATGTAGAGATGCTCAATTCTGTATGAGGCATGCTCTTCCTGGCTTACGGAGCTAATAACCTGGAGAGTAAAGAAAGGCACGTACGCAGCCTAATAAAAACGAGTTGGATGAGCTATAAGAAAAGTAATAAATTATGACTGCCAAGCAGTACGTCCCATAAAGGAAGTATAATTCAAGTGCACTTTGAACCTTTGATAGGAGGAGGTGTGAGGGAGTCACTTCAAGCAGGAAACGTCACGTCCAAAGGCAGGCAGCAGCAGGCTGCAGCACATGTTCAAAGCACATGGACCTCTCTCGCTTTTGCCTACTCCAAGTTCACCCTCTATTCTCTGGGTAATAGGAATGGTATTCCTTTAGGAAAATCCATCTAGTTTTCGTGTCTGACACCTGGAGTTGACCTTGCTTATAAAATCAAATAGAACCTGTCTGTTGGCCATGCCCTGACTCATATCACTGGATGAAGTCCCTGGTGTAGAGTTGAGCACCAGGCTCAAGTCAACCTGAGCACTAACACACATTACAGTTGATTCCCTATGATCTTGTGGCTCTCAACTGGAGTCTGTCTCTTTCCAAGAAAGTAGCAAAGCCTGAGTTTTCATGTGATCCCCTAAAGAGAGTGCCTGTCAGAAAGAAAGGCCAGAGCACATATGGTGGGTCTTGTCATGATGCAGAGATAGCACATTGCGTTTGGCTCATCCAGTCCAAATCACTTTCTGACCCCTGTAACCACAAGAATCATACCACACAGCTGAGAGCAGCCTGGAGAGAAACTTGAAGCAACGTCAACACATTTCTGTCTGTAACCAAGAAAGAAGGTCACAGAAGACTACAGGAAAATGGTGGGTTTGAACATAGCCTAACAGACACACTGCTGTAGGCAAGGAGACCAGTGAGAGAGAGTCACAAATCAACTCCAGTGGTAAGATCTGTCAGCATTTCATTGTGAGGTTCAGAGAGTGCACTGCTGTCATTTCTGAAGCTTACTGTGCTGAAGCACTGGCCTAAGCTCCTCACACCCCTTCATTCACTTGCTACTCACACAACCCTCTGAGCAAGAGCCTCTAATTCAGATTAAGATTTACTTCAATCTATAAAGAAAACCCATTTTACAGAAGCTATAATTAGGTGTTAGCAGGTTAGTAAAATTCTCAATACTCCACAACCAGCCAAATAGCAGAACTAAGTTCAAATAAACAGCAAGTCATTTCCAAGAGTCTGTTCTACATACATACATACATACATACACACATACACACATACATACATGCAATGCATATTTACTTGATTTTATGTATATAAATGTTTTGCCTGTATGTACGTATGTATGTATGTATGCACACTATACATATGGCTGGTACCCAAGGAAGGCGAAAGAGGGTATCAGGTCCCCTAAAACAGGAGTAACAGAAACTTATAAGTCACCATTTAGGTGCTGAAAATCTAACCTGGGTCCTCTGCAAGAGCAACAGGAGACAGACACTTAAGCAAGATAGCTGCCAGCACCACGACGACTTCCACAAGCTTTCCCATGTATGCCCATCCCACCTCCCCCTCTGGAATGTCTGTGTGTAGAATTAGCTCTTTGGTTTAGAGAACATAGCTGTGAATATTGTTTCTAGATCACCCCCATCGTACAGTCACTTGTGTAACAGAAGGGGACACTTGACATTCTTCCCACTGGATCACGAGCAGAACCTTAAAGGCAGGTAAGTTTGAAATAAATGAGCCCTGGAGAAAACTATGCAGAAAAATGTCACATCTCCATGGTGTTGGCAGAGGGTCCGCAATGGTATGGGTGAGGAAGGAAAAGAGCAGAGGAAAACTCTTAACAAAAGCTCCACGTCTCCTTCAGAACGCAGATCTCTATCCAGATGTCCAAAAGCACACCCGTGCACACTTCCATAAATGGCCAGTGCCTATCCTGTTTCAGTCAGTCTTTGGATACAGGGAGATGAAGTCAGATCTCCCAAGAACTGTCACCGTTGAGTTCCTTCTCTCTGCCAGACCTTCCCACAGCCCCAGATGGTCTAGCTTCTCCTTCCCTGTCGCTTCCTGAGGGTGTGGGAGAAAGAAAAGAATTAGAAAAGAAGCAACTAGCAAAAGAATTTTCCAGTACTAGTCTAGCAGGGCCGGTGCCAAACAGACCCAGGGTGGTGCGTGGTGGAAGTGGCTCCGTGCCTGTGCTTCCTTGATGCCCACTTTCTCCTAGTAGTGTCACCAAATTCCTGCTCAACACAGTCTCCGAGTCTCCTGGAGAGTCTTGTCTACAAAACACTACGCTGGAACAAATGATCCATCAGGCCCTCCTAAGTGACGCAGGTGATCGCGCTAATAGTCACATTTCCGGGAAGAACTTTACAGAGGTAAATTCATGCTCCCCCAGTCATTCGTTAATTCCTTTATTAAATATCCATTGAGAAACTGTAACACAGCAGTTCTCAGCCTTGTTAATGCTGTGACCCCTTGATACAGTTCCTCCTGCTGTGGTGATCCCCAACCAGAAAATTATTTTTTGTTGCTACTTCATACCTGTTATTTTGCTACTGTTATGAATCTTAATGTAAATGTCCAATATGTGTAGGCTATCTGATATTCAATCCCCAAAGGGGTCACAACCCACAGGTCGTAATGTACCTGAGACTTTTTGTGGTAGTGTGGGTTGAGTCCTAGACTGCTAGCTTTTGGTGAGAAAAATGAACAATAAACAAATCAATACCCGTAGAATTAGTGATTGAGGGAAAAGGGGGGAAGGCGGAAGAGGAAGGGTGGGAGGAGGAGTGGGGAGGAAGAGGAGAGGTCAATCTCATTAAAGGTAGGAGGAGAGGAGGAAGAAGGGACCAGCAAGCCAAGGCTCAAGGAAAAGGCAGGATGAGGAACCGTCTTCAGACTGCTGAGGATAAGACCACCCGCTCGCTGGGTGGAGAGTCAGGGAGAAGCAGGAGAGGGAGAGGTCAACAAGAAGGTCCTATTCTACATCCTTTCTTTAGGATGCTGGGAAGCCAAGGAAGGGCTTTACATGGCGGTATGCGCTGAGGTATCGGCTGTGCTCTAGGAAATGCTTGAGGCAAAAGCAAAGGAAGAAAACAGAAGCAGACCAGTTAATGCAGGCAGCAGAGGGTGGCCAGGCCCCGGGAGATAAGTCACAGGAGTGTGGAGGAGGCAGAGGACTCAAGACGTATTTGGGGATCAGAGCCTTCTCTCTCACTTTGCAGCTCTACAGTGGACACTCTGGTGGCTGTGATCTTTGTGCGCTTGTGTCTGGGTTCTGTCTCACAGCTGCGGTGGACAGCTCCCAGGAGCTGCAGCCCTTTCCTGTGTTTTTCCTGCCTGGAAGATGTCTTCTTGTCCACAGATAAGCACAGTCTGGAGTGCCAGCTGGAGGCTTCTGTTCCAGGAGGAACGGCCAACAGTGGGGCACTGGTGTTGGAGGGTCTCGTGTCCCTGTGCCCTGTCATGGAGATAAGGCTTCTAGATACTTCACGGGGGTCTAGTTCCTGGCAGTGTTTACTGTTTGTCCTTCTTGCTAGACATTAAAATCCACTCCCTGGCCTCCGCTGCCGTGAAAAGTCTCAGACGTGTCACAGTGTTTCCCTCTCCCCACCCCCTCCCTGACTTCGCCTAACCACTTGCTTCCATCTCTGTTGTGAGGAAACTGTCTGTCTCCCACAGCTGGTAAAGGAAATGCCAAAATTTTCATATGACGACAGTCTCTCTCTCCTTTTCTTTCACGAATTGATCAGTTTCTAACAAGAAACTGTCTTTTCCCTCAACTCTTTTCAAACAGTCATTACTCAACTACACTTGTAAGACTAGTATCCATAGCCTGGCCTATGGAAAGTCAACTGGAGAAAAATTGTACAGTAAAGGAAAGACATTTAGAGATCTCTTCCAGGAAGGCAAACATAGCTTAATCTCAAACTACATAGATGGCTCTGTAAGGGGCCTGAATAAACACGAACGGTTTCATAGACAGTAAATAGGCAAGGATATGTCGGGCTGATAATTCGACAAAGGGATCAATGCTTAAGTGAGATTTGGCAAGAATCCCTTAACGTCTGAGGCTGCCGGATCCTGAATGTTCTTTGTTAGAAGTGACTACAGATTAAAGAGATATGAGACAAGTAGGACAGGTAAGGCAGAAGAATTCTTTAAGTCAAAATAGGCATTTTAATAACTGAGCTTTAAATACATCCCCCCGAAGTCATCTAGCATTTAACAGCTGTGAATAAATATGACACAAGCTAATCAAAATGCTTAATAATACAGGATCTGAAAGACTATAGGGGAAGCTGAAGCATCCTACCTTCTACTCCTCTGACAGTCCAGCCCCCATTCTGCCCCCTTCTCCCTGACGACCTGCACCTTGGGCATCTCACAGCCCGGGCAGGCTTGTCCATGAAACCCTAGGGGAGCCTGGGGTTGACTCTGGATTGTGAAGTTTCATTTCTGTGAGCCTAGGCAAACCTCAATGTGGATGGTTATATAGTGGGAGTGATTCACCCTAGCAGGGTTATTCCAGGGTTAAGTGGGCTAAAGAGAGCGAAAGCAGAGTCGCTGCCACTCAGAAAAATACCACTTGTCTACCTCACCAAAGAAGCATCAGACAGCTAGAGGCCAAGAAAGAAAAAGAGGGGTGGGGGAGGGGCATGACACCAGGGGAAGGGTGCCCTGGAGCAACTAAACCTTTGCTGTCTGAATAGGGCTGCTGATCAAGCAATGTACCCAGATCAAGCAGTGTAGTCAGTGTGCCGCTGACTAGCGGTTTGGAAGGGCAGTAGGTAATAACGTCTACCTGTTAATACACTGTGAGTACCACACCTGCCTCAGCGCAGGCAATTCAACCACTCCAAGTCATAAGGCATTCATGTCTACGGATCTTTAACAAATCAGTATAACGATTCACATCACAGGCCAAGAAACTGTTAATATTCTTTCTCATTCTGGGGAATTTATTCAAATACAAAAAAAAAAAAAAAAAAAAAGAATCTGCCATAGACACACCGATACCCCCAGAAGTAGTACCGCTGAAGGTAAGATGCTAGCAATAAGAGGCCAGCAGCACAGGGATAGGAAAATCAGCAGCCACCACCACTTTCTTAGTGAGGGTGATAAACTAATTATAAATATGAATGCTAGAAACCTCTAAAAACAAGTGCCTGTGATTAAAAGAAACCTTCAGTGGAAGGGTCTAGAAAATCCCGAGCATATTCTAATATGATATGTAAATTACAGATGGTTTGGAACAACAGAATATGCCAGAACACGGTGGACCTATTCATTTAAGTTTTTAAAAGTGTTTGGTATGTTTATTATATAATATTCTAACAATTAAAAGAGGTTTGAAATTGAGAAGAAAAGCGGCTCTCTCAAAGCCTCATGTTCAGAGACCCCCGGTAGCACGGGAGGCTCCATGAAGACCTATCTCTTTCTTACAAGTACTATCAGCCCACCTCGAGTTTATGTGCGAATTATACACTATCTCCCCATAGAAACACGAGCTTTCAATAATGTAAACATTTCCTTTGTACTGAGATCTGTTCAAACCTTCACATCCAGCACTGGAGGCTAGATATCTTGGCAGAATTGCCAAGGGACTGCTGCTATGGACCAAGATACTAATTATTTTAAATATCATGCTACCAAGAGTCAAAAGCATGGCCATTGAGTAAAATGTGATCCCGGTAAAAGCCAATTTGGCAAAATACAAACTAGCATTCTCTCCTTCTGATATCAGCAAGCCGTAGACTTTCTAAGCATTTTCTTCATGCCCAAAACTATATTTAGATAAAACCAAGAAAGATATCGCACCCAAGATCCCACAGAAAAGGCTTGAGATATGAGTCTCAGATATAGCAGAAAGAAGCTTTTCCAAACCATGTGGCCTGTTCCCTCTCTGAGACAGTGCACTGCGTCGATCGAAAAGGTATGAGATACTTCCCCATAGATATTGCAGCATGGTGCAAGGCACCAGAGCCAGAATCCCGGGCTGCCACAGCTACAGCCATTGGTAGCTGTTTTATGCCCACTTGTGTGGAAGACCCCAGAATGGCTCCTAGGCACCCCATAAGAGCAATGTGTCTTTCCGAAAAGATTGGTAACATGAGAAAATATTCCGGAACACAGACGATATCTTCTGTACAAGTTCATCTTCTCATTCACCTTCATGTGGTCAGGGACTGACTATTTGGATCTGTCCCCTGGAAATATTTGAGCAGTTGGACCATTCTGTGTACTGAAGAGAAACAAGGAAAGTAGTTTCTGTTCTGGGTGAGAGTCGAGAAAGATCTCTCTTCATACATCGGTTTTACATTTGGTCAACTGTGGGAACCGTTCTCCTTGGCACAGTGTTTCTCAACCTGTGGGTCTCGACCCCTTTGGGATTTAAATGACTCTCTCACAGGGGCTCACATATCAGTTATCCTGCATATCAGATATTTACATTATAATTCACAACAGTAGCAAAATTACAGTTATGAGGTAGCAACAGAATACTTTTGTGGTTGGGGGTCAGCACAGCTGAGGAACTGTATTAAGGGCTCACCGTGTTAGGAAGATTGAGAACCACTGCTCTAGAGGGTGAGCAAAGCCAGGTAGTGACTGAGGTAAACAGCTACCCAACGGTTCAAAGTCAATGCAGAGTGTTATATATCTCAAATGGTGGTTACATAACTCCTGTTGGAGTGTCAGTGACAACAGCTTCCCCAGAACCAGAGGGTGTGGTTTATGTTTTTTTCTCAGAGGAGTTGAAAGTTCACACCTGGCAAAGCCCCACAAGGCTCCAGACAGGGTGGTGTCATCCTGGGGAGTGGCTGTCTTCGCTGGCTACCAGCAGTTCAGGATCATCTGCATGGCCCTTTGCCCTGCTAACCTCTAGTTTGCCGTGCTGATCCTCCTGATGGCACAGGCCACCCTGACAGGAAGAGCCCCCCCAACCAGTCAAACCTGACCAGGTCTCCAATCACGGGGTGAATTGGTTATGTCACCGAATAATGTGACAGATCTTTGCACAGCAAGCCTAGAGCTTGGGTCCCAAACCTGAGCAGAGGCCAGGGGTGGAGGAAGAAGGGCTTTGCCCTTAGCACACACCTACTTAAGTTTTTTGGAGTGGCTCCACCCACCTCTGACTTCAGATTCGGTAAACAGAAGACAGCCGTCAGGAAGTCACTAATACAAATGTCACTGTATACGTCACTCTGCCCCAAACCCAACAGCATGCCTGTTCACGTGCTAGAGGCTGAGATTTCAGTGAGGAGACTGGATCTTGCTCTTCCAGGGATGGGATGACGGGGGCAGCAGCTGGCTTCTGCCCTGGCATTCCCCCACACCCCCTTCGCCCCACAGATGTTTCCTTTTCTGAAGGTGCTCAAAGCCCAAGCTGGGGTGTCTGTGCTTCCTGCTCATTCCAAGACTTCCTCCCTGCTCTGCTTTGAAGGGGGAAGCCATAAATGAAGCTCAGGCAGGGGACACACGGGCCGTGTCAGCTCGATGATAGGCCTGTGTTCCGAGGTATGCTTGCAGCTACGTTGACTGAACAACCGTTTTGTTCTCTATTGCTTCCAATCCTGGTAGACGTCTGCAAGTCTTTTTCAAGATGTAAATGTCTCCCTGAGTGGCAGTTTGGAGACAGCATGCCAATGACAGCTAAAGCACACTGTGGTGTTCTGTTCCTCTTGCCTTGGCACAGGATTCTTCCTCTGCCAAGGAGAACCACCCACCCATCCTCATGGCCAAGTCTAATGCTCCCTCTAAGATTCAGATCTTATCCCTTCTCTGACAAATATGGACTAAGTATTTCCTTTGTGAGTTCAAGAGATACGTACCATCAGGGAGCTCAGTCTATCAGACACGTGAGGGGCGAGAGACTTCTGAGCACGACCGGGGAGTGCTTCTGCTATGAGCTAACTCCACTTGGGGAGGGATTGGGGGGATCATGTAGAAGGTCAGTTTTATCTCATCCCCCCTTGCCTTTCCCTGGGCATCCTTACTGCCCTGTTCTTGTGTCTCAAAGACACTTATCCCATCGGCTCCTGAAGACATTTTTCCATGATGTCTGCCCTCTGTCTCCTCCATTCCGATATTTTCTTAGGTCTTTGACTTCATGGACTGTCTTACGAATCAACTAGCTGGTAAATGGCCAATGCTTGAAGTAAACAAGCCTGTACAGAAGCAACAAGTCTACCTGACACCAAGTGATCGGTAGTCGTTTTTAAACACCCAAGCAGTCTTACGGTGAAGGCATGTCGCATTGTTTGCAATGGGAGCTTGCAGAGGAGCATGAGAGTCACTGAGCAAAGCTGCACTGGATAATGGGATGGTCTGAATATGCTTGGCCCACGAGATGTGTCACTAGTAGGAGGCGTGGCCTTGGTGGAGTGGGTGTGGCCTTGTAGGAAATGCATCACTGTGGAAGTGGGCTTTGAGGTCCTATGCTTATGCCCCGCCCAGTTCAGAGAGAGTCTCCTGGCTGCCTTTGGATCAAGATGTTGAACTCTTAGCTCCTCCAGGACTAAGTCTGCCTGCATGCTGCCATGCTTCCTGCCATGATGATAATGGACTGAACCTCTGACACTGTAAGCCAACTAAATGTTTGCTTTTTATTAGAGTTGCTTTGGTCATGGTGTCTCTTCACAGCAATAAAGTTCTAAGACAATAACTAACACAGTATTGGTTGCACCTGGGGGCAGGTATGTTCCTGTTTGGGGGGGTATAAAGTCTGGTTTTTCTATCATTTTTGCTCAAAATTTAAGATTAGATTTAGCATTGGTTTCTTCAAAAATTAACTTGGTTAAGTAACGCACTGTTCTGCATGCCATGGAGCAACTTATGAAGTGTGGATTCAGCTTGTTTTGTTGATAATACATACAGTGTATCTCATCAAGGAGCTAATTTGGAGTCTTCTCTCACAAATTCCCATCTATAAATTCAGTATGGACGTTACCTCAGATCACCACTATACTAAGAAGGTACTCTTACAGAAGTATGACATTGCCCTTAACTAATTATTTATCTTTTTGTTTGTTTGTTTATTATTTGGGATATGTGCTTGCACACACATCCATGTGTACCCAAGTGCGTGTACAAGTCCACATGCATGTAGAAGTCAGAGGCCAATCACTCTCTGTCTCTACCTTAGCTTTTGAGATAGGGTCTGCTTCAAGTGGGTGAAAAGCACTTGCCAATTTCCACAAATTAGTCTGAATAGAATTATCAGATTATAATGGAGGACCTGACATTCTGATTCCACGCCACTCAATAGAGTCCCTAGAAGCAGAGACAACTCCACAGTCTTATATGAATTGGACCATCGCCATGTCCATTGAGAGTGAGAATACAATTCTCGAGAATTGGCAGACCTTCTAGCATAAAAGTTCCAATCAGTGACTTCTTGGGAGATATTTTCAAGCACCCAAGGATTCTCACCTGTACTTTGGTAGCTGGAACCTTTCCCAGCCCCAATTAACCTTGTGTAATGTTTGAAGAGACTAACTGGAGTGAGCTAGCTGGGTGTCAGTCTTTTCCAAGAAGGCTGAACTCCTCTGCTCCTTCAGAAAATGAAGACAGCATCTTGGTGGGCTTCTCTCTCTACTGCAGCACCTACGACCAACATCAATCAATACCAACGAGCTCTCGGGGTTCTCTTGTCTCCACCTCCCCAGCACCAGGGTTACAGGCACAGAGCACTGAACCTGATTCTCTGTGTGGGTGCTGGTGATACCAATCTCAGATCCATTGCTTGCCAGGCAAGCGCTGTGCTAACTGAGCCATCTTCCTGGCCCTGACCCTGTCCTTCTCTCTTGAGCCTCCTGTGTTTTCTAACTCTGAAATCTCCTTGTAAAGGTAACCCGTCCTGCAACCTTGCCCACCAAGCTGAGACACTGACACTGGAGAAGAGCTCTCAAAACCCAGGTCTCCTGGCAACTCATCCTGTGCTGGGATTCAATCCAATTTTTGTACAGAGGGGTAGCTTCCTTCCTCAAAAGTTGCACTGTATGGAGCTTCTACACTGAGGCCAGTCTGGCCCCACTCTCGACAATTCATGTGGGTTCCTACAAAATAAACTCAAACAAACATGTGTGTGTGTGTGTGTGCGTGTGTGTGTGTGTGTGTGTGTGTGTGTGTGTGTGTGTGTGTGTGTGTCTCACTCCTTGCTGAAAAAAAAAAAAACCAAACAAAAACCGGCCTGTGTTGACCTGGATGTTCTCACAGAGGCAACACAAAGTTTAGGGCTGTCCCTCAGAGAACAGAGTAGTCACTCAGGGCCTGTTGAAGCCTTCAGTTCTGACCCAGCCCTTCCCCCCGACTCCCTACCCCTGCTGTAGCCTGGAGTGACAGAATAAGAATGGTGACTGAGTTCCCCCACTCACAGAGTGAGTTGAAGCCTTGGACCAATAACGTACCTTGGTTTTCGCCTAGTGCTTCTTTATGTTCAACACTCATCTTGCTTTCTGTGGTAGATTTTTTAACAAGTCAAGTTCTTCAAGATTATTCTCATAGAGAAGCACTGTCTGCACTGTGCTCTGCCTCATGATATTGTCCCATGCGTGCCAATAGTGGCTCCAAAGATGAAAGGAGAATCCGTTCTCACAGGAATTGGAAAAGGTTTTTACTCGGTAGATTTTATTGTCACTTTGACACAGCCTATAGTCACCCAGGAAGAGGGAACCTCAATCTACCTCAGTCAGATTGTCCTATGGCCGTGTCTATAAGAGACCATATTCAGTGATGACTGATGTAAGAGGGTCTAGCCCAGCGTGGGCAGGACCATCCCTAGGCAGGTAGGTCTAGGCTGTATAAGAAAGCAAGGCAGTAAGTAGCCTTCCTTCACGGTTTCTGCTCCGAGTTCCTGCCTTGAATTTCTGCCCTTAATTCCTTCAATAATAGACTACTACCTGGAGGTGTAAACTGAAATCCCTCTTCCCATAAATTGCTTTTGGTCTCGATATTTATCACAGCAACAGAAAAGCAAACTACAACAAGGCCAAACAACATTACACTGACTTGTTTATAGTGTGAACTCATGACATCTTGAATACCGTTTTGTCCTCTGTAACCTCTGATTTTTTTTTTTTTTAACAACACATTTAGTAAGTATTTCAAATAAACTCCTGCTAGGTAGAGTACATTGTGTAGGACCATTACCTAAAGCAACCCTTGTTAATGTTGTCACTTATACTTGCTGAGTTCATACTAGATTCCAGTTACTTTGTTAGGCCTTTTACAGGCTGTGTATCACTTAATGCTCCTTCCCATGGGGGAAGTGGGTATGACTGTCTTCTTTGCACATTGGCATGGAGTAGTTCATTGTCCCATATAAATAAATAATACAAATAAATCATAAGTCCTAATTTGCATTCAGGTGGGACTGATTCCCCAGTCCACGTCTTTAACAGGAAACTGGTTTTGTCATGGCACTGTTTACCTTCGGAACTTTCACCTTATGGAATAATTCCTTGCACTACATCACTGATATATACCAACTGCATGCCCTGTGAACTCTGTCTTGTACTCCTGAGAGCGAACCTGGCAGAATCCTTCCCTTCCTGAGCAGTTCGTACCAGACGACAACTACTATTCATCGCTGAGAGACTAATGGGGCACCTGTGCTTATGGACATTCGTGTTTCTTCACAGTGTCCCTGTACTGGCTGGTTTTGTGTCAACTTGACACAAGCTGGAGTTATCACAGAGAAAGGAGTTTCAGTTGAGAAAATGCCTCCATGAGATCCAGCGGTAAGGCATTTTCTCAATTAGTGATCAAGGGGGGAGGGCCCCTTGTGGGTGGTGCCATCTGGGGGCTGATAGTCTTGGGTTCTATAAGAAAGCAAGCTGAGCAAGCCAGGTGAAGCAAGCCAGTAAGGAACATCCCTCCACGGCCTCTGCATCAGCTCCTGCTTCCTGACCTGCCTGAGTTCCAGTTCTGACTTCCTTTGGTGATGAACAGCAGCATGGAAGTGTAAGCTCAATAAACCCTTTCCTCCCCAACTTGCTTCTTGGTCCTGATGTTTGTGCAGGAATAGAAGCCCTGACTAAGACAGTCCTTTACTAACATCTACACAAGTCAAGAAGGTGTCTAAGTGTTGTTGCTCATCATTCTGCAAAGAGGCAACACAGAGTACCAAGCTGCATGCAAGGCTCCAGTAAGAGAGCCCTGTTCAGTGGAAGGGCAGAAGGCAAGGACTGTCAGGTAACTGAAAGCTGGGAGGAATCACTTGGCCAAGGGATTTGGGTTGATCTCAGGAGGTCAGAAGGAAAGCAGGAGGAGCCATTGTTAAGGACCTGGCAGGAACTTCATCTCCATAACCACACCCCATAGATACCGCAGCCCCTCCCATCAAAGGGCCCCATCTTTGATCTGCCACTTCTCCTTACATCCCCATTTCTCTGTCCAATCACTCTCCTCCCTCCCACATTGTTCTACCACAGTCTTCTGAGCATAGAGAAGATAAACTTATAATTGTGGATCTTTTTATCGATAAATAATGGTGTATTAGGACTATCTTAGGAAAATCAGCCTTTGAATCTGGCCTCATCTTTGGGGAACATAGAAAAATCCAATGAGAAACAGTGACATGAATCTCATCTCCAGAACTCCTGGAGTGAAAATTGTCAAGCATGAAACTGGGCTTGGAGAAACTTCAGTTCGCTAAGTGCCTCTCAGGGTGTCCTCCTATCCTCTCCAATAAATGACAGTAGGGCTTTTCCATGTGTATGCTGGGTGTGTTACATAACAAACCACCCCAATATTAGGCATGGCTTAATAAAGGGCAACTAATTATTATTTGTCATTTATTATGAATCTTCAGATTGCCCAAAAGTCCTTCTAACCTGGATTTTAAGGACCCAGTCTTTGCTAGACATAGTCACGTGTCTAGGGTAAACTGGCCAATTACCTGGAGGCTGCCTCATTGACGGCAACCTCACTAGAGGGTCTCCTTTTTGCTACAAGTGGTCCTCTTCTTCTCATACCTAGCCTAGCCATGTTTCCATAATCATCTCAGGGCTTGAAGACAGGGCTGAAAGCAACCCTCTGTGTGCATGTGCTTTAGCTGCTGATGGTTTTGACATGCTTGTTGTTAGTATGCCGGGCAAAGCCAGTGTCGTGGATGAGTTCATAAACGGGTACATAGAGTAAAACCGACAACAGAGGAAAGGCAGGTGTGCAGGGAGGTTGCTAAAGGGAGCTGCTGTTGCCTCCGTTGCTACACCAGCTCTGACTTAATTGTGAACACTGAGATGACTTTCAGCTGACCAATGCTCAACAGAAGCGATGACATAGTGACAGAACCAGACACGCTGCCACCTCCAAATCTTATGACCTCGGCACAAGCAAGATGATACACCAAAGACATATGATATCTAGCGGATGCAGGGAAAATGTTTCTTGAAAGCTCATCCTTATCTGTAAAAGCAGAGATTTCTGGGGAATTGAGGCTGCCGTATACTCCCTCTTTAGAATGGCTCTGATGCAGGAGGAGAGCTAAAGTGTGATAGACGTGGTCTATGGTGGATATCCATGACCATGAAGATGGTGGGAAGATGGGACGTAGACAAACTAGGCTTCTCACTCGCTCTCCTACAGATCCACAAGTTTCTTCAAAACATGCTTGATCTCCCCCCAGCAGCGTCCTCTCTCTGCCTTCTAGTCTCCCACTACCATCTATCCTATTGGAGTTACTCCAAAGCATGGTCCCGCACACACATGACACGCAGCATCAAGCCCTTTTTCCTATAAGCTCGAGTTTGCCAAATTGATCCTGGAATACCCACCATTAAAGGGTAGAAGAAATGACTCTTGATCTCTATTACCCCAGCCTTACTTCAGAACCGCACTCTACAGAATGGAGTAAGTCTTTGGAGGTAGTGTCTTCTGTTGCCCACGGTCATTCGTAACACAAGCATGGTTTGTTTAGTTTTGTTTTGGTGTTGAGGATCAAGCCCATGGTCCTGGTATGCTAGGCAGGGTCTCTACATCTGCAGCCCAGGACTGAGCCCGAGTGACCTCTCAGACGGCTAATGAAAGTGGTCCAGGAATCCATCAGACTCAGGAATCTGGATTTGTGTAGAGACGTCAAGGCGAGGGATAAACTCAGCGTGCAGGGTATAGATGCTATGTAAAGCCCTGCGATTAAATTAAAGCACCTTATAAAATGTAAGTGAATTTTAAGAGGCATGAAGAGCCAAGGGTGTAAGACAGCAGCATTAAGTTATAGAGGGCAGGAAGACATCCAAAGCTGGCGTATGATGAATAAAAGATAGGAACCAAGAGATATGGAGAACTCACACACCTTCCTATGACTATCTTCCAGGGCTGATTCTGCCACAATGGACGCCTTTGCCCTAGATTCTCTGAGACACTGAACGGTTCCTTCTCTCTGTGTACCTCCAGGCCATGTCCTCTCTGCCTGCAGATCTTCCCTGCAGAGCGGTCTAGACCTATCCTCCTACCTCCCTCTCCATCTCAGGTCTCAGATACAAGTCCTACATATGGTCTGGCGTCCCTTCCAGGAGTCCAGTCCCTCCCTCATGCGAGCACTCACTGCTGCCAGCCAGTGCCCCTGAGTTCCTCAGAGGCAAGCACAGGCAATGGCTGCTCCTTGTTTTAGTCCTCAGCACATCTTGATCTTGGTTGGTAGAGAAATATCTGCAGGCTAAATCAATGGAAACACAGGGCTGGGTCCAACCCGCACTGACATCTGGCTACTAAGTAAACCAAGACTCCAGGGGGCTTCTGCTTCCAGAAGACTCAGGGGTTCATCAGCAAAGTCTCACCTGTTTGAAACAAATGGTAAGAGGTCTCAAATGAGCCGGGCAGTGGTGGCGTACACCTTTAATCCCAGCACTTGGGAGGCAGAGGCAGGTGGATTTCTGAGTTTGAGGCCAGCCTGGTCTACAGAGTGCATTCTAGGACAGCCAGGGCTACACAGAGAAACCCTGTCTCGGAAAAAAAAAAAAAAAAAGTCTCAAGTGAACTAGTAAGTTGTAGCATTTTAAGGAAGTTTTGAGACATTCAAGAAACACTAAAAACACCCAGCCACCTACCCCTTTTCCTGGCTGAACTATGGCTTTGAACTCAATATGTAATTATTTGTCTTTAAATAATATTAAAGACAGTTTAAATGTGATGAACATCTTTTCTCAAGTATTCCAAGCACCAGTGAGGAAAGGGCCTGTAGATTTAGTCTTTGCTTGGGCAGTGTGGCTCTCTAGAAGAGAATAGACAATGGTAAACCTAATCGTCCACCCTGGGGGAGGGAGTTGGTGTAACCACTTAAATCAGGACTCTAGGTCCTCATAAGTTTGGCAGCAAATGCCTAAGATGTGGGGAGTAAGGGAAGTCTCAGAACACTGCATTCTTTGCCATGTAAGCAGCATCAAAGTTCTGAACAGGAATTGTAGATACTAGCAGACTATCTTTAGAAACAGGAAGTCAGGAACAGCATATAAATATCTCCCCCTTCCTTCCTGAAGATCACACACACACACATATTTTTAAAGATCCAGAAAAAGAAAAAAGAAGATTTAGAAATAGAAAAAGTGGCTTATTCTAGACACTTCCTTTCTGGATTTTTCTTAAACTTTAAAATGTGTTGTGGGGGAGAGTACATCACTTCAGGGTTCGACTGTTTGTGTCAACCCTTCAAAGATGGCGTCCTTTTTAAAACATTTAGTATATTGAGAGAAATCATGACTTGGGGCTGATGAGAAAGTCCTAGGGGCTGCTAGGAAGCTGTGGAGCCCTCAGCTGTTGGGTGTTCAGCAACTCCCCAGCAGGATTAGACAGCTTTTATCTCACTATTATCCTCAGGGACACGGGACCTACGCTCTGGCCTCAGCCCTTGCTGACACAGAAGGTCTGAACAATACCGCTCCAACAGACCCACCCCAGGCTGTTCCTCTTTCGAGCTCTAGGTGTGTCTGATGGGAAAATGATCCTGAGAGGCTGATACACAGTGTCTGTGGGTCCCAGAATCGCTGTGAGGAATCGTTTCCTAGAATCACCATAGGAGAGACGGAGGCTGGAAGAAAGATGTGCATTCAGATACCTATTCCACTTTTAGCACAGCTCTTATGGGGTATTCCTTGGCTTCTCTTTGGCTCTTGACACAAATGTAGATTGGTGGCGATTGTTGCATTGTGAGTTCTGGCAACATTGTGAAAAGGAATGGATGTGGGCCAGAGGTCTGTTGTTCAGAATCAGCCATTCACAAAGGGGAAGAGTACAGTGTGTTACCTGTGTCAGAGATCCTTCAGTGTGGTCTCTGTCTGCCGATTTATTGATAATAGACTACAGAGAAACCCCGTGGGGAAAAAAGACCATATTATAATAAATGTCTTGAGTTGATTACCAAGCAATTCTCCAAAGTACTGGAACCATGTGGGCTCTGGGTTATAAAGTGACTGCTATCTTACTATAGTGTGGACGCTGGAGGGAGGCACAGGTCATGGAGCTGTGTGGGGGCTGGGGGTCAAGTGACTGAAGGCTTTGATGAGAATGTGTGAGGGTTGAATCAGCTCTTAAAAAAGATTTATTTTATATGTGTGTGTGTGTGTGTATGTGTATGTGTGTGTGTTTGTGTGTGTGTGTTTCTCTATGTGTGTGTATGTGTGTATGTGTGTGTATGTTTCTGTGTGTGTGTTTGTGTGTTTCTCTATGTGTATGTGTGGTTGTGTGTATATGTTTCTGTGTGTGTGTGTTTGTGTGTGTGTGTTTCTGTGTTTCTCTCTCTGTGTGTGTATGTGTATATGTGTGTGTATGTTTCTCTGTGTGTGTGTTTGTGTGTATGTGTTTGTGTGTTTCTCTATGTGTGTGTGTGTGTGTATGCATGCACATGCTTGCCTATGGAGGCCAGAGGAAGATGACATCTGATCCCTTGGAACTGTATTTATAGATGGCTGTGAGCCACCATATAGGTTCGATGAACTGACCTGGGCCCTCTGAAAAAGCAGGAAATAACCTTCACCAAGGGATGACTTCTCTCGCCCCTCATGATTGAATGTGAAATGTGTCACGATCCTAACAAAGTCCAAGCAGGAACCATGAGAGGAGGATCTTCGGAGCCTCTTTTTCAGTCTCAGGCAAGGAGACATATGTTTGGGCCTGGCACTAACCTACTAGATTGCCTTCTTTGCTCTGATGGGGTGAGGAAGAACTCAGCAGGATCCAACGCTTACACAAGTGTGTGCACACATCCTGAACCTCGGTGTACGCTCCAGACCCAAGGGAACAATAAGAACAGTGACTTTTATTCTCCTCTGGGCTTGGCCATTCATTCCTGTTCAGTGAATTCACTAACTGAGTAGACTTTCTAGTGTTTAGTTGATCTTGCTTGTATCTGGCAAATCAGAATTATTCCCAAGGAGCCTGATAGTTACCTTCCCCTTCAGAAATAGCACATTGGTCTTTAGCTAGAGTGACTTCAGAGATGTTGCCAGGATTGACTGGCCTTCATATTTTCAGTATGTGGGGCCCCAGGGTCTTCAGCTGTGACATGGGATGGCAATGACCTACTCACAAAGTTGTTATGACACTAGAAAGAGGAACTGGTGAACCTGACAGGCTTTATAGCTGGAATCTATCGAATGGAGTGGAGCCATTGTTAAGATCTGCTCATTGACAAAGATCTGAGAAGGGAGTCTGAGAACAGAAATCTCCAGCTACTTTCTGGTTGTGTAGATTTAACTTAATCAGTCAATTGCATACAGCCTAATTTTCCTATCTGCAGAATTGGCCACATAACACGGATTCTTGCAAGGCGTTTGGAAGAACTAACATGTACCTCATCTTGCACAGCACAATGCTGGATACGCAGTGGGAGATTTTAAAATGGTAGTTATATTGTAGTAGCAGTAAAGGATATAAAGGGAAACTCCTTCTGGTCAAGAAAAGAGATTATCGGGCTGGAGAGATGGCTCAGCGGTTAAGAGCACTGACTGCTCTCCCAGAGGTCCCAAGTTCAATTCCCAGCAACCACATGGTGGCTCACAACCATCTGTAATGGGATCCGATGCCCTCTTCTGGTGTGTCTGAAGACAGCTACAGAGTACTCATACAAATACATCTTTAAAAAAATTTAAAAAAAAAAAAAAGAAAGACAACAGATTATCTGGCCTTGGTGGACTCTTAACATTCCAATTGGACCAGGTCAATGACCTAATTAAAAGACCTATCCTCAAGATAGTGAGACCAACCCAAGGAAGTCAGCTTCATCTTAAGCCTTGATAAAAACAAAACCAAAAGAAAGCAAGCAAGCAAACACATGGGTAGAATAATAATTCTTTTAATGAGATACTCTACTTTTCCTTCCCAGAAATCCGGCCCCCAGTGCAGGCCCCACAGGCTGAGCAGCCATGAGCTTTGTCTGGTCTGCCCAGTTTCTTCACCTTAAATCAGGAAATTGCAACTTTTCCTTTCTTTTGTCTTTCTTTTCGATGCTAACTAGTACTAAGCTAGTTCTCAATCTCCCTTAAGCTACAACCTTTAATACAGTTCCTCATGTTGCACTGACCCCCCAACCATAAAATGACTTTCGTTGCTGCTTCATAACTGTAATTTTGCTACTGTTATGAATCATAGTGTAATATCACTGTTGAGGCTTGGTCTGCTGTTGTGTATTGTAATGCTAAATTTGGTACACACAACCCCCAAAGAAAGTCTAGGTCTAGAGTGAATTCTCACATTTACAAGCTTTTGTTGTGTAAACCTTGTTCCTTGATTTAAATCTATTGGTTAAATAAAATTGGTTACATCCAATTACTGGAGGTAGTGGGTTTTGAGTTACCTGGTTGGGGGGGGGGGGACAAGGAGGAGAAGGAGGAAGAATGAGGGGAGAGGAGGAAGCCCCCACGAGAGAAGAGGGACCATGAGCACATGGCCAGGAGAAACAGCAAGTATCTGGGGTACACCACTGGGGAGGTAGCCAGGCCAGCAGTTAGAAGAGTAGATTGGGGTGACCCCCAGTCAAGGCCAAACAAAATAACCATAATCGGAGTCTCATTTATTTGTAAGCTACTTAGGGATAAGCATAAAGTGGTTGTACTTCACATTCGAAATGCAGGGTCTCTGATATGTGACCCCTGTGACAGGGTTGTTAGACCCCCAAAGGGACTGCGGCCCACAGGCTGAGAACCATTGACCTAAGTGTGCCCATATCTGTATACACACAGACACACACACAGAGACAGACACACAGACACACACACACAGACACACACACACAGACACACACACACACAGACACACACACACAGACACACACACAGACACACACACACAGACACACACACACACACACAGACACACACACACACACAGACACACACACATACACACACACACACACAGAGAAAAACACCTGGACATATAAATTAAAAATGAATCTTTTAAAAATAACTGAATGCCCCCTCCAATCACCATTAAGGTTACCCAGGGAATGGGTGACCACATTGATAACCAGGGAAAGAAAATACAGAAGACTTAACTCTGAGTGCTTAGTGCTTAGTCATTTCCATTTCCTGGACTGAGAAAACAAAGGTATCAACCAAAAAAAGTTACAAAACAAATCAAAACTACTCTCTTTCCTTGTTGAAGGTTGAAAATTCTCAGTTTGGTTAAGAGTTGGGTTTGGGTTTTTTGCTTTTTTTTTATGCATAAGAAAGCTGAAAGCATAACATGGGGGGGGGGAGCTACTAAGCAATAACATTTGGATGCTACCTTTAAAAACAAAAAGTAAGGCCTGTGGAGATGGCTCGGTGGGGAAAGGGCTTGCCACACAAGCCAGAGAACTAGAGTTGGGGTACCCAGTGCTCATGTACATAGCAATTGGGTAAAATCGCCAGTGCTTGGAAGGTGGCCACAGGCTCTCCCCGGAGCAGGTTGGCTGGCTGGATTAACAAAAGCGGTGAGCTCCAGGTCCAAGGGAGAGACATTGCCTTGACAGATACAACGGAAAGCTGTCGAGAACGATGCCCAGTGTCAGCCCCAGGCTTTCACACACATGCACACACCTGCATGCACACCACACACGTGCAAACACCCATACACATGGATGCATGTCATGCACCAGGACACATACAAAAAAATGAAAAAGAAAAAGAGACAGCTTGGAGAGTCACACTTGAGTTCATTTGGCATGAAGCAAGCGATTCCCAGAGAAACAGAGCCTACTAAGGAGAACAGCCTTTCATGAGTTTACAGAGTCCCTGGCACCAGAGCCTGTGAAACACAACCCTCCTGCCCATGGTAAGCTCAAGCTTCATCAGGGATCTCCCTTGACACTGTCTTCATGCAATAACCTGAGGTAGACATCTCCCAAGTGCTCAATGACACAGGCTAGATGGAAAAAGAGTTCTCTGTGTGTGCTGTAGGTGAGCACCAAGACGCTATGGGACCTTACACCAGTCATCTGGACTGGACTTCTACCTTCGCCCCATCCCCAACACACCTTGGCAAGGCCAGTGCGCACTCACTCTTGCCAAGACTGCCTTATTTGGCATCTTTCTAAACCTAGGTACTTAGCAACACAGCCAGAACTCTGGACAGTTGGTCATCAACTGTTACTTTATCAAGGGGGATGGAATGTTACCAAGCTTGGTCTCAGAAGCAGTGAGACCACACCCAACTCAATTGTTCCTACTTTAACAATTAGGGGGAGGAAGGGGGGAGGGAGAGGGAGAGGGAGGGAGAGAGAGTTTTTATCTGTCACTTCACAAACACAAGAAGGCAAACAAGGGGAAGGAAAAGCAAACACTGGCAGAGCTGCAAATAAATACACGTCTGCGCCCACACCACTACTGGACATCCCAGACCACTCCAAAGGCTGTGTTGAGAATCTTCCAACACCATGTCCAAGCTAGAAAATGCTGTGGCCAGAAAAGAATACCTATAGCCTACACAAGATTCCTGTAGCCCAAGGGTAGCCCCTCACATAATGGGCTGGACCCTCTCCCGTCAATCATTTAATAAGAAATTGCCCTACAGGATAGCCTACAACTGGATTGTACAGGGAATTTTCTCAACTCAGGTTTCCTACCCTTCGGAGAAGACGTCTATCAAGTTGACATATAACTATGGCAGCACAACTGACCTCCTGTTAACTTGCCACACGATCAGGAGTCGCTGTCAAGCCACGACCTTTCCTTTCTTCTTCATTCTCCCAAATCACACATTAGTATCAACATCACAATAGAAAAACAGGTTTTACAAAACTGAAAATCCCTGCAGCCTTGCTGGCTATGAGACACAGCCGACATCTTTGAGGTGCACACAAAAGAATCACAAATGTCTAGCACCAGTTTCCCTGTCTCCTGAGAACTGGTGCGCATGCTCCTGTCTGGTATCAGCTGCTCCGTGGTTCACGATTCACCCCTGTGCTAGGAAAGCCGCTGCCTAAAGGTTCTCACACTGCCCTTGCATTGGATGGAGGTTCTGTACTATGTATCTGGTATTTGACTGTAGTTGTTATAATTTTCCAACTTTACCTTTGCATCTTCTATTTGCATAACCACTCCCAAATGACCCCGTTAGACTAGAGAACTACGTCTTACTAACTGAGAGCAAAAACTTCCTTTCTAGAATTTCACATATTTTGTGTTCCATTTCATGTTTTCCACTTAACTTGCCTCCCTTGATCTCGAGAATCCCTCAGCCACTCAAACCCCCTGACCTGTGTTCCACTTTTCTTATTTGACGCCTCCACACCCATTTTCAAGATTGTAACTTTTTTGACAATCTAAAATAGTAAAGCTAAAGTTCTCGGGTGCATTAAGACCACAGCTTCGCACAGACAACAATTTCTCTAGCTGCAGAGCTTTGACCTTGTGGCTATGGTATCCATGGCAACTGTACCCCTCATCCACAGCCCCCCTCCCCGGTGTCTTATGCTCCAACTTCTCCTTCCCAGGAGGGGCTGCCCCAGGGTGACACCTGAAAAACTAAACTCAGAAGCAAGTGGATAGTTTGTGTCCTTCAGAAACCTACCCATTGAAGAATGTCCTCTCTTATCTCTGAATTATAAAGAAAGTAGAATAAATAAAAATTTTAAGATCCCATTGGGCCTTCAGCTCTTTTTACTCTGGCCTTTCTTGGTACAGATAACACAACTCACCGTCAGGACTTCCAAGGCAGAGAAAACACACAAGAAGGGCTTGTCAGAGATGAAAATACTTCCCTTGTGCCACAATGCTGCCTGCTGCCTACCCTCCATCCACTGTGCCCCTGTTTGGTCTCTGATCCCAACCCTGCTCTGCCCCATCCACCTTGGAGACTGTGGAGACTGACTGGAAAACAGAGAGCCTTCTCCTCAGCATGTGGAGACATAGAAAGAAAACCATTTTTGCATCATTCTGTGTGGCTTTGACTCTGACTACTCAGGGACCGTCCCCAGCCTTCTCCTGGGTGTCCTTCATAAAAGTGTCAGCAACCATTTGATAAAGGGTCACAGATGCCTCTCCTCTCTCTCTCTCTCTCTCTCTCTCTCTCTCTCTCTCTCTCTCTCTCTCCCTATCTCTCCTCTCTTCTCTCTCCTATCTCCCTCTTGCTCTCTCCTTTCTCCTGTCCTCTCTTTCTTCGCTTTCTTGCTCTCCATTTCTTTCTCTCCCTCTCTCTTGCTCTTTATCCTTTCTCCTATCTCTCTTCTCCCCCTTTCTCCTTTCCTCCCTCTCTCTTTCTCTCTCTCTCTCTCTCCCTCCCACCCACTTCTCTCCATGGAACTTCATGTACATAAAATAGATCATCAAGTAAAAATTAAGAGTACAAGTAACACGTCCCTCACCATCTGCCGGGCATCAGGAAGGTGCTCCTGGATTCTCACTCCCAGATCAACAAAAGGCACCACTGTCACAGGCTGACTTGAGAGCTGGGTGACAATCTCCTTCAGGGAAGAAAGGAGATGTGCTTCTTACTTAAGACAGTTTGCCTTCTAGCTGCCATTCAGGAAAAGGCATACTCTTCTCTTCTTTCATTGTTCAGGTGCTTGTGGGAACACACAGTCTCAAAGCCTGTGATTGGGTTCAAGTACCATACCGAGGCCTCAGGAGACTGAGTCTGGCTTTCATGTCCTGGCACTAGTATTCAGAAATTATTCTGTTCTTTCCTAAAATTGAGGGGGGGGGGGCAGTGTTGATGTGCTTCCATGCTTGCCTTCTGAGAAGGCACTGTAGGCTCCTTGGAGCTTTAAACAGCCTTTGATTGTGCAGCTAGCACCTGGACTCATGGCTCCTACAGGAGGAAGATGAAAACGAGGCTCACTGTAACCTGGCACCTGTCCAGCCAGATCCAGTCTGTTTGGAAACACAACTAAGCCACAACCCACATGCTAAAACTTGAACTTTAAAATTTTTTTGTTTGTTCATTCATTGGTGGCTACATTCACACAACAGTGCTCTTGAATGGTCAGAGAACAGTTTTTGTGGGGGTCCGTTGACTCTTTCTGCTTCTTCCGTGCAGGGGAATCAAACTAAGTCCAGAGGTAATCAAGCTTGGTGGTAAGTTCCTCTGAGCCACCCTGCCAGCCCTTAAAAGACAAATTTGAATAGATGGTCTCTTAGTTGGGGAATCTTAGAATTGCTGTTATGAAAACACCACAACCAAAAACACACTGGGGGAAGGAAAAGTTTATTTGGCTTATGGTTTCCACATCACTGTTTCCACATCACAGAACAGGAACCTGGAAGCAGGAACTGATGCAGGGGCCATGGAGGGGTGCTGCCTACTGGCTTGCTCCTCATAGCTTTCTCAGCCTGCTTTCTTATAGAACACCAGCCCAAGGGTGGCTTCACCCACAATGGGCTGGGCCCTCTCCCCGTAAATTACTAATTAAGATAATGCCCTACAGGCAGTCTGATGGCATCTCAACTGAGGTTTCCTCCTCTTAGACGTCTATCAAGTTGACATAAAACTAACCAGCACAACTGACCCCTTGTCAGCCTGACATATGAACACATCACTGTGAAGCCACACCCCTTATCTCTTCTTCATCTCCAAAATCACACATTAATATCAACATCACAATATAAAGCATTTTACAAAATTGAAAAGCCCCGCGGTCTTACAAATATAGACTTTAAAAGTTCTGTCTCTTTTTTTAAAAATCCAAAGGCTCTTTTAAATTTTTAAAATCGAAACTCCCTCAACGGTGGGCCCCTCTAAAATCAAAAATCGGCTAAACACTTTCTTATTTCAAGAGAAGAGAACCAGGGTACACTGGTCCATTCAAAAGCTAAACCAAACTCCAAACGTGTAAATAACTCAAGGCTCATTGTTTGGGATTCACTCACTGTCTTCTGGGCTCCTCCAGGGGAGCGTGGCTCTCTTCTCCAGCTCTGCCCTCTGCTGCCCCTCCAGGGGCGTGGCTCTCTTCTCCAGCTCTGCCCTCTGCAGCACTTCCAGGGGCGTGGCTCTCTTCTCCAGCTCCGCCCTCTGCAGCACACACAGTTCCTTTTCTAGGCTCCAGCAGGCTCCCCTCTAAGGCTACTGCTGTTCTTGATGATCATCCCATGGTCCTAGCAGCTCCAGAATGCCGGGGTCGTCTGACGCAACTGGGCTGCACTTTCACCAATAGCCTCTTCTGGGCTTTCTTCAGAGATCTCAGTCCTGCCACACAGTGCCAAGCCTCGGCTTCTTTCCATGTCCCATTCATACCTTCCAAACCAGTAGCACCTGGGTGGCTCTGAAACTACCAAGTTCAGATGCCAACATGAGGTACAACCTTGGCCACTCCTAGAACACAGCTTCTGTGTGCTGGCCCTGAGGAAATACTTCCCAGAAGATGTCACCTTAATGATTCTGGTCTCTTCTTAATCACAGCTGATTCTTCAGCCCCAGGTGACCAGCTTCCATTCTGCCAGCTAAGCAAAGGTTGGTGGTTCTGGTCTCTTGTTAATCACAGCTGATTCTTCAGCCCCAGCTGATCAGACACCACAGATTCTTCATAAAAATAACCAAGAAGAGTTTTTGCTTCCCTCTGAAAGTTTACAAGCTAGGCTTCCACCGTCTGCACTGCTCTCCACATTCTCGTCTTCCAAGCTCCCACAGAACAGCCCACTGAGTTCTCAACACTCATGACTTTTCTACGTCAAAGTTCCAAAGTCCTTCTACAGTCCTCCCAAAACCAGCATGGTCAAGTTTGTCCCAGGAATCCCCCATGATCCTGGTACCATGTCTTAGGTCTGTCTTAGGGTTCCTATTGCTGTGATGAAACACCACAACCAAAAACAACTTGGGGAGGAAAGAGTTTATTTGGTTTGTGTCGCACATCAATATTCATCACTGAAGGACATCAAGGCAGGAACTCAAAATAGGGAAGAACCTGGAGGCAGGAGCTGATTTGGAGGCCATGGAATGGGTGCTGCTCACTGGCTTGCTCCCTGTGACTTGCTCAACCTATTTTCTTGTAGTACTCTGGACCACCAAGCCAGGGATGACCCCACCCACAATGGGCTGTGCCTTATCCATCAATCACTAGTAAAGCAAATACCCTACAGACTTGTTTACTGCTGGGTCTTATGGAGTCATTTTCTCAGTTGAGGCTCCCTCCTCTTTGATGATGACAGCTTGTGTCAAGTTAACATAAAACTAGCCAGCACAAAAGGGTTGCATGCCTTTCCTCTACACTGTGTTGAGGGTTGGTCTTGTGTACTGTATATTCAGTTGCTGATTTCTGTTCCCAGAGATCTGGTTAGAGTCCAGATGCTAGCATTGTCATGATTATTGAACCATCTCTTCTTCTATTGATGTTGCATAAAGAATGCTCCCCAATTCTTTCTGATTGGTTAATAAAAAGCTCATCAGCTTATAGCTAGGCAGAGGAGGTAGAAAGGCTGGACTTCCAATCCCACCCAGTGGTCCCAGGAGAGAAGAAGAAGAGAAGAACCATGAGGAAATTAGGTAGAGAGACCACGTGGAAAGACCATGAGGCAGAGGGTCCAAGAGAAGTCATGATGAGCAGGTAACCAAGAGATTCACCATGAGGGCACACATAGAGGAGAACAAGTCAGGGAAAGACTCAAATTGAGGGTAAAGGACCTCATGGCTGGGAGATAGTTTAGAGGGTTAGAATTGATGAATATCTGCTCAGTCATAATGCTTGAAGCTTGTTAATAAACTTAATAGGTCCTTGGGTCAATTATTAGGGAGCTATAATGGGAACAGATAAGGTTCATGCTTAAATTATAGTTTAGAACATTGACCATGAACACTGATTTTATTCTATTAATCAATCTTAATCTAAGAAACTTTGCAGGTAGAAGCCCATGCTAGGTCACTAAACTCAGCCTTAGTGAGAACAGTCCTATCTTCTGATTGCCTGGCACAAACATTAATTAGGCTATTGATTAGTTCAGCATAGCACTATCTATATAGTATAAATTACATCATCAGCTCCCTGGAGGCAAATATGATTCCCACTCTGTAGTCTGAGCCGTGTTTGTTGTTGATGATGGTGGTCTCTTTAATATTTTACTAAGTACTCCATCAAAGAGAATTTTAATTTTTAATTTAATTTTGTAATTTTATGTGTACAAGTGTTTTGTCTGTATGTGTGTACAGGCAACACATGAATGCCAGGCACGCACAGGGACCAGGAGAAGGCTTCAAATTCCCTGGAACTGGAGTTGCAGATGTTTGTAAGTTACCACGTGACTGCTGGGAAACAAATCCAGGTGTTTTGCAAGAGCAAAAAGTGCTTTTAACCATGCAGCTATCGCTCCACCTTACCCTCTAAAAAAATCTTTTAAAAGAGAACCCAAGCATTGTGTATTTTCAGCACTTGGAAAGTAGACACAGAAGAATCAGAAGCTCTGAGAGGACAACATAAACCCCCTTTGTCTCCATGTAAGGACCAGGCCTGATTTTGAAAAGAAGCTGTTAAGACACCAGCTCCAGGAATCGACCATAAAATCCAGAAACAAGGTCATAAAACCCCCTCCCAAAGAACAGCCTGGGGATAATCACAAGAATGGGGAAATATCTTATCTAAGGATGGGTCATCTGTGCTGGGAAGTCCTATCTCATAGCTAAACGTTTGTGACCATCTGGCACAAACCAATCAGAAGCTGACCCCTGTGACCTCCCCAGCACCCACCAATGAAATTTTAAATTACCTAACCCATTCTCTAAATATAGAAGTAGTAACTGTAGCCAATCAAAGTTATACTAATGTCACCACTTTGGCTCCTACCAATCACATTAGAGATTACCTGATCCTTCTAGAGAGTTCCCCTGGTTCTCCATAAGAAGGCTTGCATGCCTTTGTCTGGGGTTTCCATTTTGTAAAAATGGTTGACACCCCCCCACACACACACACACATGCTGGTTGTTTCTGCAGAATAAACATTCTTTGTCTTTGAATAATACTATCTGAGTCTGGGGTCTTCCTTCAGCTGTTTTCGGACCTTTAGAGTTCAAGGTCTTTCTCAATGACACAGTAAGTGTGAGGTTGACATAGAAATACACGTGACCCTGTCTCAAAAAGTAAAAGGTTTAAAAGATTTTCAATGGAGACTCGGCTCTTTTTTTCTTTTAACAAATATTAGTAGAAAAACCATCAAACCCAAACAGTAAGATGGGGCTTGGATTCAGCCGTAAAGACAAGAGGCCATTCATGGTCAGAATCTGTAATGGCTACCATTTCTGGTAGAGAAAATGACCGGGAGATCTCCAAGATGGAATGTACAAATCCCCTTCTCCATCCAAAAAGGGGCGTGGATGGGTCTTCTCTGGGGTACTCCAGCACAAGGCAAGTAGAATTTATTTGACGTTTTTTAGAACTGCGGAGTCCCTGGCCTCCATCAGTCTCACTGATATTAACTGGAACTGTAGGGAGCCAAATATGCCAGCACAGCCTAGGAGGGTACAGGCTCCTGTCTTCTCTGTCTGAAAAGAGCTGCACCTTACTCGTTTGTCCAGAGGAGGCGCATGAAGCACTCACCCACGTGCTGCACGGGGAGAGAGCAAAGCCACAAGCTCTGGAACCGAAGATGGTTTCAACTCCCGACTGTCCTCTGACATGTGACTTGGAGAAAAAGGATTTCAGATTCTCTTGGTGAGCTTGCCTGAATAGGAAGAACACGCCAAGTGAAGTAGGTAAAGACTTCTCCTGTAAGAGCTTTTCTGTGTGTTCACTTCAAAGGACACCAACGCCTCCTTCCTCTACCCTTGCTCATTCCCACTCCAACCACAGCGAGTGGCTGTCTACTAAAATAACCCATAAAGAGTGGTTGGGAAGCGAATCCGATGCCTCCCGTCACCGGCTGGTGCTCGCTTGCGCCCCATGGTTTGGAACATCTTGATGACTCAAGGGTTCCTGGGCTTCATGACCCTGATGCCACTGTTCTATTTCAAGGCCTCTGTAAATAAGATTTCCCTCTCCTTCTCCCTCTCCCTCCCCCTCTCCCTCTCCCTCCCCCTCTCCCCCTCCTTCCCCCATCCCTCTCCCTCCCCCTCTCCCCTCCCTCCCCCTCTCCCTCTCCCTCCCCCTCCCTTTCTCCCTCCCCCTCTCCTTTTTCCTCCCCCTCCCCCTCTCTGTGTCTGTGTGTGTGTGTGTGTGTGAGAGAGAGAGAGAGACCCAGAGCCTTGCACATGCTAAGTACATGCTTCACCACTAAACAATAACTCCAGTCTCTCAAGCTTGATTTTTAAATGTTAATATTACCATGCAATCAAAAAAAATTTCAGATAGATCTAACTTTTAATAAATGCAATCACCATTACCTGGAGGTGGGAAAATAAATCATTTATCAGTCAAAATTTTGTCAGTCAGAGCCTGTTTAAATGAAAAAATATCGACCTTCAATTTTTAAGAGACATTCCATTTTTTAGGTATGTGTATATGCCCTTGGGTCTGTGGATAGATTTATGCACGTGTGTGTGTGTGTGTGTGTGTGTGTGTGTGTGTGTGTGTGTGGTTACAGGTCTCAATCCCCTGGATCTGGAGTTGTAGGGGATTGTGAGTCACCCAATGTGGGTGCTGAGAAGCAAGCTTGGCTCCTCTGGGAAACAAACTTTAGTATGTGCTCTTTTTTTAAAAGATTTATTTATTTATTTAATGTATATGACTACACTGTAGCTGTCTTCAGACACACCAGAAGAGGGCACCAGATCCCGTTACAGATGGTTGTGAGCCACCATGTGGTTGCTGGGAATTGAACTCAGGACCTCTGGAAGAGCAGTCAGTGCTCTTAACCACTGAGCCATCTCTCAAGCCTAGGGATGTGCTCTTAATCTCTGAGCCAACCTTCTAGTCGTTGCCCTTTAACTGTTTAATGGATATTGCTTAACTATGTTTTCAAAGTGATAGTAGTAGGTCTGGAAAATGGAATTACAATTGTAAACTCTTTCACTTCTCTGATGGGAAAGGTGAGGCAGGAAGAGGCCAATGACTTGTTGATGAAATCACGTCCAGCTTTCTTTTATAATAACGCATCCTTACTAATCAGAAGGCTGCCGTTACGTACCCTTTGTGAATAAGCTCATGGCTCTTTTATGTGAATCAGTGAAATCCACACCAAACTCTAGGTCTTTCTTGAGGGAAAGCTCCAGCCTGCCCTCTTCTTAGGTCTGGCAGCTGATGGAGTGAGCAGACACGAGCTGCCAACAGGGGAGTGGAGAGCAATGTTCTCCGACTGCACAAAGAGATCCTGCAGACCAAAAAGAAGGATTCTTCCTGGATCAAGCCTTTCTGGAAAATTCCACTTTAATCCTTGAATCAAAGAGAAAACACTGGAGCCTGGCCCAGCCTTCAAGTACAGAAGTTGTTACCCAGGGCTGAACTGAGTGCTTGCATCTTGTGGTCCCTGCAGGTGGGAGCTGTGGACTCAGTCAGCTGATAAACTAGGTCTTGCTTCAAAGGACAGCAGTACCAGCCCTGGTGATTTCTTGGTTCTTCCAGGACTTAGGGAGGGCTTTGAGGAAGAGAAAAGACAAAAGTGCTGAGCTTGAAACTATTCTGGGAGTAAGCAGCACATGAAGAACATAGGAGGAATGCCCCAGTCTCTTCTACAACCCCCCAGTTTGTTCTACACCCCCAGTCTCTTCTACACCCCCAGTCTCTTCTACAACCCTCCAGTTTGTTCTACACCCCCAGTCTCTTCTACACCCCCAGTCTCTTCTACAACCTCCCAGTCTGTTCTACACCCCCAGTCTCTTCTACACTCCCCAATCTCTTCTACACCCCCAGTCTGTT
>CM052707.1:65976194-66020848 GCA_028551405.1 Uromys caudimaculatus | reverse complement strand
CCCCCAGTCTCTTCTACAACCTCCCAGTCTGTTCTACACCCCCAGTCTCTTCTACACCCCCAGTCTCTTCTACACCCCCAGTCTGTTCTACAACCTCAGAACGTGTATGGCTTCCTTTTCTATTTTTGTTACTTAAAAAAGATCAATTAGTGAGGCAGATGCACCGGTGTATGGTAGAGGAGGGAGTGTAGGTATTACTTTCTCCTTCCACTGTGTGTATTCCAAGTTTCGAACTCAGACCACCTCACTGTCCCCAAACCTGCAGCTTCTCACTTTAATAGTTTCCATCTAGAGAAGTCTCGAAGGTCGCTACACCCTCAATTGTCCCATTTTTCTGTGCATCCGGACAACTACACGGATATAAGCCCAGGTCACCGTGCAAGGATGTCTAGAAACCTTGCTCATTGTTGTTTTCTTCCTTTCAGCACTTCCTGACCTTTCCCCTAGTGGGCAGAAGTATTCACTTTGTCTGCTGGAGAATTCGTGTTGTTATGACTGGAAGACAGGGAGAAAGAAAAGGTTTTTTTTGTTTTGTTTTTCCAGAATGTTTATTTCCATGCAGGTTCCAAACAAAAGGCAGATTGGGAGTTTAGGCTAAGACAAAGATTCACTGGCAGCCCGTGCAGGGAGCTGTGGACTAGCTGGCTCCTGTCAGAAGCGCGAGTCTGCACTTCTTTTTCTCTTCACAGCTGGACAGGGAGGTGCTCCAGTGGCAGGTCACCATATATATCTGCCCAGATGGATTTCCCTGGCTGGAAAATTCTGAGCCCATCAGTACAGCTCCTTTTTCCATAGTCATAGATGTTTCTAGAGCCCACATTCCATCTCTGGAAAGAAAAGGCTGGTCTTTGACCCTCCGGGGGTAGCAAGAATGAAGAAACTCAGAAGTAGTAGAGCAGTGTTGTCCTGTGGGAGTGGAATTAGTTAATGCCTAGCCTGGCAATAGTATATCCACATGACAACCAAAAAAGATTGGACTCCAGGTTAAGTGAGAGGCCTTGTCTTGAGAGGGAGAGAGAGAGAGAGAGAGAGAGAATGCACAAAACTTCTGTGTGTGGATTTGTGGATTGCTGACCTTGACACACATGCACGGGAGTCAGGGAGCCCACATGTGCACATATGAGCACCCCAATAGAAAAATGGAGATGGCAGGACACACCCAAAAAGAAACACACATACCTTAATAAATACCAAAAGATTCTGCAAAGATGCTTGCTAAGTGGACTGGGGTCCAGGGGTGCCGGGGCGGAGCCTATGGCAGGACAACGCTGTGTACCTATCAACCATTCCTTCGTTTGATCTTTACAACGACTCAGTGGAATCTCTGGTAGTTACATGGACAAGGGAGCACTTGGGTGCTTCTGACCTTGACCAATAGGCTATACTATCTCATGAACCTACACGCTTAAGAGAAGACAAACAAGATAACTATCCCTGCATACTCTGTTGCCTAAACTATAGCTGTCCTTCCGGCACATTCTATTTTGCAGAACTAGGAAAGCTACGTTTTCAACTAGAACTTGAAAATCTTGAAAAAGCTAGGTGTATTTCCCCTATTCTGTGAGCTAAAATAAATTTTAAAAAACAAAATCTGTGAAAGGGGGTGGTTTAAGACTGTTTCCGAAGTTGGCTAATATGCTAATTTAATGCATATTTATGCACGGTAAATTCTCCTTGGCCAATCAAATAAAAGCTTGTGACTTAGGAATGATCCCTTGAGAAATCAAAGGCCTTGCTTGGGACTTAACTCCTTTTGAAGACCTGAGGGTAACAGTTACTTTTTCACTCCGTACCATGACAAGACGACTGACAGACGCTACGCTGCCTACTGGAGGAACTATTTCTTTTTGCTCCATTTGAGGGGAGAGGTGGGTTCAATCCATATTAGCCCGGAAGGCATGGTAAGGTGGCTCACACTGAGGCAAGAGGAACACGGAAAAAGTTCTGTTCATCCAGGAGGCATCCAGGAGGAAGAGCACAGAACCAGACTCACTGGCTGGGCAGAACCTTCAGAGGCCACTCCCACTCTTGATGTGACCCGCCTCTACCACCCAAGCCCCACCTCCTAATAGCGGTAACTCCCTCTCCAAATAGCCTCGCTGTCTGGGAACAAGCTTTCAAAACATGAGCCTGTGCAGGCGTTCCAAATTCAAACCCTAACAGGAGACTCCAGACCTTATCCTCATAGGAAATTGGCCTCTGCTCCTTCCTCGGGGAACCCCAAGAAACCCTGAGGTGCAACTGGTTTGTGAAGAGATTTAAGAAGGACCAGATAGACCCTTCATTAGCGACCAAGTCCTCTCCTATCCAGGGGGAGTTGCTGGACATTTTCCTTTCCATACTGTTTTGCTCATCATCAACGTAACAGGCTCTAGAACCACCACGGACACAGCTAGCCTCTAAGCATGCCTCTCAGGGATTCTCTAGACTAGGTTAAGTGAGGAGGGAAGGCCAACCCTAAAAGTGTGTGGCACCATTCTCTTAGCTGGAATCTTGGACTGAATAAAAAGGAGAAAGCCAGCTGAGCAGGAGCTGTCTTGCCCTTTGCTCCTTAACTGTGGGCACAATACAGCCAGCTTCGCCGCCATGATGGACTGTCCCCCACACTGTGGGGTTAGACAAGCCCTTCTTTATGATCCTGTGGTCAGTGATATTTTTTTTATCACAGCAATGAAAAAATAACTAAGATACAGACCATAAACAAGGAGAGAACTTCCGTGACCCAATACAATACAGTCAATGCAACACAATGAACAATCTAAGCAAATTGACAGGGTCCCGAGGTTAGTCTGATCTTAGGAGGCTCAGGGTATTTTCAAATTAGGACCTCCAATTCAGTTTTCGCTGTGCCTGTAAAGCAACAGATTTCTGCACCATTAAAAGGGGGGAAAATAGCGTGAGCTGCCAACAGCTGGCTGACAACCCTGAGCACTGGGTATGCTGGGTCCGTTCCAGATTTTGCATAAGGAGTTCATTTTGGGTTAGTCAAAAGAGGGAAGGAGTTGGCCCAGATCCTGTTGCACAAATTAGGAACAAGGAGTTGTGATTCTCTTTAGAAATCGCTGGAAGGTGGCTCTCAGGTCTATTTGCCAAAGCACAGTTTGCGGTCCATTTGTTTCCCTGTTAGACGCAAGAAGCACAGTTCGCCGTCCAGGATTTCCCTCTGACAAGCCACCAGCTGATACAGCCGTGAAACTCCATGAGGCTAATTCTCTCTCTCTCTAACTTTTTTTTTTATCAAGATCTATTATTTCTGCAGACTCCATTATTAAGCTTCTCTTTCTTCCGTCTCATAAATCTTATTCTTCTCAGCTTGAGGCTACATTTACAGTAAAGGGTCACCTATTTTTTAAAGAATGGGAAGCTTCTACGTCCATTAGACGTAAACTTCATGTTTCAAAATGGTAGTCACCGTTCCGTAGTTTCAGAGTGACACGTAAATTAATGTTGTTGTTATTGTTGCTGTTGTTGCTAAGACAATGCAGAAAGATGTAAAGAACATAAAACTTTAGCCAAAATCTCACTCCTAGAGAAAACTAAGGACCACTAATATTTAAATCTATAGGTTTTCACTTTTAAAATTTATTTTAGAAAAATGATATAAATTGTTCAGCAATCTAATTTTTCTCTAAGTATGTAAAATGGATATTTTTCTGTAGAATATTATTTTTCAGTACCACTGTTTTTGAAAAGTGAATAAATAGAATGTAGACTCATGTTCAAGCTCATACTACTATGTATTTTCTACTATGAATAATTTTGAAATGGATCCCTGGGTGTATACTTGTCAAGTTATCTCTTGTATTAAGCATCTTTCATGCATTTGTGTGTGTGTGGTGTTTGTGTGTACGTATAATATTTGTGTGTGTGAGTGCAAGCACTCACCTAACATGGTATACAGTAGAGGTGTGAGGACAGCTTTGGGTACCATCAGCCCTCACTTTCTTCTTCGTTTGAGATGCGGTCTCTTGTCTGTCATGGCATACCCAAGGCTAACTTGTCCCTGGGCGGCTGGGCCTGCTCCACCTCCTAGTTCACCCTACAGGTGTTGGGATTACAGGTGCACACTGCCACCGCTGGCTTCAGGGGGATTCTGGGGATCCAAACTCAGGTCCTCACGCTTGTTGTGCAGATGGTCTCCCAACCAGCCCCTCCCCAGTGCCGTCTCCATGAGAAATCTCTGTGCACAGACCTTGCTCCGTGAAGTCATGTCTGTGCTTTCAAGACCTTCCTTGCACACAACCAGAAGCACTGTTTGTTTGCAGACTTCCTAACTTTGCCCAAGAGCACGTTCCCTTGTTGTTCTTGTAAAAGCAACCCCCCCCCCCCGTTTCTATTTGTGTCCATTTGAAAGCCAAAACATTGTTTTATTTCTTGTGATTACTTACAAGGTTGAACATATTTTCAAACTGAGTGTGTGTGTGTGTGTGTGTGTGTGTGTGTGTGTTCTTTTTGGTGTATTGTCTCTCACCTCCATTTTTCAATCGGGGGTCCTTGCATTTTTCTTCAGCGCTTATCACGCACAAAGACAACGCTGTCCCGACTGCGTTCCAGGGAACTTTACTGCCCCGTGAGCTGTTAATAGGCTCGCTGATTGAAAGCAACTTCCATGGTCAGATTCAACACATCATTTCCTAGGCTTAATTGACCATCAAAACTACTTTTTATCACAGAACACCCATTAGCATTGTTCATCGCACTGGTGTTCTGAGCAATAACATTTGAAAAAAACGTGGGTTCTAATACTTTATCGGTTACACGTGTGAAATGTGCTTCTCATTTCTCTTCCATTTCACCTGATGTTTCTTCGTAGAGTTTTAGTTTTTGTCTCTGGAGCTCTTGAGTATTTCCTTTGCAGCACAGCATTACAGGAGTAGGGACCCTGGACTCACATTTATTTGCTTTGGGTCCTGGTACTGCCATTGGCTGGGACTTTGGGAAAATTAACCTTTTCCTGCCTCTGTGTCATCCTCCCGAAAATGGGAGGGAGAGCCATGTTTGACAGTACGTCACATGATTGGTTGTGCTGAAGGTGATGGCCGTTCACTCTCTGGATGATAAAGAAAGTCTCTGTTCCTGCTTATATTTTCTTTGTTGAATCCAATCTTGGTTATGAAATACTTTGTTTCTTCTCCGGTGCTTAGCCCAAATTTTCCAACATTGTCTAGTGATTAATGTTCCTATTTATTTATTATATTTATTATATTTATTATATTAATTATATTATATTAATTATATTTTTCTAGATTATTTTGTCTTCTCAGTCTGTCCTGAAACCAAGACCCCTTTGTTCTTACTCATTTTATTTACCTGAATCATAGCTGACCTGCCTCTTGTAATTGCTCCCACCCCCAGTCATTTGGTAGGGCGAAGGAACCCAGAGTGGTATCCAGGGTCCTTGAGGCAAATGGCAAATAGCAATCCTGCAGATCTTGATGTTACCCCTTTGTGCTCTCTTCAAACCCACATGCTAGTGAGGCTTATGTTTCAGGGCTAGTCTGAGAAACCACTCAAGAATATTAGGACCTATCACTGGTCACTATGTCAGAAAAGAATTACTGTCCACCAACTCCACATGCCCAGGAGTCAGTTTCCTTTTGGAAACCTTGCTAAAGGTTGACATGATTCCAGGAAACTCTTTGTCAGTACGGAGGGTGAGAAGCGGAGGTTCTGAAGGTCGCCTTCTGGTCATGGCCTGATGTACCTCTGAGAGGCAGGGGCTAGGGGTGGAGGACAGAAGGCTGGTGGCAAACACTGGGTGAAAAGTGTCTAAGGTCTCCAGGTATTGCCACTCCGCAGTTGGGGCAGCTGGTCAAGGTTCTGATGTTAGTCTTCCAAATCCAACAGTCCCTGGCCAGTGCAGATCCACTCTCTCCCAGACATGGAGAGAAGAAAGAATGGCTTCTCGTTGTGCAGTGACTCTAAAAGCTTTGCTACAGAAAGCAGTAGGAAAACACGATGCAGAGGAAAACAAAAATAAAATTTACATAAGGCGAGACATGAACGGTTTCTGCAGAGGGTTCCGAAGTAAGAGACACCCTTCTTATTTCCTTCCATTAATAAAGCTAAACAGGAAACGAACAGAGGAAATTCAGGAAGTCAGAGGCCCTAGTGGAATGCAGACGGCCAGGCTAGAGGAGGATTCACCTACTCAGACCTGCAGGCTCTGGGCACAAAGGGGGTGAGTCCAGTGAACCCGAGGAATGGTTCGCCAGTGTAGGAGTAGGTGGGAGATCTGGAGAGAAAGACACAGACAACCCGATAGCATGTGGTTGCTGTTGAAAGAAAGGGAATAGCTCAATGTCTGTGGTTAGAAAGACAACCTCTCTTGGGTGTCAGTGATAAAAGCCACATGGAGAAGACTGAGGAAAAGTAAACTGGTGAAATTTTTACATTGCCTTCAGCCTTCTGGGGGCGTACTTACGCCTGAGAAAACCTCTAACTACGGCCCCTAATATAGCCAGCTCTCTGTCGGTATCCCTGAGAGACCGCATCCCAGATCACTCCTACACTCCGAAATTAGTGGTTGTTTAGGCATCTTATGTAATAAGATGACAAAGTGCTCGTATTTAACGTAAGCACATCCTCCTGTATAAATTTAGTCATCCAAGGAGATTACTTAAAATACAAACGTAATGTGAACTCAACATAAATAGTAACCATACTGTCATGTTTAGGGACTAATTAAAAAATCTATACATGTTCACAAGCACTCTCTTCTCCTGAATGTTTTGCCTACAGGGTGGTTCACTCTGCAGATGTCTAGCTGCATCTGGAAAGGCCTTGATGGGAGCAGGCGTCAAAGGGGAGCTGAAGGGTCTAGGTAAAGAGTCCTTTAAAACACACAGAGCCAGCAGCTGTATCACAATCCCGATTTCAGATCCCAGGGTTTAAGCACTGGAGTCTCCTAGTAGGTCTTAGATTCGTGAGTGGAAAGTCAGGGGGTTCATGGAAGTTGGGGAAGAAGAAAGCACGCCAAACCCAGTTTTGTGAGAGTTCTGCATCCACACAAGCTACTCCGAATGGTTACTGGTGTAGGTTTGCACGTCTGGGTTTTGGAATGTCGAATATGGGCAGAAAGCCACATGCTGCCCATTGGTACTCTCAAGATTGGGTAGTTCACTTCTGAAGAGATGCCCTCCCAAGCCAGAGGTCAAGTGCACGTGATCCATGAGAACCAGACATGATGTTCATAGGCTGAGAATAGATTCACACCACCACCTAGAAAAGTCTCAATGGACTTTCACTTTCAGGGTCGGGGATCCACTCATGACAGGTCACCTACTATCTCTGATTTCCATACTTAGTGTATACATTGTGAAGAAGGAAAATCCAGATGAAATTCACATTCCCAACATGGTAGTTTTCTAAACCATCACCAAAGGAAATCTGAACCAGAATCAGATGTTCAGAATACCCAACCCTGCTGGTTTTGCTGTCCAACAGGGTCTCAGTTGTAGATCATAGCTGCAATGAACGACTGTTGATATAGTCCTAATGTCTTGAGATATCTAATTATCGACAAGACCTATATGGTGTGTGAACTTGATTCTCTGCAATTAGAATTGCCTGGCCTCACCATTGTTAATAACAGATACAGGCTCAACTTATTGTGTGAAAGGGTAAGGATAGCTCTGGGCCAGAATGGCCCTACTGCATATGAGCCATTTCCCACAAATCTTAGAGGATCAGAGACCTGGGGACATATTACTAGGATGAAATTCTTCTGTGACTTGACATGGAATATCAGGCTAAGCCAATAAGCACATAAACCAGAAAAGACATCTCATGCACACCAGAGCAGCCATGACCCTCCATTCATTTGTACCCTTTGAAGACATGGGAAGGCCTGTAAGCTTCTGTGCAGGGCAGATCTTGTTCAATCTCCCACTTAAGCACACTAACAATTCTTGCCCTGTGGCTTCATGGCTATGCCATATCAGGAAAATGTGAGGAACTAGCTAAAAATTCATCTGACAAAGGCTTGAAATACATAATATCTAATAATTGGTCTCCAGTTCAGAGAGGTAGTGTCAAGTCAGGCAAGAAGTCACGAAAGCAGGTACGAGTGCAAGGTGCCCAGCAGTCTACAAAACCCATCTCTGTCTGGGCAAGTGGCAGTTGGCTTTCAAAGATGCTTCATCTGTTTAAGGGGTCAGGATCACGTGAGTCTCCCAGAGTCAGCAGCCATCTGGTGTTATAGCAGAAAGATTTGGACTTTCCAAGGTAGAGCCACTGAGGGTTCTCACTGCTGTGGTCCTGGGCAATGTGACCCTCCAGGAGAAACACAAGGGACTCTCGGGGCACAGAGTGGTGAAAGAAAGAAGACAGAACCACCTGCTACCCTAGACCCTAGATCTGTCCAAGTGAATTTGGTTTTGGCATTGAAACTGACACAAATTAGTATTTCTTGACCACATGTCATCGAAATGATGCTGGACTGGTCTCTTGTGAAGCCCCCCTCCCAAGGGCACTGCAGTTAGGCTTGAGAGCTCAAAAAGGCTCTCATGAGATATGTGATTGTCAAACTGCCTGACACCATCTAGAAATAATTACTTATTTGGAAGAGTGCTGTAGAGGCCTTCCACTTACAACCCCACCACTGGCCTTGGTGATATTTCAGAAAATAACACCTAAATATGATTGTTCTCAACCAGGAAATCTTGTTACGTATGTTCCCATCCTTGCCTAAGACAGGCACTGCTAGCCTCTGCCCTGAGTCTCCCTGGAGTCATGGAGGCCTCAGCTGTCTTCAGTAAAAATCTCCAGTTTTGCTGACCCTGTGTCGCTGATGATCTTAGCCTCCCGTGAGCTCTCGCCATGCAGTTTCCTTCATGTGATTAGTAAGTTTGGGCCAAAAATAGTTCAAGATTTCCTGGAAGGACATTGCCAGTAACCCATTGTTCTGTCTTTTTAAAAACTTTGGCTAATTCTTCCCTTTTTCATAATTTCCTTTTGAATCTGAAGGTAACTCTAGCTAGCATGGGTGTCCTCTGGTTTCTATGGCCTTTCTTGCCTGAGGGTTTTAAAGCCTTAATGACTCCTCACCTGGTTCTCCCTTCCCTCCCTTTGTCCTGGGAAAGAGGCCATGGTAGGGAACAGACAGCTCCTCAGCTGGTGTAAAGCCTGCCTAATCTACTACAGCCCATTAGTCTTAACACTGGCTTTCAATTAAAATCTCCCAGAGAACTTTGAAAACTATCAAATGCCTGGTTTTCTCCCAGCAATTAAATCAAGAACTCTTATGGGGAAGGCCCAAGGCTGATATATTTTTAACTCTGCTGATGACTGAGGATTCTAATGGATGTCCACAGTTGGGAAACATACTGTGAGCCATGGTTACCTACGAACCACCAGTGCAGTTAAATGTCAGCTCACGTGGTGAGGTCATTGAAGAATACACAAGATTCTCCAACCCTGTTACTCAACTTCTCCCACTCATGGCTTCTTGCCTACTTGGCCTCTCCCCAGTCTGAGACAGAGCTTCCCTTATCAAAGTGACTCCTGAGATCCTGGGACTGTTCTCTGCCCCTGTCATGAGCTCCCTCCCCCCCCACATCTCTTAGGAGTCAGCACTTGAGTTACTATCATTCATTCAGAAAACAGAACTTTGCTTCTTACTTGGAGTTAATCATTTCCCATTTTCCCAAGGTGATTCAGAAATGCAGAGCTCACTGGCAGTGTGGGCAGCTGTGTGGGTCTGCAGAACCACCTCCCGGCTCCAAAACACGGCAGGGCACGCTTAGAAAGGCAGCTGAGAAAGGCACCAAGGAAACTTGGTTTTTGTCCAGTCATGGGAGACATGCAAGAGGCCTGTTCAGAAACCACCATTTGATTGATTGAGGATCTGAGCCGTGCTCAAACGCGCCAACCGTTCTAGCTGGTCAAGCCTTGTTTTGTCAGTCGTCTGCTGGGAAATCGCACGCTGGTTTTCAAAGCAGTGGAGTGGAGCATGTTGTCACATGTGGAAACCACATCAGCAGCCACACCGGGGATAAAAGGGCAGCTACCCAAAGAACCCACGCAACTTTCCTATCTCCTGGCCAACTGAGACAGCACATCAGCAGGACCAAATGGAAACCTCCATGTTCGAAGAATTATCACCGTCTGTGGTTGTTTGTACCCTCGCCAATCAGCAAAACTCATTCATTCACTCTCCACTTACTCAATAAATGTTTCCTTGGACATCTACAATGTGGCAGGTGCTGTGCTACCAGTTGGGGCTGGACTGATACCTAAAGAAACATCAGCCTCCGAGATCTACAGTCTGCTGTCAATCACATGCACACAGAACGACCTTCACAAAAGAGCCTGTCCCCTCACTGCTTTGCTTTTTTCTTTGGCTAAACTCTCATCAGCCCTTTAGATCTTGAGTGAAGTGTTCCTTCATCCAGCTATCCATTGGGCATCAGATGCCTTTCATGGTTCCACAGGATAGCAAGCTCATTGTAGGAGTTTATTTAGCTACTTGTTTCTCAGCAGCCTCTGGCTAGACAGTGACTTAAGGACAACAGTCTCTTCATGTCCATCCCTGGTGACCACATTAGTCCCTGCATGCTACAGGGATTCAATCGGACACATCCAACCTGAGACCCACGGGCCACAAGCCACTACCCATGATCTTGGCAAGCCACGAGACAGCCCGGTACAAATAATAAACGTGAAACATTATACATTTTTGTTCTGTCACTGGATTGTCTGATTCTCTTTTGTGGACTCTTTTGAGAACATTATTTCCCACAGCCAAACTGTTGGCTGCACCTGCTTGAACAGACAACGGAGCAAATGATAGCAATACTCAGAGTCATTAGGAGTAGAGGGAAGACACCCAAAGACTCCACCTGGGAGATATGGCTGCTAATCAAAATCACAACTGGAAAGCCTGAGTCATCCAGGCCCAGGATGGTTGGAGGGCAGAGAGACATTGCAAGCAGGAGGCATGAGGAAGAAGAAGAAAGCCAGAGGAGGCCAGGTCAACACCAGAGGACTTCTGGGCAGACCCAGTCAACGCCAGAGGACTTCCAGGCAGCCTGTATTAATAGAGCAAAGCATGATGGAATGAATGAGGGTCACACAAGCTACAGCAGCTGGATGGGGTGGGGCAGGTCCTCGGCCCGTCTTCCCTTGTTCCCATCCAAATAAAACCACGTAGACTGGGGAGGCTCCAGAGCTGATCTCTGCAGAACACTTGCTTCTAACATTCGTAAGCAACACTGGACTACTGTGTCGGGTCCCCAGGCTGAATACTCTCCCATGAACCATTGCCCAGATCTATAAGATCCCACATGGGGTCTCCTCCACAGGGAAGCTTTCAGGCAATCGTGTGTGTGTGTGTGTGTGTGAGAGAGAGAGAGAGAGAGAGAGAGAGAGAGAGAGAGAGAGAGAGAGAGAGAGAGTGTGTGTGTGTGTGTGTGTGTAAGGCAGAGGTTAACATCTGGTGTCTTTCTTTCTCTACCACTCTCCACCTTATTTGTTGAGACAGAGGTTCACCTGGAGCTCATCAACTGGATAAGAGTAATCTCCCAGCAAGCAGCCCCAGGGACCATCCCATTCCCAAATCTCCACCACGAGAATTACGGGCATGTGCCCTCATGCCTGGCTTTTTACATGTCTGATGAGGATACAAATTGAGATCCCTGTGTTTGCCTATGTTCACCTACGTACCCATGTCTCAATGCCCCCACCCAGGACTCTGTGTTAATAATACTCTACTCACAAAGGTTGTCCCTTATCACAAATAGTGTGCACACCTCCCTCCTTTTGATAGGCTCACTCTTCCCAAAATCAACCTGTCTTCCTCAGCTTCGACACTCCTGATGACATCATTTCGCCCAACTTTTTCCTCACTACGCTGTCATTTCAAATGTTAATTTTAGCAATTTCATCAGTGTTGGTCAAGGAAATCAATATCCCACTTGGGCTAATCCCAGACCTAGAGAAAAGCAGCTCCGTGACCCATCTTATTTTCTAATAGAATATCACCTGAGAGGGTTTAGTCACTGGCTAATGCAATCCACGCCACTTTCTACATTCTGTCTCTGTGTCCGGCGCTGATGGAGCCTGGAAATTAAAGATGAACAAGATGTATCTTACTCTAAAGTGATTACTGACCTGTCCAGCAAGTTCTAGGCATAGAAATTGCTCATGAGGTGGGTAGGGCCAAGACTACCCTTGATCGGGGTGTCTTGAAATGTGGTCCCTCTGCCAACAACATCACGGTGACCTGGAAACTCATCTGATAAGTGCTTCCTTGGGCTCCTCTGACAACCCTGCTGTATTGGAAGCTGTTCCTGCAGAATTGATTTAGCACCCTTCCAAGGGTGTTGCCTGGGATAGGGGAGAGGAAGAATCTCTGGTCTGCACACACATTCCCAGCTTCTTTCTCCTTCTCCTTCCATGGAACTAGTAACCAGGACACACCAATCCAGAGCGACAGTCCCCGAGATGAAATCTTATCATGTAAGGACCACACCAGACCCCCTCTCCCTAGAACCACAGAGATGCTTCTCGAAGATCAGCGTGGTGCAGACCACACTGCCCCAAACCGGTTCAGAGCGCAAGAAATCACAGAGACAAACACTACCGTTGCCTGTAGTTGCCCCTGCTGCCTGGGAGAAAAACAAATAACAGTATCAGCTTGACTATTCAAACAGAAGGGACTCTGGCGCTATCACAGTGTCCCGGAGTGGAAATGAGATGAATGGAGACAATAAAATGGGGGCCAGATCACAGTCTTAGCCCGTGAGGCCCGCGGCCCTGTGACTACTTTAAATAAATTAAAGCACACTGCTTTCTCTCTGGAGTTCAAGGAACATGGATCCTGCCCTGGCAACTAGGTTTTTTGGTTTTTTTGGGGTTTTTTTGGCTTCTTGCCACATGTCATTAGTGACCTATTTTCCCTGCCGTGAGCTCAGCCATGTCTGAGGCCCCTGAATCAGCAGTTTCTCCTCCACTTTACTGGCTCTAGGCTGGTGAAACCGACACCAATGTCACAGAGCACGCCACTATCGATGTTCTCCCATTCTCTGGGGGAGGGGGAGAGCACGTGACCCTTATAAAGACATCGGCTTTGACCTGAGGCTGCCTTGGAGAGCCCAGCTGTCATGCCTCCTCCAGATAAACCGCTGAACCTGGGATTATTTTAGCTGAATAAGTAATCAGAACTAAAAATAGTCCTAAACTGCCTGGGCTTTGTTTAAACCCTGCCCAGGTGGGGGAGATAAGTTTTTTTTTTTTTTTAATATAATCTAATTACAAAAGCATATTGAAAAAGACTTTACCCCAAAATGCAAAAATAATTTTTACAGCATGTCTATTTGGAATACAGTGCCCAGTTAATCTGGCGCTCTGAAAAAAGAAAATGCCGTCATTTGAATTGCATACCGAGTTGAGATTACCAGTTGTTAAAATCAACCAGGAATTGTGCTTAAACCTTCTAGGGATATCTTCAAACATAAATCCACGTGGGAAAATTACCCATTGCTTTAAAAAGCTGAAAAAGCAAGCTTGCTGCCAGGCCGATTAGTCCCGGAAGCCATGTTCCAGAAGAGGGCGCTGTCTCCGTCCGTCCGGCTCAGCCTCAGCAGCTTCCTGCTTTGTCCCTTTGCAGCATGCTTCTAAGAGAAGGCTCAGTGTCCTGCAGATGGCTGCTTCTGTAATCAGGTTCTGAGGACATCAAGCAAATGCTGTTATGTAGCATCAGAAAGGCTAGTGTGAAAGACGGAGAACCAAACAAACCATTAAAAAACCAAAGGTAAACCGACACACTGCATCTAGCTTGACTTTTCTGCACGGATATCGCAGGGTGTGCATTTTGTGGCCCTCTGATGATAGAGAATGATAAAGGGATATAAAAGTCTTCATAGACTCAGAACCAGCTGTGGCGGCAAGCCTACAGCTGCATCTGGCAGGGGCGGGGCCAGTTCATCTTCACAACAATTTCTTCCTCCCTCTAGACACACAGCCCCACCCAAGCAGTGCACCTGGCAGCCCCTCTGGGGCCATTTCTTCCTGCTTGGAGCTTTGTTTCTTTCTTTCCTGGCTCCAAAGTTACAATGAGCACCTATTCAAAGTCATTCAGAAGAGATGGACCGGACCGACTTGTCTGGGAAGCAAATTGACCCGGCTGGGTCTGGATCGGAGGGAAGCAGAAAAAAGACATGAGATGCTGGATGAACCAAGTAATTCATCCTGGATCATTAAGCACACAACAGGCAACAGAGCCCGGAGAAGACCTCTCCTCCGGTCTCAACACACACCCATGTACTGAGACTCAGCATCTGGGACCACTCAAACCCCACAGTGTGAAGCTTCTCACCTCTCTGGGACTCAGCCTTCTCAACTGAAAGCATAAGATAATGGGGTACCAACCCCAGCACATCAGGTCTTATCTTGGGTACTTTTGAGAGCTGTTTTATTATTTGTATTATGTGTTTACTTGAGTGTATCTGTGTTATAAGTGTACAGGGACCCACAGAGGCCAGAAGAGGGCGCCTGTAGGATCCTCTTGGAGCTGGAGTTACAGGGATTGATTTGGGCGCTGGGAGGTGAACCCAGATCCTCTGGAAGAGCAGGAAGTGACCCTAACTGCTGAGCCATTTATCAAGTCACCCTCCTTTGGCAACTTGAGACAAGGTCTTGCTATGTAGCCTAGACTGGCCTCTGACTTGGGACCCTCATGCCACTACTTCCTGAATGCTGGAGTTACAGGGGACATATGCCCATGCTTGGGTTTTGCTACACTGACTGTTCTGAGCTAAAATAACATATTGCCTTGTTCATACATTCCTGTAATGGAATAATGTAAACATAGTATCACTCCTAAGGCTACGGAAGCATTAATAGACAGGGAACTCTGAGTTCCAGTCAGTCCGAATTCTCACTGTTGTTACTATGCATCCATCTTTCAGACATATGGGCATTAAGTTTACTCCGGCAGGCACTCAGTGGCAAACAATTTGAGAGTTCTTACAAAGATGCTTATTATGGAACTCAGAATGCTAGCTATCCCGTATAGGCACATTTAATTGTATAATTAATTATTGTGCATTCATTAAAATGATGTAGAAAAACTCAAAATAAGGCAAAGGAAAGGAACTGACAGAGGCAAAAGAGGTCAACACATGTCACAGACTGTCACGAACATGAATGCAACGTGTGTAACATGACATGTGTACCAACTCTAACCCTGACCCTGAAGAATCCAGAATAGGTGATAATCCACAAATGTGTTGATGATCTAGATAAGCTGTGATCATAGAGGTTTTAATTTTATAGTTTGGGAGGTTTCTTTTTTTCTAGAAGGAACACATTTATTGTAGGTGCTAAAAAAAATATATAGGTCTGGACATGATGGTGCATGCCTTTAATCCCAACACTCAGGCAGAGGCAGGAGGATCACTTTGGGTTTGATGCCAAACACATCTATATAGTCAGTTCCAGGGGAAGCATGGCTTTATATGAAACTCTTTCTCAAGAAGAAGAAGAAGAAGAGGAGGAAGAGGAAGAAGTAGAGGAAGAGGAGGAAGAAGAGGAAGAGGAGAAGGAAGAGGAGGAGGAAGAGGAGAAAGAGGAGGAGGAAGAGGAAGAGGAGAAAGAAATAGAGGAAGAGGAGGAAGAAGAGGAAGAATGAAAAAGGAGGGAATGATAAATGAAAAATATTTCAACTAAAGAACTCTCAGGAAGACCTGTGGGGAAATTTGGGGACCGAAGAATCTTTGGAGGAAGTCATCACCACTTTGGAACCTAAACTCCTAAGGCCCATCTCCTTCATCTAAGGTGACTCAAGACCGTGTATGATTTCTGATGAGCTCCAGTTTGCTCACTTATCGGTGAGAGACATGAGTCAGAGCTACAGCAGCTGTTGGTCTCCAGGTCACTGCATGTAAAGAGAAAGACCTCCCAACCTGATGGATTATGTCTCCAGCCAGGCAGCAGCCAGTGGGTCACCTGGCACTGTAATGATTCTGTAAGAGAAACCTTAAAACACAAGAAGTGTGTGGACTCACTGGTTCATTTCATGAGGTGTGGACCAGGAAAGAATCTCAAATAAGAGGAAAAAATGCTACAGCAGCTGGCATGGAAATAAACACTGTCCATCTTTAAGAATCCCAGCTGCTCCCTACAAGTCTTCCACAGACTTTATTAGTGTGCTTTCCCACTCAGCATAGTAAGTCAACGGTGTAATAAAAATGCTGAAAGTCATAGTTTAAATTATTAAAAATTCTAGCAGGTATGCGGGACCTGGTTGGGGAATGCATGCTAATGTCCTCATTTGAATATTTGATTTAATACTGCTGGCTCCACCCCAGATCATCTGGAGAAGGATCCAGTCTAATGAGGTCTCAGGAGCAGATTCAATTCCCATACAGGTCTGTTAGCTTCCTAGAGCATTTCCCCCCAGCCCTTAACCTGGAAGTATCAAAAAAAAAAAAAAAAAAAAAAAAAAGCCCAAGGGCAAAGGACTCAGTCTTCATCCCACTGAGACCTTAGCTCTCCATAAACAGGAAACTTGTGGTTACTGGAAGAAACTGGAGGGCAGCTGTTTGAGAAAAAGAATGGAGACCAGGATCTTGCCAGGGAAGAAAGATAAAAAATATGATTTCAAATTGTTGTGTCACTGGAAGTGACTAAGTAGGAGGTGACAGATGACATTCAGTGGCTCTCCAGAAAAGGGGCTGGGGGTGGGGCTGGAGATGAAGAGGAATGGAGGCGATAAGACCAGCGAGAGCAGAGAGATTATTCTGGTCCTATTTGAGAGTACAATGTTTCTTCTTTCTTCTGGGCTCCCTAGTCCTTCTGGTTTACCTCATCACCTGGGTCACATTTGCCTGTGACCTCCAGTAAGTTTCAAGCCCATGGTAGATACTTAATTTGTTTCAAATAAGTAAATGAATAATGCATGCAAATTAGCCCCCAAAGAAGAAATGAGCAATGTGTTCATGGAGTTATGTAGGATACAGAACTCAGAAATCAAAGTCAGCCTTCTGGGTGGACCTGGGGAGCAGGCATTAGGCCAGGGGTTCTCAACCACCAACCACTGGTTGCGACCCCTTTGGGGGACCAAAGACTCTCTCATGGGGTCACCTATGGGACATCCTGCATATCAGAGATTTACATTATGGTTCATATCAGTAGCAAGATTACAGTTATGAAGTAGCAATGAAAATAATGTTGTGACTGGGGGTCACCACAGCATGAGGAACTGTTCTAAAGGGGTCACAGCGTTGGGAAGGTTGAGAACCGATGCTGTAGTCAGAGATGGCTCAGCTTCTGAGGGTTTTCTTTTTTTTTTTTTTGGTTTTTCGAGACAGGGTTTCTCTGTGTAGCCCTGGCTGTCCTGGAACTCACTCTGTAGACCAGGCTGGCCTCGAACTCAGAAATCCACCTGCCTCTGCCTCCCAAGTGCTGGGATTAAAGGCGTGCGCCACCACTGCCCGGCTTCGGAGAGTTTTCAAAGGTACAGAATTCCTCCTCTTCCTTGAGTCACAGGTGTTCCCTTCTGTCAACTACTCTTTTCAGATGGTAAACAGTGATCACTGTGTGTTTCCAGTACCTCCAGAAATGGTGGAAAGGAACCCCATCAACAGGCAAGACCTTTGGGCAAGTGAACTCTGGGAAAATCCGTGTGAAAATGCACATGGAGTGTCACATTGCAAGAGGGAAGAAGGTTCTTTCCATGTAGTGAATATTTTTCTCAACTGTTGTCTGTTTCTCTTTCTTCCATGTCATTGATTTATAAGAGGAAGGCTGATCCCATCCTGTTCTTCCAAACTAGGCCTATCCAAGAGACTCAGAGGGCTGGTCTGTTCACACATGCCATCCTCTTTCCAATAGATATTCTGTCAGTTCTGTACACCTCACCAGACTCCAGAGTGCACCTGAAGACGTGAACTCATCCTACCTGTCACCCGCAGTTGTGAGGTGTCATTATGCTGGCTTTGGTGAGCGTTGTTGACAGAGACTTTAGGAGCTTAGCAAGATGCAAGGATGAATGAGAAGGCAATGCCTCGAAGCCAGTTCTAGAATCTGGCAAAGGGGGACACCAGCAAAGACCTGGGTATCTGAACAATTACCCACCAGCAGCACCAGTTAAAGGGCAGAATGCTGTCCCAGAATCTCGACACCCAGAAGTTCTCAGCAGCAGCAAGGTGAACTTTGGTCTCCGAGAAAATAAGCTGGTCCTTTTTCCACCCTGGAACAAGATGATACCTAGCATGAGTTGCTCTGACCCAAAAGTGCTCAGGGCTGGCTCTCCCTTATCTTTGGGTCCGAGCTCATTGACACTTCCTCCAATGCCAGCCTGTACCATGACCCTGTTTCCCTGTATTCATGGTACCCCACCATCCAGGCTGACTCATCCCGATCTGTTTATTGCCCATACCCAGTGGTTCCACGCACACATTCCATAAACACAAAGACAGTGCCAGCTTCATTCCTCATTTCCTCTTGGAGCAGCGTTTAGCACATAGTAGGTTCTTGTTCCCTGTGCGCTGGGTTTATGAGTTGGTGAAGGAGTGTATAGCTGAATGTGAGGTTGAAAACATCAGTGGAGAAGCACTGCTCATCACAAACAGGGCCCATCTCTTCCAGGAGGAAGAGAGGTTCATTTTTAAGGAAAGGAGATGAGGAGAGGCAGGTGGATATCTGCACCAGTCACAAAATTCTTTTTGATGTATTTCCTTTATTTTTGAGAATTCCACATATGGGTAGTATGTGTGCATCATTTCCTGCCTCATCCCATCATCCTCTGGGGCCCTGCCCCATCCATTCTTAAGTCCATGACCTCTCAGAGAATAACTGACTGCACGTGCCCAGTGCCAGTTGAGACATCTACAATACAATCCCTATGGTCAAGGCTCAGGGAATATCATCAAAGAAGAGGCAAGAATACAGGTTTGGTGGTGGTGGTTGTTGTTGTTTAATATCCACCATTTAAATATTAATATTTCTTGCTTTAACACATCTTTCAGAACTCAGGGGTAAGAGGACAGGTTACACCAATTCACAGACTAAATTATCACTGTGATCTTAAAGCAAAGGGTCATAAAGAACAGCCAGGCTGAGCAGTGGTGGCACACACCTTTAATCCCAGCACTTGGGAGGCAGAGGCAGGTGGATTTCTGAGTTCGAGGCCAACCTGGTCTACAGAGTGAGTTCCAGGACAGCCTGGGCTACACAGAGAAACCCTGTCTCAAAAAAAAAAAAAAAAAATAGAACAGCCAGCACTGGAGAGGCTGAAGAGAGAAGGAAACTATGAGACACTATTGACTGGAGCCTACATCAGCTCAGTCATCTTAGAAGATAGTAGTGAAAATCCTCAAAGAGTTACACATCAAAGAATCATGTGAGCAAGCTGTTCAACCTTGGGCTACCTACCCGACGGAAATGAAATCAGCATCTCCTCTGTGTTCACTGCATCTTTGTTCATAATAACCAATTGGTGGAGTCAACCTCAGGGTCTACTAGTAGACAAACGGACAGTTAAAAAGCCCCCTCCCTCCCCCTTCTCTCCCCTCTTCCCTTCTTATTAACCCTCAACAAGAGGAAATTCTGTCATTAGCAATATCATGAATGGACCCAGTGAACACCATGCTAAGCAAAACAAGCCAGGCACAGACAGACAAATTCTAGTGGTCTCCCTTATACAAGGAATAAAAAAACCTAAAACTTCCAGAAGCAGACAGTTGAGTGGTGGCAATCCACAGCCAGATTAGAGCCCATGACTAACAATAGTGTCAGTGATGCACGTGTTTCTCAGTGCTTGGGAAACTGAGGCAAGAGGATGGTAAGCCCAAGAAAAGTCTGGGCTACAGTGAGAATCTAAAGCCAGGCTGATATAGAGAATCCTGTTTTACAAAAGTATGTACTATAGCTAGATGTGGTGGTGCATGCTTTTAATCCCAGCACTTGGGAGGCAGAAGGAGGCGTAGCTCTGTGAGTCTGAGGCCAGCATGTTCTGCATAGCAAGTTCCAGGACAGCCAAGAATATGTAGAGAGACTCTGTATAACAAAAGACAACACACGCACACATACACACACACATACACACACAAAAGTACATACTATATCATGTACTTAAATCTTCCCAAAAAGGGCAGATCTTATGTTTTCTTCCCACAAATAATAATAATAGCTAAAAGGTGATGTCTTAGTTACTTTTCTGTTAATAAGACCAAGGTGACTTATAGAAAAAACATTTAATTGGGGTTAAATGGTTCTGGAGGGTTAGAGTCCCTGACCATCTTGATAAGGAACATGGCAGCAGGCAGGGGTGGCACTGAGACCTCATCCCTTGAGACATAAGCAGGAGGCTGAGAAACTGGAGCAGTAGGAACTTCTGAAATATCAAAGCCTATTCCAGACACACTTCCTCCAACAAGACCACGCCTCTTCCAACAGAACCATACCTCCTCCAACAAGGCCATGCCTCCTAATCCTTCCCAAACAGTTCCAGAAACTGGGGACCAAGCATTCAAATATAAGAGCCTATGGGATCATTCTCACTCAAACCAACACAGACAAGATTTCAGAAAGTGTTTGGGAAGATGGTGTTTAAGTGTATGTTTACCCTTAAACTCAGCAAGTTGTGTCCATTAAATATGTGTGACGTTTTATGCATCAATCATATCTTAGTACAAAAGTGATGATGGACAGATGGATGGATGCATGGACAGATTGATAGATAGACGATAGACTGTAGAACAGGATGTTTGTACATGTACAGTCAACAGAACACAGAGAACAGCTTTATCTTAACATTTGGGTGCAGAGAGAGAGTATAATTAAGATGAGTAAGCCCCTGAGAATTATTTTCAGTTCATTTAAACTGCTGTGTGAAAATTTCTTAAGGAGAAGACCTCAGGGAGTTTAACGTGTGGTTGTTTTCTGAATCTCCTTTATCTAAGAATGCAGTAAGACTAACCTCCAACAAGGCAGCCCCCTCTACCATCAGGATGTACTCTCTGATTTATGCCCTCTGACCTGTGCTGATGGCAGTGTTAGATGTCTGTCCCTACCAGAGAGATCTACCCAAGACTGGTTCTCACTGGCCGCCTATGTCTGGTGGAATAATTAGGCTTGTCCAACACAGCTGTTAGGCAGTCTGCAGACACTGCCTTAGTCCCATAATGACTTCCACATATGTAGGATGACGGGTTCTAACAGGGTGGGGGGAAGGGAAGCACACTGAGAAGGATAACACGCATTCACCTCTGCATGTATTTAGTATGTTCATATGTTCAAGGCCGCCATGTCTTTCTTCACACCACTCACCTGCTTTTCATCTGCATCCCCATCGCCGTACATCCTGTGAATGAGAGCAGGTGTTTTCCACCCTTGTTTTATAGAGGAAGAATCTCAGTTCAAAATAAGTAGAAGTTGCATCCCTAGTCATGGGGCAGGAAGAACTACTCCTGTCTCCAAATGCAGTATTAGAAGGCAGACTTTTAAAGCGAAGGGACATACTGACACCTTCGCCACTTACATCTAGATTGTTTATGCACATCCTGAGGAGACATGAAGAGCTAATTTTATCTTTGTCAGGCCAGATGACAGTCAAAGGCTAGACTGGGCTAGCATGGTACCTGGAACTTGAGGCAATTCTAGAATGGCACAAAGAAGACGAATGGAGAGGAGGAAGGAAGACATTTCTTCCATTTTACAGGGCAAGGTTGCATAGCACCCCCAAGTCCTTCTCTTGAGGTTGATGTTATAGTCAAGACCCCCAGTATTGCTGAGCATCACTTACCAAGTAGTGTAGTCATGGAAATTCCACAACTGACAAGGGCCTGGGTGAGACCTCAAGCAGACCAGCTTCTTAATTATTTACCCTCCCCCGACCATCCCAGTAGCCAGCTGCCTGCCCGGCTCCCATCAGAACTCACATTCCCATATACAAACATTAAAGGCAAATACTTCCTGAACTAAAAATAAAGAACACAGAAAAGTCTGTTTAAATCATTCATTCTTCCCTGGGAAGCTAAACACGGGTGGGAGGGAAGCCTCTGACAGGCCAGGGAGCTGGCAGCAGTGTGGGTGCCTGCCTCCCTTTGATTCTCTGAGAACATCTCATGGGGAAAGGCTCTGGGAGATGAATCAGGTGGTGACCGACCTTCCCCTCCCTCCAGCTGTTGCTCTGGTCTCTCCCTCTACATCGAGTGGTCCTCTAGGCCTCTTCCTCTGCTTCCATTGCTTTTCCAGTAAATAAACTGTGATAACAAAAGTGTGGCTCGGGAGACGGAGCCCCAGCCCTGGTTCATGAAGAGCAAAACCTTCCCATTTGCAGCCATGTTGGGAGTTGAGCATCAGGCCTGTGTAAGTCCCTCTTCCCTCCTACTCACGTTCATTCCTTCCTTTATGAATTCAGTCCCCAAGTGTTCAGTGACGATCTTAACAAGTCAGAATTTCCCAAACTCGTAAATGGGAAACTGTACGGATAGCTTAAAAATCATTCATTATTACCAATATTGGGAACTTAGTTTTTAATCACGGCGGGATCTTAAACAAGGTATAACTTTGCAATGTATATAACTCTTGTTTTTGGTTTGTTGAGACAGGATCTCTCTTCATGGCTCTAGCTGTCCTGAAACTCACTACTTAGACCAGGTTGGCCTCAAACTCACGTAAATCCTTCTGCCTTTGCTTCTGTCTCCCAAGGGATTAAAGGTGTGTACCCCAATGCTTGGCTGCGCATATAACTCTTAATGCAATTAAAAACCCAAAGCAAGCTTATAAGGCGAAAGCCCAGTCAGTGGTGCACTAATACAATCACTTCAATGCAGTAGATGTTTAATGCAATAGATAGGCATTGTTATTTAGCTGAAACCGAATAACCACAGACATGTGACTATGATGAGCCATGTATATGAGCAAGATTTCTATTCTGTCACCCTGTGTGACCGGAGCTCAGCAGGAATTGTCCTCCCACACCTCCCTCAGCAAGCTGGCATAAAGCCACCATCACAAGAACCTGGTTAACGTTTGGCTCTCGCTTCCCTAATCTATGTGTCAAGTTTGTCTCCAGCTCTTTCTCAATAGTGTAAGAGATAAAGGCAGGGCTGGCTACTTGGCCCTAGGGATCATCTTAAATACAAGTATAAAGGTCAAAACCAAAATTTAGTACATTTATCTACAAGTACTTTGGATGATCTAGAGAAAAAAAATTGCTTCTTTAAACCTCAAACTGTCCTTGAGATTAAAGAGTGGGTTATTCGTTTGTTTGTTTCCTGTCAGTTTCTGAAAGGCACCATGTATCTCCCGGAGGACAAAGCTGGCCATGTGCTTCTATGAAAAACTACAAAAGTGCCCCTGGCCTGCCATTTGACAGGTTTGAGGCAAGGAAGTGTCACAATCAGACTTCCGTATTATAGTCACCAAACCCAGGAGCCATGTGGACACATTATGAGAGAGGAGGTTGAGTGTTAAGGGATAACTTGGAGACAATGACAGTAATCACAGACACACAAAACACACACACACACAACAATCTAAAAGGGACAGGGTGAGTGCAAGACAGGTGAATAACCTAGAACCTTTCAGAAAAGACAGAATTTACACTTAAGAGTTATTACATATGGTGGCTGAGGAAGGAGCCTGGCACCACTCTGCATCTGGGAATACAAGAAAGGTAAGTTTCATTTCACAGGCAACAACCCAAGTGTGGCAAGAACTGCCAGTGTGAACATAGCCAAATACAGAGGGCTGGACACAGAAGACATACCTCTGTGTAGGCTGCCATGCAGCGACGGCTCCGTGGACACCAGTCTACACGGTAGGTACACTGTCTCCCTGCCTTCTCAGCAGGCACCTAACAAAATGAGCTGACACCTCTCCATGTAATTGGCAGTCCAGAACCATGAATGCTCTTATGGAAAGAACGTGGAATTGTGGGCACTGAAGCCACGGGTCTAAGTTCTGCCCTGCAGCTTCCTGGACGTAGCATCTCTACAGGTCGCTTACCCTCTCTGTCTTGCATTTGTAAACGGAGGCTGTTACACTTTATTTCAAAAGCCAGTTAAGGATATTAAACAAAACAATGCAATATAATATTTGCCTTCGCGCTTGTAGCATCTTGGACACTGGATCGTGGTCGTTCTCAAATACAGTAAGGAACACCAGACTCCCTAGGGTCAGGCCATGTCTCTACTATTCTGGCTATATGACCTTAATAAGCATATAGTGAGATGATAGCACCTAGTGCGCAGAGCAGCTGGGGTGACCGAGTGAGTCAGTGTCCATGAGCAGCGTCAGCACCACGTGATCTGCACACGGTGTACGTCTGCTATCTAAGCCTCAGTGCTTATCAGCCACATCATTGCTCTTCCCTCCCTTCCAAAGATCAACTTTAAAATTCTGTCCCGGTCACCACTTTCAGAGACGGGGAAAGGGAACAAAGACACACTGGCCCCTAAGGCACTGGATAAGAAACTTGCTGGAAAGGAAGACTAGTCAGGTTGGCAACCCTAAGCACGTCTGCAGCTTTATCCCAAGCTTAGGACGCCAGAGTCTGCAGTACCTTATGCTGGGGGATCTACCCGGAAGGCCAAAGCCCTCTGATCAAAGGGAAAGACTGCCACCAAGCGTGTCTAGCTGGGAAGGCGCCATCCAGAGACAGACTGAATTTCCAGACACTGTTTTCAAAGAGCTTCGGGGTTTTGGTTTGTTTGTTGTTTTTTTCCAGTGGTTAAAAACCACAGCGATGCTGAAGTTTGTCCTTCACTGGAAAGGGAGAAGAAGAAAGAAAATGGAGGAAAAACGCCGGGCAGTGGTGGCGCACGCCTTTAATCCCAGCACTCGGAGGCAGAGGCAGGCGGATTTCTGAGTTCGAGGCCAGCCTGGTCTACAGAGTGAGTTCCAGGACAGCCAGGGCTATACAGAGAAACCCTGTCTCGGAAAAACAAAAAAAAAAAGAAGAAAGAAAGAAAAGAAAGAAAGAAAGAAAGAAAGAAAGAAAAAAGAAAATGGAGGAAAAACAGCAAGAAAAAAAAAAAAACAACTAATAATTATTCTCTCCCAGCCTCAGCCGGCAGGGGGGATGGTAGTGAAGGGAAGCTACCAGCCAAGGGTAAGCATAGCATTTTTTTTCAAATATGCAAAGTGTTATCATATCTAGTATCTGACTGCAGTCAACCAAGGTCATGAACAAACAAACTAGTCTTTTTTTTTTTTTAAGGTGTGTGTGTGTGTGTGTGTGTGTGTGTGTGTGTGTGTGTGTGTCTGGAGTTAGCTTGGCATGCCAATGGGAGTGACTTTTCCAGGCTTTGCCCCCAGCCACAGCAGACTGAACCTGAGCTGAGTTCTTGGTGATTTGCTGCCTCCACCAGACTCCAGCGGAGAATATTTCCAAGTAAGTTTCAATGTATCTAAACCGGAGCGGATTCAAGAATGTTTAGCCTGGAGTAGGACAGAGGCCGATTGTAGATGGGCGCTGTTCACTGAAGCCACATTTTAACTAATTAAACATTTCCCGACTTGGAAAGCTGGGGTGAGTAAGGCAGGGTAAACGACACCTTTGGAGCTAAGCAGGTTTTAGATCTGTCTTGACCTGCTACCTGCACTGACCCCATGACCCAGGAACCAATCTCTTCCCTGACCCTACTTCCTTGAGTCTGAGTCACTTGATCCCCTGAGCTCATTTGAAGTGATGATGGCATTACCTGTCTCAGAGGCTGATGCCAGCCCCATCACGGTCCCCCCTGAGGTGATTCTTTGCCTCTGCTGTGACCATTTTCTGTAGGCATTAGTCCTGCCCAGTCCAGTGGGGCCGCTCAAGGTTCCCGTTGAAGTCTGAGCTCGAATCCAAGTCCAGATCCCTCTGCCTGCAACAAGTCTTACATTCACCATCTCCCAGGCTTACAGTGGTGTCTCTAAGAACCCCTCCTTTGGATACTGCTTCCTCAAAAATGCCATCTTGACCATCAGTTTTCTATTTTAAAAGGATGCCCTTTAAAAACGCGTGCCCTCTGAGAGTGCGAGGCCACTAGGAACCAAGAGTACCTCACTGGTGCACTTAGAACGCCTTGGTGTAGGTGACTCTGGATCACCCCTTGGACTGTGAGCTCTGCGCAGGCAGAGACCACGCCCCTCCCACCTCAGTAAGTTTCCATGCTTATCACAAGTCCAGGTGCTGTAACTCATAACTCTGCAAAATGAAAGACAGCTAGCAGGCGTCAAAGTTCCACTACATTTATGTAGTCTTGGATGAAAGCCCCCACGTGAGAACCCGGTGCTAGTCTGAGGTGCTCTGGCTGCTGAGTGACTGTCTAACACTCTTTAATCCAGACTCTATAGCCTTGAAACTGAGAACACAGGGTTGGTTTTGTTGTTGTTGTTTTGGTTTTTTGGTTTTTTTTTGTTTGTTTGTTTTTATGTTTGTTTATTTTGTTTTGCTTTTTTGCTGACCACCTATGGTATTCCAGCCAGGGCTCCAGCAAACCTTGTTACCTGGCTTATTTGCTCCTGTCCTTGCTGATCCAGCAGGTCTGTTGGGTTACCCTCTGCCAAATCTTGTTCTGACCTGCTGTCTCAGATACCAGAAAAGAAAGCTCTAGGCTAAGCACCCTCTCTCCCTCCCTCCTCCTCCCTGACACAGGTCGGATCATTTAAGAACATATTGGGAAGAGAATTATTTAAAACTCCCTCTCTGAATGGGCACTGGCGTCTGAACACCATTCTCATCCCATCTCTTCCAGAAGCCCTAGCCGGCTCCTCACTGCATACCACCAGAAACCCCAGACAACCTCCTCTGGTGGGCTCAGACAAAAGGTGGACGTGGAGGTGGCCACATTTCAGCCACCTTCTTGAAAGAATGGAGGTATGTCACCCTTATCTGGACACCTGGGGTTAATCCACAGACCCCACAGGGCATTCTCCCTTACAGATAAACTTTGTTTAGCTCACAGTTCTCCCAGTGGTCTGACTGCAGAAAGATCCAGACAGGGGACCATCTTCCCAGGGTTCTTGTCCTAGGAAAATGATTCTGTCTCTCCCACCCTATCTGTAGTAATATCAAGTGGTGGAACCCAATCTACAACCCTGTCCCCCTAACTTTGACTCAGAAGCCACCCCCTCCCCTGGGCCCCTGTCCTAGACTAAGGAAACTCCTAAGGGCTTTGTCGGAAGGTCCGCAGAGGCGGAGTCTCGTTCCTCACTGTAGTCTAACCCCAGTCATGGAAGAACATAGCGCCCATGAGCAGGAACTCTGGGAGCAGCTGAGCAGGGCTTTGGGACAGTTCTGTGTGAGGGCTAGTTTTCATGTCAACCTGACATAGGCTGGAGTCATTTGGGACCTTTCAACTGAGAAAATGTCTCCACCCGATTGGCCTAGTGCAAGTCTGCGGAGCACTTTCTTGATTAATAACTGACATGGGAAGGCCCATGCCATTGCGGAGAGTGCCAGGGTAGGTGCTCCTAGGTGGTATGAGAAAGCAGGCTGAGCAAGTCGTGAAGAGGAAGCCAGTAAGCATTGTTCGGCAGCCTCTGGGTCTGTTTTCACTTCCCTCAATTCCGACTACGTGTGAGCTGAGAGTTCTAAGCTGAAATAAAGCTTATCCACTCCAAGTTGCTTTTTGGTCATGGTGTTTTATCACAACGATAGAAAGCTTAACCAAGACGCTTTTCTCCTGGTCATATGACCTTGGTCATATATCTTAACCTACTCCTGCCTCGTCTCTTTCTTTATCATATGATGACAATAGCATCCAGGCCTTAAAGAGTTAAAATATTCACAGAGCTGAACTTTGCAAAGAAGAAACATAATTTAGCAATGGCTATATAGGGTTTTCTACAGTTTAGACATGTCAATTATGTTTCTGTTTACTAGCAACCAATTGCTGGTGCAGACATGGGGACATTTGCCGACATCATCGAAGAACAAGCATTCATTCCCAGAGATAGTGCAACCTGGAAATATTTTTTCAAAATGAGTCATGAGGGAGTCTCACTGTGCAGTTAGCACAGGAAGTTCTCCTAAGCAATGTGAAATCAACATATTTCTGTGGGGCGTGAAGGGATTTTCCTGTTTTCATTTCAACTGAAACCCCCAAACTGTAAACACTGAATACCGCAGGTTACAGGGACCTACTGGGTGGGTACCTTTGGTGGTTTGAACACACTTGGACCAAGGAGTGGCACTATTAGGAGGTGTGGCCTTTTGGAGCAGGTGTAGCCTTATTGGAGGAAATGTGCCATGTGGGGGTGGGCTTTGAGACCCTCCTGTGAAGCGGATGTTTCTGGTTATGTCCTGCAATGCAGACTCACATGGTGTTTTGCTGAGGCAAGACCCCTGGGAAAACATGATGTCTGGAGAGAGTGTAAATAGGACTCAGTGGACAGTGACAGGGAGCTTGCTTAGCTAGCCTTGCAATGCTCTCTTGGCCTTACATCTTTGCTTTGTTGAGAGAGGCACAGCACAGAACTTTTCCTGTGCATCATGGCTAGTTCTGGCCACTCCCACTGACTTGTGCTGATTTGGTGGAGGCCTGGATCCTGAACACTGCTGATTAGTGTTTGGTGTCCTGACATTACTGAACTGGACTGCTGGTATCCTGACAACGAAGGTTGGAATCTCCCCCAAAGAACTACTTGTAAGCCTGTCCGCAATCCCGTGTCCTATTTACCATCTTTCCCCCTCTACCTTTGAATGGTGAACTAGAAGAGGGGTTGAAAACCCCTAGTAAAATAGATTTTGAAAAATCTAAGCCTACACTCCTCTTAACAGCCTTGAAGACAGTCTTCTCTTGGCTGCCTTCTGACCAAGATGCAGAACTCTCAGCTCCTCACCATGTCTGCCTGGATGCTGCCATGCTTCCTGCCATAATAATGGACTGACCCTCAGAACCTGTAAGCCAGCCCTGATTAAATGTTATCCTTCATAAGAGTTGCCTTGGTCATGGTGTTGCTTCACAGCAAAGGAAACCCTAAGACAGTACCCAAACCCACCAAATGGTTCCCAAACTAGTTTGTCACAAGAGTACACAGAGAAGATGTGGAAATCCTCAGAAATGTATGTTCAAGGGATTCCTTAGGACAGAGATCAGTCAGCTATTCTCTGCCCTTGAGTGAAGGGGACTGTTCCTGAAGAATTGTGGGAGCCGGGCAGTGGTGGCGCACGCCTTTAATCCCAGCACTTGGGAGGCAGAGGCAGGTGGATTTCTGAGTTCGAGGCCAGCCTGGTCTACAGAGTGAGTTCCAGGACAGCCAGGGCTACGCAGAGAAACCCTGTCTCGAAAAAAAAAATTGTGGGAATGGATGAGCAAGGACCAGCAGGGTCTATCATGCAGCCAGCCTCACTCTTGGACATAACCTTCTGAAGCATCCTGACTGCCTTGGTTTGCATGTAACACTCATGAGCCTAGTAGTTAGTTACCATGGGATGTACTGGAAACATCACAGAAGGACCCTATCCCAGAGCAAGAGGCAAAATTAGTATTAGAAGCTAGGACTACAGCTCTAGAAACAGCTGTAGGATTAAAGAAAGACATGGATCATAAGAGGTTAGTGGCTGAGTGTATTGCCTTCAGCAACAGACAGTACTTCTGAGAAGCCCCACACATATGGCAGCAAAGTGTAGTGATAGCATAACTACCTCAAGGCCTGTTAGCCAAGAGAGACCCATGAAGAGAGTAGAAAGACCAAGATGGCTCCTCCTGTTTCCCTTTCTACCCCAACTCCAACACCTGAAAACCAAAGTCAACAAGACAGACTGAACACAAGCAAGTCAGGAAGACCCTCATGAGTCTAGACCCTCCTTCTCCACTGTGAGATCTGAGAGGTGAGTTATGGTCCAGTTCTCAACTTTCCTAATGCAGTGACCTTTAATGCAGTTCCTCACATCGTGGTGACCCCCCAACCATAAAATTATTTTTGTTGCTTCTTTATAACTGAAAATTTGCTACTGTTATGAATCATAATGTAAATATTTGTGTTTTCTTATGGCCTTAGGTGACCCCTGTGAAAGGGTCAACCCTCAAAAGGGTTGCAGCCCACAGGCTAAGAACCACTGCTGTGGCATCTTTCAATAATCACAAAAGCTTTGGTGTGTGTGCCATAATACTTGGTTTCCTTACCTGAAGATGATTAAACTTTAGGAAAAAAACAAAAAGCAAGCAAGCAAACAGACAAAACAAGAGCAAAGGTTAAGCATAGTCTGTTCTCAAGGTCATCATGGCAGAGAAAATGAAGCAGTTTTTTGTTTGTCAATATTGGGCTGAAAGGCATTCAGGATATACTGTAGTTTTGTTTTTACTGCCAAGGCACAGCCTCAGCAGGCTTGTTCTATATCAAGGGCCCTTGGTGTTGCTGCACTAGCCTGCCATAAATGCACTGTAAGATCCAAGGTTAATCTTTAAGCTCCACCCACCCAAGGACCAGGTAACTTCCTGGAATGCTGGGAGTTGTGGTTCTTGGAAAATAACAAAGCCACATGGGAAAATATGGTGGCCATATGAGTTTCCCTTAAAAGACGCCTCTGTAACATGTGTCTTGGGGCTACTCCGCTGGGAATTCCAGGGAGTATTCCTGAACAAAGTCCATCCTGGTCAGCGTTTAATTAAAGCTTGCTTCAAATTTGGCTCAAATGAATCTCAGGATTCATCATTAACATTTGGAAACCCCAGAGAGATAAGAAAAACATTACACTGCAAATTCTGGAGCTAGGCTCTCCACTCCAGTGCCAGAGGGAGTCCCCCCAGGCAGAGAGAGAGAGAGAGAGAGAGAGAGAGAGAGAGAGAGAGAGAGAGAATAGCCATGCTCAAAAAAGGGAACTAGAAAGCATTTTCTTTTTAATGGAGGCTTCTTTTTGGTAGGTCATAGAAGCCTTTTGTAGCTAGCTTCCTTTGACACTTTCTGCCTGGTTTCTAGATTCTGGTTATGGGGTAAACTGTCTGGGAATGGGGAAGACCTGGTGAGCCTGTGCACCCCATGGTCCAGGGGTTAATTCTGGTTATTTGAAGAGTTCAGCCAGAACCACCAGATTCTCTCTCCTGACCTTGGAGCCTTAAGAATGTCCTGGTGAGAGCAGGCACTGAAGTACAAAGTTTCATGTTCTGAGAGGCCCTGCTCGTCACAGGAGTCCAATGTCTAGGCTGCACCACAGAGATAAGGAACTGTAGAAAGGTTCCAAGACATGGGAGCTAAGCTGAGGGTTTGGATAGGCCCAGAGTGGAGAAGTTGGGGGATGACCTGAAGAGGCCCAGCCTGACAGCTTCCTAGTGTCTGGCTTGTACGAGAAGGCCGTAGAGGAAGTTTCTCTTGATCAGACTGGTAGACCTCGGAAGCAGTTGTTGTCTCTGCTGTCTTCTCTGCCTTGTGTCTTGTCTTATGTCTGGTCTATCTTTGTGTGTTACCACTTGGGGTGACTGTATTAGATGAATGGACACCAAGACTGACAAGAAGCTGGCATTGCTCTTGGGAGGTCGCCTCCTAAAACAGCAGAGCTTTGGGGACATGGGGATTCAATGACAGTAAGTGTCAAGTGCAGAAGGCAATGCTTGAGGCGCTGGTAGGCAGCTTCGAAAAACCCAGGGTACCCAGAGGGAGGCTGGCCGCCAGCCCGGATACAGCACCGCTGTGCTCGTGGGTACTGGAGTCAATGGCTGCCCTCACTCCTTGAAAGGACAGTGCTGGAGGAGGTCAGGGACGTTTTGTCTGTCTGTTTCGAATGTGTGGATGGGCCCACTGCATATTTGCTTCTGACTGGTCTTCAGGATGTGAGCTTCGTGTGTTGTTTCTTCTGTCAACAGTTTCCCAGACTCAGAGTTTATCTCTAGCTATTCTGGCCCCGGGATCTGATGTAATAGAGACTCAAATGTCTTTTGGGTTTGGTTCCTTTAACATTACCTATGCACAGTCTTTTCATTTTCAACCCTGTGCTGAGTTTTAAGCTAACTTTTTCTTACAGATATTACAGATTTTTAACCATACCCAATAAACCTATAAGTCAATAATACCTTCAACTGTCTTTCTTTCTTTCTTTCTTTCTTTCTTTCTTTCTTTCTTTCTTTCTTTCTTTCTTTCTTTCCTTTTTTTTTTTTTTCTTAAATCAGTTAAGGAGAGACATTTTTAAGCCAGTGGTTCTAAACTTTCCCAATTCTGAGACCCTCCAGCCCAGTTTCCTCATGCTGTGCTGACCCTCAACTGTAAACTGGCTCTCACTGCTACTTCACAGCAGCAATTTTGCCGTTGCTGTGAAATGCAGTGTGAACGCCCAACATGCAAACATTTATGTTCATGTTTGGTCACCATTAGTGATGGCCCTACTTTTTAACACCTTAATGATCCATTTATTAAGATCATGTATTAATAAAAACATTATAATAAAATATTCTATATATTTAAAATGTCCCCTAGCCTTATGAACTTAAATATTTTTAAAAAACTGTTCCTTAAAAGATATTGAGTTTCTGTGAAACTACAAATTTTTTAAAAGAAGTTTAAAATCTCTACTGTGTGCTCTCGCAATATCAAGATAAAATACTTTTTTTTTTAATTTCAAGAGTGAAGATACAGGGCACAGCCATTATCTGTAGAGGGCAAAACCAAGCTGCAACTGTGCAAACAGTCCAACACGGGAAAAGATGGAGGCCATATGGGTTTGTCCTTAAAAGCTTCTGTAACTGGCCTCAATGAGAGAAGACACACCTAACCCTTGAGAGTCTTGAGGCCCCAGGGAATGGGGAGGTCTGGTGGGGTGTGGAAGGGGAGGTGGGGGTGTGGCAGCATCCTCTTGGAGATGGTAGAGGAGGAATAGGATGAGAAACTGTCAGAGGGCAGAACAGGAGCGGGATAACGACTGGACTCTAAAAAGAGATTAAAGATATATATTTTTAAGTTTCTGTAACGTGTCTTGGGGCTAATCAGCTGGGAATTGCAGGCAGTGGTCCTGAACAAAGTCCATCCCAATCAGTATTTAATTAAAGCTTGCTTCAAATTTAGCTTGAAATTGTGAAACTGGTTTGTCTTTGTCGAATCTCAGGATTAACACCACCTACCCTCAAAAGATAGGTGGGGTCCGGCTGAGAAATTATCTTTTTCCTTCATCTCAGTGAATAAAGAAAAAGTCAGAATCAGTCCTTGGGTCTGCAAGGACTTCCCCCAGGATCACCACTTCAAAGTCCAAGTCTTCCAACTGCCTTGATTTTTCTCTAATGGGTGAGAAGTAGCATTCTGGGGAGAGGCATAATTGAGGAGAGAAAGCAATCTGAGGACTTTTCCCCAAGAAATCAAGGCTTTATCTGAAAGACAAGGACTGTGAGATTCAAGAGAACTATTAAGGAAGGAAGAAATTAACGTTCTTTCCTTTCTAAAACCAAAATATATAATCATCCTCAAACAATGGCAGCAATTATCAATAGTTCCAAAAGGCAATCAGGACCCAGCTACCTCTTGTCTGGTCTTTTCTCATGTCTCCAGGACAAACTCAGGCCATTTCTCAGGATTTATGCCACCTCATTACCACCCCCACCACTCTTGGAAAGCAAGACCCTGGTTTAGCCATGTGCCTGTTTCACGAGGACTCTGGCAAACAAACACACATTCCACACAGAAGCCAGAAGGGCAAGCTGCAAGTATTGGTCATGGCCTTCTGGTTCTCCATTCTTCAAAAAGCTTAGGGTCTGGTACAAATTCTGAATTCTCTGGAAATCACTAGAAAAGGCAGCTGGAATAGCCATGCCTACATAAAACTGCGACTGACCTGCTACTATTAACTAGTCTAAAAATACCATAAAGCATGTGGTTCCCATTACAGCCGGCCACAATGCCACTGTAGTGTGACAAGCGGCCTCCACGGCTACCCTCATTTGCATAATCTTAAATTACACTTGGGGTTGGATTCACTGATTTAAGAGCAAGAGCAGATGTACAGATGTCAGCACTGGGCCAAAGGCTTGAGACTGTGTGGGATTTGTACTCACAGTCACGAGGCCGATCTCTCTCTGGAGTCACATGACCAAAGTCTGGTCAGCACTACTGTCTCACATCATTTAACTGTGCTCATCTGGATATTCTTACACACAGCTGTCAGCCACGGTGATCATGAATATGAGCAGGTGGGCTCTCGATCTAACCACATGACGTCACAGCATTTGTAGTGTCATTGGTTAGTGACAAGCAGAGCTGGGCAGAGTCTCAAAGCCTGTCTCTTAAGGCCGTTTAATTGCAGGCAAGATTTCCACATCTCCAAGGCTTGCCCTTCTAATCTGCTAACAGAATGCTACAGATTATCGTTACTCTTACAGCATAAGCCGGTGTTTATCACACACAATATACAATTATGCTGACCCAGTGGTTCTCAACTTGTGGATCATGACCCATTTAGGTGGCTTATCAGATATCCTGTGTTGGCACTTTGTTTAGGCTCCACCCCACAGTTACCTGGCAACAGCCAGGCAGGCTCCGCCCCACAGTTGCCTGGCAACAAGCCAGGCGTGCCTGACTCACTATAAAAGGGGCTGCTTGCCCCCTCCTCCCCCTCTTGCTCTCTGGCTCCTGCTTCCTTACCTTCGTCCCATTCCCTCCCTATGCCCTGAATAAACTCTGTTCTATACCTCAGGGGGAAGGGATGCCTCAGCACGGCCCGCAGAGGCTCCTTCTTCCCCACACCTTACAGCACAGCCATCAAACACATTCCTTCTTTCTCTACCTTTTTATAAAGCACAACATCCTGCGTATCAGATATTTACATTAAGATTCATAACAGTAGCAAGATGACAGCTATGAAGTAGCAACAAAACGTTATGGTTGGGGGTGAGCACACATGAGGAACTGTATTGAAGGGTCGCAGCCTTAGGGACGCTGAGGACCACAGCTCCAACACATCTTGCTCCAAGCCCTATTCTACTTAACAAGCACAACAGAATTGATGTTTACTCCCTTTATAGAAGAGAATGCCGAGGGCCAGACATGTTGATTTGCTCGCCAATGTCACATGACAACGAAGTGAGTGAGTTGAGATTTGAACGTGGGTCTTATTCGTGTCAAAGTCTGTGTCCACACTCTCAGCACGAAGACTTCAAGCAAAGAACAAAAGGGTTAAGGGTGAGAATTCCACCTTTTTCTTGCTGAAACTCTCTAGACTCCAGTTTCTCACTTTCAAACACTACCTGCCCCCGGATACTACTATAAAGTTTAATTAGCTTGATACGGAAGTGACTGATGTAATAACACTTGGCACTTGATCGCTCTTCTGCAGACATATATTATCTTTATAGCTCTCAAACAGCTGACACATAAATGATGAGGAAGGTGGAGTGTGGTGCCAGGGAAGGGTAGTGATTCCCCCCAAAAAACCAAAAAAACCAGACAGGACCCGATCTGATGCTACTCACAACAGACTCTCTATTCTAGTCAAGCTAGCTCGCTCCTCCCCCCCAATGCACCACCATCATGCAGGACAGTTTTGGTGGTGGGGAGCCCAGAATATCTATTGGGGCAAGGTTTTATAATAAGTAGCAAGCGGGGGAGGGGGGGTAAGTGTGCAAGCATCTCATTGGAAAGCTACTGTGGCCTTCAACGTAATTGGCTGGTGCTGGGAGTCACATCATAAGCTTAACTTCTGCTCCCCTCTGCATTGGTGGACGTTAGGAAGGGGGTGGGCTTGTAACCTGGGGTGCAGGTTTGTTGAATAACCTGGAAACACTGGTCTTGTTGAGGGTGTAACCTGGAGATGCTGGTCTTGTTGGGGATTAGCCTAGAGACTGGAGCTAGGCTTGAGTTTTGTTGGGGGCAACTTGGAAACTAATGCTAGGTACCAGCCTGTTAGTTTACCTGAGTTCAAACCTAGGTCAGGTTCTCTAAGATGGAGTCTGAACTTAAGAGATTTGGCCTCTCGAGAGCTGGAGTTAGAGACTGGAGGAGCACAGGAAGCCACCAATGACGTTCTGCTCCGCAGGGGTGAGGGGGCAGTTATAACACCCTTAGGATTAAACTGTCAGAGGTGACCAGGGATACTTTCTAGAGTGCTATGTCCCTTCTCATGCAGATGGAGGGACCTCAGAGACATCAGGGTTTACAATGTTTACATGCCTGTTTTATATTCACAGCCCATCAGACCAGGAACCATCTGGATCAGAAACAACGCTAAACAGGCAGATGTCTCATCTGCTGGCTGAAAGCATAAAAGGAAGACAAGAGTTGCTTAGCAGTGGTTTGGTCCAGGCCCATTACTCCCTGAAGACATTGATGGGATCACTAAGGGAGGTCACATGACGACCTGACGCAGACCAGCTGGCTCACAAGGAGGTGAAAAACCTTGTGCACCACTGTCATGAGAGTGGTTCAGGTCTCATCCATTTTAGATCAGAACCGTACCTTAGGGAAAGCTTCCCAGATGACAAGCCTTCATTGCTAAACTGACCTGTCTGGGAATTTCTTAGAAAGCTTTGTCAACGAGGAAAGTCCTGAGCTTAAAGCAGTGGTTCTCAGCCTCCCCAGTGCTGTGACCCTTTAATACAGTCCCTCATATTGTAGTGACCCCCAACCAATAGCAGACTGAGAAACTGGGGACATTAAATTAATAGGGACCTGGGAGAAAGCGTCCCAGGGAAATGAGATCCAGAGGCCTGGGAGAGAAGAGCTCAAGAGATATCGGCACTGGAGGAGAACTGACATTCTCTTCGCTAGAAACCAATGGTGCAGTAAGTTCTAGGTTTAAAAAATCTGCTATGCTCCGCAAGAATTAAGTCCCTTGTTTTCTCAAATACCCCCCCCTTTTAAAAAAAAATAGCTATACACAAATCTTTCTATAAGCAGCATCTGAGGAAGATGGAAAAAGTACTTTTGTTTAAGCTTCAGGAAAGAAAGTCACCTAAATGACTTTGGCTTATATAGAAATAAGCCAAAAAGCAGAAAGCTTGGGGAAAAGTAACATACCCCACACACATGCCACGTAGTTCATGACCTCACCTACCCTACCTAATCACGTATGCCACGTTCCCTGCGTACTCAACGTACCCCACGTAGCTCACATTCCTCACCTACCCTACCTAACCACGTATGCCACGTAGCTCGGGTACCTCTGCACCAGAGAACTTTCATGGAGGACAGATAACATCTCAGCGTCAGTCTTTTGCACAAGCAACAGAATCTGTACTGATAACTGTCATGACCAATAAACTATCCCACTTAAGGGACACCCAAGAAGAAGACACGGCTGTGTTACATTAAGTGTATAATGCAAATATCTCTCTTATTAAAGATTAGGTAATATCCTACATATCTCTCCTGAAGCCACTGCTGTTACCAAAAATATTCTAATAATCACTAAGGGAACAGCTGGCGTGATTCGAATATAGCCTTTGCAGCTAGAAAAAGCCATCCCCCCCCCCCCCCAGTGCTGAACTGTGTATGAAATAGTCACCTGTGCAATTCTCTTCTTTACTACAGAGACAAATCTTTCTGTCAGGTTTTGAGGGAAATGAGAAAGAGCCTTAGGTTAACAGGATTCGAAAACAGCATGCTTTTGCAATGGTGTAATCTTTACAAGGGTCCGGGACCAAATTATTGTCTCACATTTACCTTTGGACGCTGGAGGTCATGACCTTGGGGAAAGCTGCATTTTAAGGATTCAGGAAATACCACTGGAGGGCCCTGGCTACAACTTTGCTGAGGGAATGTGTGGTGGTTTGAATAAAAACCGGCCGGGCAGTGGTGGCGCACGCCTTTAATCCCAGCACTTGGGAGGCAGAGGCAGGCGATTTCTGAGTTCGAGGCCAGCCTGGTCTACAGAGTGAGTTCCAGGACAGCCAGGGCTATACAGAGAAACCTTGTCTCGAAAAACAAAAAAAAAAACCAACAAAACAAAAACAAAAACAAAACAAAACAAAACAAAATGGACCCCCACAGGCTCCTAGGGAGTGGCACTATTAGATAGGCCCATGATGGAAAAAGTGTGCACTGGCTGTGGGCTTTGAGGTTTCAGAGGTTCAAACCCAGTTACTCTCTCTTCTCTCCCTGCCGCCTGAGGATCCAGGTGCAGAACTCTCAGCTACTCTGCAGCACCACGCCTGCCTGCATGCTTCCCGACACGATGATAATGGACTAAATCTCTGAATTGTAAGCCAGCCCTAACTAAATGTTCTCCTTTCTAAGAGTTGCCATAGTCATGATGACTCTTCACAGCAATGAAAGTCCTCACTAAGACAGAATATTTCCTAAAAACCTCTACACATGATGACAGAATTATTGCACATTGTGGTGGACACTGGACATCAATTGTCTGATCAACTGAGCCACGGTCTCTTGTAGGTAGTTGTAAAGAATTATGTTTCTATATGGATCTGGGCAGGCTCTGAAACATCCCTCGTGACAGTCTTCCTTAACCTTACTCTTTTTGCTTGACACAGTCTTACTGATGATGGCATGTGAGGCTTGGAGACCCGAGCCTCCCGTTTTCAGAGATCAGAATTGAATGCAGTGACAGTAAGGGTTACACTGTCAGCAGAGTCAGTCTGGAAATATCTGAGCAATGAGAACATCAGGATAGAACATCTTAGCATGCCCTCCATCTCACCGGAAACCCACCCAGATAGAGAGCATTGGTGTTTCCCTCACCAAGGTAAGTCTGTTAAAAAATAAACTTAAGTCCACTAGAATGTAAAGAGTTTCTTTGATCAGGAGGTAACCCCTCAACCAGACAGCTACAGACAGCAGCAGTGCAGGGTGCACCGGAGCGGCCTGTGAGGACAGCACTCACAGTGCAGATGAGAGCGCAAGCAGAGAAATGTTTGACTCGCCAAGTTCAGGTCTTTGCCTTATTTTGATTATCTCAGAAAAAAAGGTCTCTGTTTATGGCAACGAACACCCAGCCAGCTGCTTCCGATCCGGAGAATCTTAAGTTTCATTTTGTTTACATAGGGATCCAGGACCTTGGAGCCACCTTGACCAAATGGCCTTCCATTGAGTTCTTTTAACCGGTCTGGTTGACTTTGAGGGAGCAGGATTTAACCTGATCATCTTGGTGGACCTCGTACCAGCATCCCAGCACCCAGCATGGTGATTTGTATTGGTCAAAATCATCGTCTTATATTTAAAAAAATAAATAAACAAATAAATCACGATTCCCAAACGTAACACTCTGGTTCTTGACACACCAGAGCCACCTTGAGTGTTCCCAGGTCCCCTCACGCATGCTTGCCAGTAGGGACAGCTCTTTGTATGTGCAATGTCTGTTTTTCTTCTGTTGTCATAGGAGCTGGGAGGAACTGTGCAGATTGGCTGGGGATTGTGAACAGCAGGTTATGCTCTTAAAGAATCCTGATTATCCTTGTGACTGAAGCACATACCCATCTACTTACCATCTTCTCCTCTCTTACTGAAAGGGTTTCACTGTCCTTTCAAGGTTCTTGGGAACAGAAAGCGTGTCTTGTTAAACTTATTATTCACTGAATTTTGTTGTTTGTCTAAAACAGTTCAAATATTCTAAATTTTTGAACAGGCTTAAAGGTTGAGCGCATCCCTCCCTCACCTCATTTCTCCCTGCGCTCTCTTTTTGATGAAATGATGCATAAAACATGATACCCCAAAATCTGTCACGTCCGCATGAGGGTTAACTTGAGCTGAAGACATTTGGGGATCCGATAGACGCAGAAAGGTGTCTTCCCAGAGCGACTAGAAATTGCTCTGCTTGTGGTTGTATTAGCTCAGGGCACTGTCAGTGTAGTGTGGTAAAAACCCAACTTACAGAACTCTGAGTTAAACAGGAGTATACCGGTTCTCAACTAAAAAGTGGAGGAGGAGGCTTCTCAGGCTGAGGTGTGTCTGGATTCAGCAGATTCGGTGACGTCATGGAGATAAGGATGGACCTTCGCTCATTTTCAAGTACAGCATCCCTCCTCTCTAAAGCTTGCACCATAGGCAGTAGCTGGGGGCGGGGCTGCAGGTTTAATTGACTCCTTGATCACATGTTGCTAAACTGCCTTCTTCGGGGATCAGGGGTAAACAACATCTACCCCTCCTTCCACTAAAGGTCCCAATACACACACTGACAAATCAAGGCCCTATCTCACCAAAATTCACTATGGGAATCCCTTGAGTTTACTGGACTTATTCACAGAACATTGATCAGGGGTTACAGACAGGGGTGTTGGTGCTCCACCCCAAAAGGGAGCACCTGGAAAGCTTGTACCAGGTAGGAATGGAAGCTTCCCTGTAGTTGAATAGATGGAGACATTCCTTCACCACCCACACAACTCCCAGTCTTCGACAGGCTATATACTCCAGGCCACATGTAATTAAGACAGCTTACATACAACAGGTAGAAAGCTACTGGATACTCCAACATCGTGTGACCCTCTCCAGCCTCCCCACAAGTGGGTGTCAACAGTCCCAGCTGAGATGATCCCTTCCACAAGGAGATGCAGTTGAACTCCCAAAGAAGGTAGTTGTGTGGCCCAGAGAGCAGTCAAGCACAGCTAAAAGACACATTATCCCATGTGTCCCTTATCTGTGACTCCAAAGGGCCCTGGATGGCTATGCTTGAACTCAGTGCCCACCTGAGGCCAGATCACTGTGTGCGGAGGACTGAACGTGATGGTCTAGTCCAGGAAAATGGTGAGGAGCTTGGCAGCCCCACCTGAGAACAGAGAGAGATTTCCCAGCTGACAGCTCTGGGCAGACCGAGTTGTTTACATGCCAAGGAAAGATCTCTGTAGAACACCCATCCCTTCAACCACTCCTGCCACCACCTCCCCACTTAGGGCCTAATCCTAGACTTTTACTGAAAGGTCTAAAGAAGTCCTTCCTGGTCCTAGTTCAAAGCTGAAACAGAAACAAAGTATAAAATCTCAAAGGGTAAAACCCCGTTTATGGTCGGAAAGCCAAGCACGGCAGACATTAGAATCAAATAAAAGGCTTCTGAAGGTTCCACTTGGCATGGATGAGTCGTTTAACCTCCATGGGTCAGGCTCACTTGCTCAGCAGAGTTGGAAATCTTCAGACAGGATAATTTAAGATCAGGGAGAAAAAAGTAGCAATTTTCGTCCAGAGGAAAAAAGATGGCATCAGTTCCCAGGATTGGATACCACCCAAGAAAAGCCATTACCCACGGTGACATGTGAAATATCTGCTTTGATTTCTTACTGGAGATCATTTAGCACTGTCAGGACGGAAGACACCAAAGTCCCCCCTGCTTGTCAAAATGCCGTTACAAGTATAATCCTGTCAAGAGGAAATCCACTTCCATGGCAAGTGCCACGGAGCTCCTGATGGAAAACAGATACATCTGCTAGCTGGGGAGAACAAAGAAAGGACTGAACTATATGGGAGAGGGAAAGATGTCTCACCCATTGCCAGGTTCACGGCCAAGCCGAGGTTCTAGAACAAAGACAGAGGGATGAACGGTGCCATAGCATACAGACGTATGGGGCACATGCTTTACACAGGAGACTTCATAAGAAAGAGAGACTCAGAGAAACAAGGAAGCACTGGACAGGGGAAGTGTGTGTGTGTGTGTGTGTGTGTGTGTGTGTGTGTGTGTGTGTGTGTGTATGTGTGTGTGTGTGTGGTGTGTGATGTGTATGCATGCTTGTATATAATATGTGTGTGTGTGGTGTATAGGTGTATGTGGTGTATAGTGTGGTGTGTCTGTGTGTCTGTGTGTCTGTGTCTGTGTGTCTGTGTCTGCGTATCCCCAGAGGACAACCTAACAATCATTCCTCAGGCCCCATCCAGCTGGGTTTGTTTGGTTTTGTTTGAGACAGAGTCTCTCACAGGGCTGGAAATAGCCAAGTAGCCTAGATTGCCTAGCCAGTGGACCCCAAGGATCAGTCTGTCTCCGATTTTCCAGCATTGAGGTTAAAAGTGTTGTACCAGGAAGCGTTAGAGAGCTCCAAAAGACCAACCAGGAGCCGACTCTGATGCAATAACATTAGGGTCTCTTTATTTACAAGCTCAAGTCTCAGTTTACTCACTGCTAACCCACAGGACTGTTTGGGAAGCAGCCCTGAACTCTCACTGGGACAAGGTTTTATAGGAAATGGCAAGCAAGGGGTAGAGGGTTCTAGCCTGGCAAACATCTAACTGGGGGGCTGTTGTGGCTTTAACATAATTGGCTGGGTGCTGGGAGCCAAGACATGAACTTCTGTTTTCCTCCTGACTGGAGGTTGTTAGGAGGTGAAGTGTCAGAGGCAGGCTTGTAATCTGGACATGCAAATTTGTTAGGGAATAACCTGGAATCTGATATTAGTGGCAGATCTTGTTGAGGGCCCGGGGTAACCTGGAAACTGGTGCTAGGTACTGGCCTGTTAGTTAACTCGAGTTCAACCTTAGGTCAGGTTCTCTAAGATGGAGTCTGAACCCAAGATATTGTCTCTCAAAAGTATGCACTGCCACACCCGGCCTTTTTTGCTTGTTTTAAACGTCTTGTTTGTAAAGCAAACACTTCACCAGTGTGGCCCCAAACCTGCATTTTCTTTATACAGACTTTGATAGAGAAGCAGCCAGCCATAGGTTGTACGGTTAGATAACAAGTTATAACTGAGCAGTAAGGAACAGGGGGGAGGGGGAGACACAGCAGGGCCTGCTGTGCCAGTTCATCTCTGTGTCTTCAAAGACGAGGGTAGTTCTTTCCCGTGGATTGAAGGAAGCACATCTCCTGTGACTTGCTTTGGAGGGAAAGGGGTAACAATGTAACGGTGACAGGGTCTGTTGGGCTCTGCTGCTTTTCCAAGTGCCTAGATGTCAGAGAGAGAGAGAGAGAGAGAGAGAGAGAGAGAGAGAGAGAGAGAGAGAGAGAGAGAGAGATTCTCTGGGTCTCCCTTATAAAGTCTCCGATCTGCTATATAGCATGTCAAAAACCTGGAAGAAATAAAAGAAATGAGGGAAGTGGAGGTAGAGAGAATGAGGAAGGGAGGAAGGAAGGAAGGAAGGAAGGAAGGAAGGAAGGAAGGAAGGAAGGGGAAGAAGGAAGGAGGGAGCAGAGGAGCAAGGAAGTAAAAGTAGGGCGAGAAAAGCAGAGCTTGCTTGTAGCTGGCCCTTCGGATTTACACCACAAAGTTTCATGGCTAAAAGTTCAGGATTTGGAACTAGAGCTGTGAGGTTAATGAGGGTCACATCTCTCCACCTTGCAGCTACCTGCACTGGACGATTTAACCTCCTGTTGTCTCAGATGCTTCTTCTGAACCACACAGAGAAAACTATCCGGTGAATGAAATTGCCATCAGTGTGATCAAAAGCGGCTGCAGTGCTGAGTACTCAGGAAGTGACATTAGGTGCCCTGGGCTGCAGCTCACTGTCCTCAAGGCTCCATTGAAAGCATCCTTACTTTAAAGCTCATGAACCTTAAAGTCCAGAAGCAGAAATCTTCAGGAGGTGGTGTTCACGTGTGTGTGATGAGGAGGACGCTTGGAAAGTGAGAGCCCACATTTGAGAAAGTCAGCACCACTGGCCAGCCTGCTCTCTGCAGAACACTAGAGGTCATTGTTGGCACTGAGTCAGCTAGCCCTGAGGATGCAGAATTCAGTGTGACAATTTTTGTCATCAGCCCCACTAGATGTCTCTTTAATAAAATTGTAGGCATTCAGTACCCTGGTTCCATGCAGTTGGTGCCCAGGCATTGGACGCAGATTTTAATAGACAAGTTCCTTGAGTGGACAGGCATTCTGCAATCTCATACACACACACACACACACACACACACACACACACACACACACACACACACACACACACACGATCCTAAAGAAAGACATGCTCTTTTCCAAAACCATTGAGATGACATGAGAGAGAAGCAAAGGTGACAACACCTTTATTTCAATTAATTAGAAACCACAGAAGGTCTTGGAAGCCATGAGGGCGATGCCATTTGATAAGATAAACTGTAAGGCTGCTCCTAAGTCACTAGGTCAGCAGTGAGTTAAAGATGGGCTCTTATGCCGGGCAGTGGTGGTGCACGCCTTTAATCCCAGCACTTAGGAGGCAGAGGCAGGTGGATTTCTGAGTTTGAGGCCAGCCTGGTCTACATCGTGAGTTCCAGGACAGCCAGGGCTACACAGAGAAACCCTGTCTCGAAAAACCAAAAAAAAAAAAAGGTGAAGAAGAATCAAGTAAGTTAGCTGTGCTGGCTGGTTTTGTGTTAACTTGATGCAAGCTAGAGTCATCAGAGGAGAAGGAGCCTCAGCTGAGGAAATAGGTTCATGAAATCTGGCTGTAAGGCATTTTCTTAATTAGTGATTGATAGGGGAGGGGCCAGCCCTGGGCTGGTAGTTCTGGGTTCTATAAGAAAGCAGGCTGACTGGTACAGTGACAGGCAGGTAGATCAATGGAATAGAATTGAAGACCCAGAAATTAACTCACACACCTACGGTCACTTGATCTTTGACAAAGGAGCTAAAACCATCCAGTGGAAGCAAGACAGCATTTTCAACAAATGGTGGTGGCTTAACTGGCAATCAACATGTAGAAGAATGCAAATTTTCCATTCCAAATGATCCATTCCTATCTCCCTGTACAAAGCTCAAGTCCAAGTGGATCAAGGACCTCCACATAAAACCAGATACACTGAATCTAATAGAAGAGAAAGTGGGGAGAAGTCTCGAACACATGGGTACAGGGGAAAAGTTCCTGAACAGAACACCAATGGCTTATGCTCTAAGATCAAGAATCGACAAATGGGACCTCATGAAATTGCAAAGCTTCTGTAAGGCAAGGGACACTGTCAATAG
>CM052707.1:65949071-65976094 GCA_028551405.1 Uromys caudimaculatus | reverse complement strand
GTTCCACCTCACACCAGTCAGAATGGCTAAGATCAAAAACTCAGGTGACAGCAGATGCTGGCGAGGATGTGGAGGGGATTGCAAGCTGGTACAACCACTCTGGAAATCAGTTTGGTGGACCCTCAGAAAATTGGACATAATACTTCCTGAGGACCCAGTTATACCACTCCTGGGCATATACCCAGAAGATACTCCAGCATGTAATAAAGACACATGATCCACTATGTTCATAGCAGCCATGTTTATAATAGCCAGAAGCTGGAAACAACCCAGATGTCCCTCATCAGAGGAATGGATACAGAAAATGTGGTACATTTACACAATGGAATACTACTCAGCTATTAAAAACAATGACTTCATAAAATTCACAGGCAAATGGATGGAACTTGAAAATATCATCCTGAGTGAGGAAACTCAGTCACAAAAGAACAAACACGGTATGTACTCACTGATAATCGGATATTAGCCCAAAAGTTTGGAACACCCGTGATTCAATTCACAGTAACTGTTGGACTGAGTGTGGGGTCCCAGATGGAGGAATTGGAGAAGGGACTGAAGGAGCTGAGGGAGTTTGCAGCCCCATGGGGAGGGAGCAACAGTGTTAACTGGTCAGGCCCCCCAGTGCTCCCAGAGTCTGGACCACCAACCAAAGAATGCATATGGAGGGGCCCATGGTGCTGGCCACATATGTGGCAGAGGAGGGCCTTGTTGGTCATCAGTGGGAGGAGAGGCCCTTGAACCTGAGAGCATTAGATGCCCCAGTATAGGAGAATGCCAGGGAGGGAAGATGGGGGGGGGATGCCCTCGTAGAGGCAGGGGGAGGGGGAGGGGATAGGGGGTTTCCAAAGGGGAGACCTGGAAAGGGGAAAACATTTGAAATGTAAATAAAGTATTAAATAAGAAAAAAAAGAAGAAGAGATGTGGGAACCAGAAAAAAAAAAAAAAAAAAAGAGCCGGGCAGTGGTGGCGCATGCTTTTAATCCCAGCACTTGGGAGGCAAAGGCAGGTGGATTTCTGAGTTCGAGGCCAGCCTGGTCTACAGAGTGAGTTCCAGGACAGCCAGGGTTACACAGAGAAACCCTGTCTCCAAAAAAACCAAAAAAAAAAAAAAAAAAAAGGAGAGAAAAAAAGAAAGAAAGAAAGAAAGCAGGCTGAACAAACCATGTGAAGCAAGCCAGTAAGCAGCACCCCTCTGTGGCCTCTGTATCAGCTCCTACCTCCAGGATTCTGCCCTATTTGAGTTCCTGTCCAGACCTCCTTCACTTCGCTGTGGAAGTGTAAGCTGAATAAACCCTTTCTCTCCAACTTACATTTTGCTCATGGTGTTTTGTTACAGCAATAGAAACCCAATTAAGACAATACCTAAGGCTGCCTTTAAGCTTCCATATACACATTGCATATATATATATATATATATATATATATATATATATATATATATATATATATATCAGACTATTCAATCACACTGTGAACCCCAAGATTGTGTTATTTACTGAAAAAAGAAAAACATTTCTAGTTGTGGTTTGGCTCAGCCTTAGCACGTACTTCCTGACTGGAGTATACACAGGCCCTTATCACACCTTCCATCCCAAACAATGAAGGTAAAGTTAGTTGGTGGAAGAAAGCATCCGTGTTTGTAAGTGATATCTAATTGAGTGGCAGACAAAGTGATGAATCAGGGAAAGATTTGACAGAATAGGCTCTGCCCAGCTCTCCTGAGAAGAGAGGGGAAAGGGAGTTGACTTAAGGGGTAGGGAAGGAAGAAGGAGGAGGCAGTTTTACCAGTAGACTTTTATAAGAAGGATTGAACAGAGAACAAGCTAGACACAGGTGAAGACAGAATGAGCCAGAAGATTAGAACAGATTGTCAGAGTTTGTTTGAGGTCAAGCAGAGCAATACAGGAGGAGCAAGAGAAGCCAGATTCAATCAGTTACCATGGAGAAGAGTTTTGAGCCAGGAGAGTTGAGTTAACCATCCAGCAAATGCTCAGAAAGCACAAGCAAGGGTGAGCTTATTCAGCAGCAAGTCTCAGATGCAGAAAACATTCTAGGCCTAGATGAGATTGAACAGAGGCCAGAAGCTTCCTGGACTAGGCCGCGAAGATGGCAATTGCATCAGGCTAATAAAAGTTCCATTTACACATACATGTGTGTGACATATATATCACATACAATAAGCAAATACCAACTGGGATGACCAACTGCCAATTGATCCTGTGGAAGCAATCTCTCCCCTCAGTGAGGGGTTGCTCTAACTGGATATATTTAAGAATTCACATGACCATATTCTATCCTTAGCTACAAAACTCTCAATGTCATCTGTGTCCCACACCCATCTACCAATAGGGAGAGAAGATGCTGTCTTGGACAGGTGGAAGGGAGTCCTGGTCTCTGTAACTAATTCATCTCTCATTCAGTACTTTATCTATGCCTCCTATTCTAGAATGTTCTTCCGTCTCTGCTTAACTTGGCAACATGAGTCAGCCTCCTCCAGACCTGTGAAGAGGCATGGAACAAGACTATGGTCCTTGAGGTACAATGCTGAGCCCCATTTTGAGAAGAGTTCCCTTGTGACATGTTTCTGTAGACAGCAAGCTGTCTCCTGAAGTACCTCCTGCTAATTTAGAACTTATGTACTTTGGTTTTTGATTTCTGTGGAGTCTTCTGTCCTGTTTTTCTGTTGAAACTAATTGGCTTTCCCTGTAAGTATCCTTTTGCAACACTGAGAGATGGCGTTCCATAATAGTGCTCACTGAGGAAATTTCCTAGAAAAAAAATGCAAAACAGTACATTATGTATGCATTGTGCAGCCTTCTTATTCACAGAGGAAGCTAACTCTAATTTCCAGCACCAATAGCTAAATAGCAAAGGTCAGATTAGCCACAGAAGCTAAATGTATGCATCCATTAAGCAGGATTTCAGATACCTCAGGTTGATCTTGAACTCACTATGTACCTTGAGGACAGCCTTGAACTTCTGATCTTCCTGCCTTACTGGCACAGAGCTGGGATTACAGATGTGCACCACCATGCCCAATTTGTAGAGTGCTGGGGGATCAAACCTGGGCTTTATACATGCTAGGCAAGCACTGTACTAACTCCACAGCAGATACCAATACTGAGTGAGCACTTACTTTATGACAGATGTAATTTCACAGCTTAAGGCACAACAGAGAAAAACTTGACTACTGAGAACTCACAGGCTGCAAACAAACACACAGTTCCATGCAGAACTCACTGAGGTGAGCACAGTAAAGAAAAAGCAAGGGATCACAGCATGCTGGTGGGAGTGGCCACAGCAAGTTACACTGAGAACATGACAATTGGTAGGAGGCAAGGTGTGATGGTTTGTATATGCTGGGCCCAGGGAGTGGCACTATTAGGAGGTGTGGCCTTGGTGGAAGAAGTGGGTTTTAAGATCCTCATCCTAGCTACCTAGAACTCAGTCTCCTGTTTGCCTTTGGAGCAAGATGAAGAACTCTCAGCTCTTCCAGTGCTATACCTGCCCAGATGCTGCCATGTTCTCACCTTGATGATAATGGACTGAACCTCTGGACCTGTAAGCCAGCTCCAATTAAATGTTGTCCTTCTAAGAGTTGCCTTGGTCATGGTGTGTGTCCACATCAGTAAAACCCAACTAAAACACAAGGGAGCAACCACATTGTTTTACACACACACACACACACACACACACACACACACACACACACACACCAGAGGACTGTTGCAGACAAAACAGAACAAGCGTAAAAGTCTTGGGGTGAGAGCAAGTCTGAGAAATAGAAAACAAAAAAACAAAAAACAAAGAACAAAGAATGCATTGTAGCTGAGATGTAGCCAAAAAGAGGGAGAAGGAGGCAACATTACAGACATAATAGCAAGAATGGAATCTGATCAAGACAGAGGCCTTGGAAATGGGACCATTCCCCCAAATAAAGAATAATCATGAATCTTATTTCAGAGCCATGCCTGGATCTTGTCCCCTCACCCCACTATTTTCAAAACGTGTGTTGTTACTGATATTTTCATGGGACAATTAAGGGTCTAAGCATCCACGAGGAGTGAGTTAGGCATTGTGAGGTCACCTCACGTACTGTGTACACCAGTCTCCTCACGTGTTGCAGCTGTGATGATGACACATGCACAATTCGAAAAAACAGGAAGAGCTCTGGAAACGTCAGAGTTTTTACTCCTCCCCTAGAACTTTACCCTAGAAGTAAACAGGTGCCTGAGTCACGTGCCTGGGATCCAATCCAAATGTTTGTAGTGATGAGCTAGTTTTTATTTACCCACATGCACCATTCATATTGCCTGCAGTGATATGTTTTTGGCAGTGAGGTATGGTCCCAGACTCTGTAAAGCAGTCCATAGTACAGTGACTGTGCTCAGTACCGCTTTTCTAAATCCATCTGAATCTTGATACACGGATTCAGCCATACTTGCGTGTGGCAGCGAGAGACAAGGACTGTGTGCTGCTTGAGTTAGGGCAGGTGAGAGTCCTTGTTTAACGCCCACTGTGCTTTTGTTGGCCTGGATTCCAGTTTCACAGTAAAGTCAGACATCTGACATCCAGCCGCCAACTTCTACCCAGCCAGAGGAAAGAAAGTCTTTCTGGAGACAGGCAGCTTCTTCGGGTCACAACTAATCCAAAAGTTATTGGGGGTGACAGCAGCTGTTGTTTTCACTGGGAGTGTTGACTCAGAGTTTCAGCAACCACCCCCTTCACCATGTGGCCATAGTCTTTGGCACAGGCCAGTTCAACGTCACCAAAGTGAGTAGTCATGAAAGCAACATTTTGTTCTGTGCCTAACAAGTTTAAAAAGCTCACCAACCCACCTGGCATGGACACTCAGCATGTACCCATTTCTCTGAGCAGATGTTGGATGACCAGCATTGCGGGGATAATAACTACCTGTGATTATGCTCCCTGGCAAAGCAGAATATTCTGTGAGGGAACCAAAGGAAGTCATGGACAGGATGGAGCTGCAGCTTTGGGAGCCTCAGGCTTCAAGGACACAGCAATAGGTATAGGAGAGTGCAACCACCCTCGATTACTTACTGGGTCAAGGTTACCTGACATAGTTAGTCCAGGAATTAAATAAGACACCAGACTCAGGTTGGAAGGGCCATAGCAAGATTGAGGCTGGGACAATTTTGTTGAGAGCAATCAGACTTTTTATACTCTTATCAGAAAGAGAATATAATAGTAATTGCCAGTTGCCAGGATACAATGATGTCTGCGAGCTATACAGAGTACAATTTTTTTTTTTTTTTTTTTTTTTTTTTTTGTCAAGCTTCCATGCTTCCTTGACTTCTGAGAGAACATACAGAGAAACACAGTAGCCTGAATACTTCACTGCCGGAAGGAGTGCACTGGTTTCTCCAGATCTGAAGGGCACACAATGCCCCAGGAACCAGGGACTCTAACCTGACAAACCTGTAACACGTACCTCCCAAGGCTAACTCCATGGCTCCCTGCAGAAGAGGAGGGGAGCCAGGACTTGGGGTGTATGCATGGGACCACAGCATGAACTAGCGCTGTGGTTTCAAGAAATTGTAACTTAAATCTCTTCAGGGGTGTCATTCACCCCAGAGAGCCAAATCGTTGCCACATTCTACTGTCTCCTGATATCTTAGGCATAGATTATCTTGAAAAAGTTAAACATCTGGACTCTTTGGCATGAATTTTTTTTTAAAGGTGAAATGTGCTTTAAAGAAAATGATAAGGGGGCTGGAGAGATGGCTCAGTGGTTAAGAGCACTGACTGCTCTTCCAGAGGTCCTGAGTTCAATTCCCAGCAACCACATGGTGGCTCACAGCCATCTGTAATGGGATCTGATGCACTCTTCTGGTGTTTGTCTGAAGACAGCTATGGTGTACTCATATAAATATAAATAAATAAATAATATTTAAAAAAGAATAATAAAAAAAAGAAAATGATAAGGACAATTAGAGAAACTTGGAAGTAGTCTGTAGATCAGATCGTGCTCCTATCACAAGGTGAATTTTCTGATTTGGAAAACTGTCCTGTAATTATGCAAGAGAATTGTCTTAATTTTAGGCCGTAAACACTGAAGCACCCTCTCCTACTCTATCAGGATGGCACAGGCAGGGTGATTTGCAAGCAATAGAAGTCTCTCCTTAGAAAATCTAAAAGCAAGCCGTCTGCCTCTATTGAGGGCCCTCCTGTTGTGTCATCCTCTGCAGAAAAGGAAAAGAAGATAACAGAACACAGAGCCTCAGTCCATTAACAATGGTCACAAATCCACTATGAGGGTGCAGCCATCTTGGCTTGAATACCTGCCAACACTGTTTTAGTGGAGAATAAATTTCCCACACCCACTCTTGAGGACACCAGTTGAGATAAAAGATTGCTTTGCTTCATGGCAGGTCTACTAAATTAGATCTACTAGAAATACACTTGTGTAGGAACTAGGTCTGGGCAATCTCAGACATGCTAAAAGTCTGAGAATAAATGAACTACTCTTACCACTCAATGTGTGGGCCACACAATCACCGCTGGCCTCCCAGAGAAGCCCCAGACATATTCAGACCTACTGAGCCCGAGTCTTCATTTTTTTACCCCAGCCAGATGAGTTCCAGCACCATTACACTAGTGATCCAGAAACCCTGCAAAGGAGTAGGCCTTGTTTATCAAATAAGAGCAGTGTTTTTTCTTTGCCCTCTGTACTGGCTGGTTTTGTGTCAGCTTGACACAAGCTGGACTTATCACAAAGAAAAGAGTTTCAGTTGAGAAAATGCCTCCATGAGATCCAAAGGTAAGGCCTTTTCTCAATTAGTGATCAAGGGGGAAGGGCCCCTTGTGAGTGGTGCCATCTATGGGCTGGTAGTCTTGGGTTCTATAAGAAGCAGGCTGAGCAAGCCAGGGGAAGCAAGCCAGTAAGCAGCATTCCTCCATGGCCTCTGCATCAGCTCCTGCTTCCTGACCTGCTTCCTGAGTTCCAGTCCTGACTTCCTTTAGTGGTGAAGAGCAATGTGGAAGAGTAAACTGAATAAACCCTTTCCTCCCCAACTTGCTTCTCGGTCCTGATGTTTGTGTAGGAATAGAAACCCTGACTGAGACAGCCTCTAAGGCCAGAAGGAAGGGAGGATGGAGAAGATCCACCTCAGAAGACAGAGCCATCAATTCTAAATAGTGCCCCTTTCTGCTCAGTGTGAACGGGAAATTATTGCCCTTACATGGATATAAGGTGATCTGGGCAGCACTCTTCATTCTTCCTTCCCCACTTAATTTCTGCCCAGGTCAGGCTGCCCTAGGGTACACAATTAGGATGCTGCTACAGATACTTGAAGCTGGCTCAGCAGTTCTCAACATGGAGCTAGAACTGAAGGACCAGGCAGGTAGGCATCCCTGCTCTACATCTCAATGAAGCTGCCTATGGTGCAGGACCAGGAGAGCCAGCTGAGAAAAACAAGACTCCGCCTCCTTTTGTCTCATCATTTTCCAAACAAAACAAAACCCAAACGCTGACATTGAGACTATTTCAGCTCCCACTCGTTGTTCTAGCTAATAGAATTTTCCATGAGACATTAGCCTTTAGGAGGGCTGAGGGGTATAACTAAGTTTTGTAACATTGTGTTTACTATCCTCCACCCCTTGAAAGGGGAGATGCACGTTTCTGCTCCAGTCTCCCTTCTTGTCTTATATTTTACCAACACCTTCTGGAACTAAGGTTTTTGATACTTGTTTGGTTCCATAAATGAAACATTTAATGGCGAAGAAAGACAGGTGTAAACACACAAGTTAAAAAAAAAATCTTGGCAGAGCCTCTGAAAAAGGACTTGGAAAATCCACTTTCAGTCTCTGCTAGGAAACTTCCCTGCGGGAATAAAGTCCTTTGGTAGGGAACAAAGAAGGTGTTCTTTGTCTGCCTTAAGGTGAATATCAGCAGAGGGAACCTGGAGAGGCTTTGCTCTTTCCTGTCCCTTCAGACTCAGCCTCACCCTGGCAGAAATCCCACATCACTCTCTTAATCCTTTGCTTCTTCTTTCACCGCAGGGACGATGTGGCTTGAATTGCCTGGGTTTTTGTGACAGTCATGAACTGCTTTCCCAGATCTCACTTACACTGGTGGCATGGTCTGAATGCCTTCGTCATCCCCTGCCCACCCACCACACTAATTGTGTGTTGAAATCTTGATCTGCAAGATGGCATCTGAAGGTTGGGATTTGGGAAGTGATGAAGTGACCAGAGTGGAGTCCCCTGGGTTGAGATTAGTGCCCTACTAAGGAAGTTTAAGAATCTCCTCTATCATTACATATTCAGTGAGAAGAATCCATCTCTCCTCATCAGACACCAATCCACTGACACCCTGAGCTTGGTCTTCTCAGCCCTCAAACTTCGAGAACAATTTTCTGGTATCCCTAAGCTACCTACCCCCGACAGGAGGTGAACGAACTACCACAAACCTTAGTTCCAGACGGTGTTGGTAAATAGAAGACAAGAAGGGAGGCTCTAGCATAACTGTGTGCCTTCCCTTTTCAGAAGCGGGAAGGGAGGAATAGTAAACACAATGTTGCAAAACTTAGCCCATTAGCGCAGGAGCCAAAACATACTAACCCAGCCCCAAGGACACTGTTATTCTCTCAAGGGATCTGAACAGCTTGACCCTGAGCAAGCCCTGTGGTTTAAACCCTTCCTAGAGCTGCCCCTGGCCAAGAAGAAGGCCTGAGATAACCCAGGTGTTGCCCGACTATCTCACCTTGATTAGCATCTATCTGTCACACTCTGGCTATGTTGGCCTTCTGGATTTCCTTTCTCTAGAATTCTTCCCACCTTGTTGCCCTTCAAAATCACAAAATGCAGAAAGCATCTCTTTCAGGGAAGCTTTCTTCATCTGAACATCTAAGTTAGAGCTCCCCGAAACCGGGTCCCAACCTGCAAGCTGCTTTCCATGTGACACATCCGAAAAATACGATGAGAAAGGCTTACGCTGTTTGAATATTATCACGCCGCCCAAGCACTGATCCAGAGACTCGGCTTGGCTGATTCTCTTCAGAATAGCTCAGATGTTATCAACTCACAATGTCAGTCATAAATAAAATCCAAGTTGCACACCAGCACAGGAGGAAAGTGGTCCCTGTGCACACAGCCAGGGTGAGAGACCCTGGTCTGGCGAATACACTGCATGCCTTCTTTCCCAAGCGTTTGTCACAGATGGCTGTTTCATGAATTTTTATGATGTTTCCATCCTCTTATGTCTCCCACATAAGAGTATTAACCTCATGTGTGATGGCTTTTCCTTATCTTACAACTCCCAGATATGAGTATTAGCAACTCCATATTAAATCTTAATGTAGCTTAGTACTTGGGATATAGTTGGTCCTGAATAAATGTGTCTGCTTAGTAAGTGGAGAAGATGTAGCACTTGGGACTTGTTGCTGATGTTAATCTGCCATCCTTTCAACAAATTTATCAAGCTCAGAAAACTACCTGTTGCCGCTACCCAACGGTGCATAGTGGGTATGGAGAATGGGCAAAAGAATAATGCTTTTATATCATGTTTCCATGACTGGATGGGTAGATACTGAAAATTAAGCAATGTCATCCTAGGAGTACAAAAAGAAGTGTCTTTGGCAGTCTGCATTTTTAACCATCCATGGTCCCATACCACCAATTTGTTTCATTCCATGTTTATACTTGACTGTACTAAAGCAGCATTGTAAACTATACTTGACTGTACTAAAGTAACATTGTAAACTATGACTGCTCTTAGAGAAGCAGAGCTGCTTATGTGTCAACTTTGTATTGTGTTTTCCCACCTGCCTGGGAACCCAGGGTCTTTGTTCCTAGCTGTTTGGCTGATAAAATGGAGAGAACGGACTGGCATTAAGCTGCCAGCTTGGCTTCTGGCAGCTGCTGGACCTCAGAGCATAATTCCCTCCCAAGTGGGTTATCAGAATCAAACACCCTGGGCTAATCAGAATTTCAAAGGATGCAGATATCCAGTTTAATTTAAGAGGATTATTCTGAACCAGGTCTGACTTGGGACGTTTGGACTTCGGGGCCCCTAACTGTTTGCTCAGGGGCATCAGACACAGCTGGAACATTGAACTTTTTCTAAGAAAGAAAAGAAAATGTAGTACTGTGAAAAGTGGAAAGTACCTTGCTGAAAGTTTGAGCCCTTGCTCTAAGGCAGGAACCCACATGCTGTGGGTTTGATATTCTTCTCGGATGAAAGGGAAGAGATTGGACCAGGTTGCCTCTTAGATGTCTTCCAGCTGTGAAATTCCCCAGGTCTAATCTCTAAGGCTCCTTCTTGCTCAAAAATTGAGGAACAGAAAGACTCCGATTCCTCCAGGCTGCAGGCTTCAGGAATACTGAGGAGTCCAGCATCTGCTCCTTGCCCTCAGCTTGGTGCAGAAAGAGGTGGCAGGTTGTGCTTAGATGAAAGTCTGCATCTCCTGCCCACTGAGTTTAAATTTTCTTCTGGAAAATCTGAGGAACAGTGCTTCCCTCCTGCACAGCTGTGCTGACTCATTCTATGTCAACATAAACTAGAGTCATTTTGGATGAGGGAACCTCAACTGAGAGAATGCTCTCACTAGGTAGGCCTTGTGGAGAGAGCCCAGTTCCCCAGTTCAGGGCAGGTGCTCCTGAACAAAGGATGCTAATCAAGGCACTGGAAGCAAGCTGGTAAGCAGCAACGCCCCAAGGCATCTGTGTCAGTTCCTGCCTCCAGGTTCCTGCCCTGATCTCCTTCAGGAATGGACTATGCTGTGAAACTGTAAGCCCAAATAAACCCCTTCCTCCCCATGTTGATTTGGTCATGGGGAATAGAAATCCTGACTAAGGTACTAATAGTATTGTGAGGATGAACTTCCTCAGGAAATCTCATGACAGATTTACTCTTCATTCCACAGAAGTAAGTGCAAATACCAATTTTGCTACTGTCATAATATAAATATTTTTTGGAGACAGGTTTGCCAAAGGGGATGTGACCCACAGGTTGAGAACCACTGCATTTTTAGGCAGTTATCTTTAACTCTCCTACACATACCACACACACACACACACACACACACACACACACACACACACACACACACTTCTGGGTGCTCCTTGTTCATAGCAACCTTTGAGAGCCACTCATAAGACCGACTATGTGATAGTATCAAAAAGTATTCTGTGCCAAATCGGGGGCTGGAGAGATGACTCAGTGGTTTGGAGCACACGCTACTCTAGCAGAGGGCCGTGTTATTACACAGCACCCACCTGGTGACTCACAACCATCTGGAACATGTATATTTACATATATGCATGCAAAACACTCAGATGCATAAGATTAAAATTAACACACACATTTAAAAACCACATTTACATCTTTTCTTTTTGTTTGTTTTATTTTTTTATTTTTTGTTTTTGTTTTTGAGACATGGTCTCTAGCTCTGGCTGGCATGTAACTCACTATGTAGACCAAGGTGGCCTTGAACTTACAAAGTTAGGCTTGCCTCTCCTTCCCAAGTGCTGGGATCAAAAGTGTATACCACTGTGCAAGGAAGGCTATATTAACATTGACTTTAAAGATCTTCTAAAAAGAAGATATGCAGGGAAAGTCTTGTGTTTTCTCATTAGAAGTCAAAATTATCCAAGAATAGATGTGATTGCATACGCAGAATATCATTAGGAGGAAATATTTAGTTTTATAAAATTTAGTAGTTTATTCTTTATATCATATTTTTAATTGTAGTTACATTTGGTTATTAAAATTAGCATTTTTGCGTTCAGATAGCTGAAATTATGTGTATGTCAAGTATACAACTTGATGCTTGGATATGCATATGGTGAAAAAAGTCACCAGAATTATCTGATTGCCACACAGTTGCCACCATGAGTGTGTGTGTGTGTGTGTGTGTGTGTGTGTGTGTGTGTGTGTGTATAGTGCATGAACTGTGTTCAGTCTTGTGTTTTCGATCTCCAGAGCTTGCATCCTTCATAACTGGACCTGGTACTATTGACTCACATGTTCTGCTTCAGCCTTGCCCCGCCCATAGAGAAGGCCATTCTGTGGGGTTTTAACAGTGAGTTAAGATCACATAGCATCAGTGCTTCTGCACCAGGATTATTCCACTTAACACCAGCTCTCAGCCTTCCTAATGCTGTGACCCTTTAATACAGTTCCTCACGTCATGGTGACCCCAACTATTAAATTATTTTCATTGCTATTTCTTTCTCTCTTTTTTTATTGGATATTTTCTTTACTTACATCTCAAATGTTATCCCCTTTCCTGGTTTCCCCCCTCCCCCCACTTCTATGAGGGTGTTCCTTCACCCACCCACCCATTTCCTACACTGGGGCATCTGTCAAGCCTTCATAGGACCAAGGACCTCTCCTCCCATTGTTGCCTGACAGGGCTCATTGCTATTTCTTAATTTTGCTACTGTTATGAAACTTAATGTAAATATCTGTGCTTCCCAGTGGTCTCAGGCAACCCCTGTAAAAAGATCATTCGACCCCAGGGGGGCCTCGAACCACAGCTTGAGAACTACATTGATAACACAATGTCCTCTCGGTTCATCTAGGTCTCCAAAGGCAGGCTTCTTTCTCTGTAAGACTGGAAGGTGTTCCTATGTTTCTGTCTAGACAGTCTCAGCTTTTTACTTATATTGTAAATTGAGATGGTTAAAGCCTTGCTGCCTGGCACGGCTTTATTGGGGTTTGTTCTTTTATCATCTGGAAATAAAAATCTGCAGATATAAAAGTGCCCTTAGGCTGTTGGTTCCTACACTTATTTTTCTTTAAACCTTATAGATTTCTCTTCTTGTTACATTTCACACTAAAAATGACATGTTCTCAAATATGGTATCTCGAATATGAATCTCGAAGATTTTAGCTAGGCTCTCCCGTCCCCTACCATCTTCAGGGAGTCGGATGTGCCCCCATTATGTCTGCCTAAATGAAAACTCCCAGGACAGACCCAACCATGGAACTGATTTCATGTGTGACATCCGACAGCTCTCCATTTCTATTTCTCTGATTCAAACAAGCCAAGCCCAACGACAGAAGTCTAAGTACTCGACAAAAAAAGATGAAGTTTTCACACTGCCATGTCGGTCTGTTCCCTCCCTGTGACAATGAACACACTCAAGGTGCGTGCTGGATGGAAGGCGGCCTGGATCAGTTTATCTGTCTAAGCACAAACTGCTGAGGGTCAGACCTCAGGTCTCAGATCTACCACCGAGAGTTATTAATCTTTTGACTCCAGCAGGAAGTGCTGACAGCCAAACACTATGACGCTGCCTGTCTCTCCTGTAAAATGCCAGGTCGTACATTGACAAACACCTCTTCTCACATGCAAGCCTAAGGCCTCTTGACAGCCCTGAGTCCTTACTGTGCCATAACAGCTGCTGTAAATGATATTGGCATAATATTGATTGTCTTAGTTAGGGTTTTACTGCTGTGAACAGGCACCATGATCAAGGCAACTCTTATAAGGACAACATTTAATTGGGGCTGGTTTACAGGTTCAGAGGTTCAGTCCATTATCATCAAGGCGAGAACACGGCAGCATCCAGGCAGGCATGGTGCAGGAGGAGCTGAGAGTTCTACATCTTCATCTGAAGGGCACTAGAAGAAGACTGACTTCCAGGCAGTTAGATGAGGGCCTTAAAGCCCATGCCCACAGTGACATGCCTACTCCAAAAAGGCCACACCTCCTGATGGTGCCACGCCCTAGGCCAGGCATATTCAAACCATCTCATTGGTTCTATCCAGTCTGCTACTCTTTTTAAAGTGTCATAAGTTAAATGCCTTTATGGCCAAATAGGCAAACCATGCAAAGTAAACAAGATAAAACAGTAGTAGGGTGGTCTTAATATTTGTAGCTCTCCAAAATTCCTATGAAGAACAGCCTGATTTTAATCTTCTACAGGAAAGTTTTTTAAAATGGTGAATAAAAAATGTCCCCCATCATTTCATGTATCTGAAGACTTGGTCCTAGTTGCCTTTCAAGAGCAATGGGCTGGTGAAGAAAACCAATGTTGGGTCAGCCTATTCGAAAGAACCCAGGAAGGAAGAGTTGGAGAAATGGCTGGCACTGAGGTTCTGGGGTAGAGCGCTCATCTAAAGTATGCTAGACTCTGGGTTCTCTCTCTAGTGTGGAATAATACAGGCGTGACAGAGCACAATGATAATCCCAGCAGCCAGGAGGCAGAAAGGGGTCAGAAGTGCTAGGCCATCCTTAGCTATGCAGCAAACTCAAGGCCAGCCTGGGCTATAAAAGACAAGAAGGAGGAAGAGGAGGAGGAGGAGGAGGAGGAGGAGGAGGAGGAGGAGGAGGAGGAGGAGGAGGAGGAGGAGGAGGAGGAGGAATTGTTCTTGGAAGGGAAAAACTAAATGCCTTCTGCTTCATGAAAGAATCGAAAATTATTACCCAAACTCCAAAGGGAGGATCAATATTCTTTTTGTCTATAAAGGGCCAAATAGGAACCATTTGAGACTTGGTAGGCTACATGGTCTGCATAGCAACAATTCAATTCCTAGGTTTGGGGCTTGAAAGTAGCCATTACAATCTGTAAACAAATAAACGCAGCTATGTTCTAGTAAAACTATTTCCAGGAGCAGGTGGTAGGCTGGATGCGGCCGTGGGTTTACTTTATTAAACTGTGCTCTGGAGCCAGCAGCCCAGAAATAAGGAGGATCTGGCAGCAGAGTGGAACCCACAAAAGGCTCAGGCCCCTTTAACTTCCCCCAGGCCTGCAGAGCAAAATCAGCTAGAGCTGCTGTAGCTCACTTGGAGCCTTCTTGGGCTACTCTCTCCTTCTCACTCCCCCAGATTCCTGCCCTGCAGAGGTTAGAACTGGTCAATGAACCAGGATAGACCAAGAGGAAAGAAAGCAACCCTCAGCCTGCCTACAGCCTTTTACCACAGCAAGCTTTCAAGCAGAGGAGCCCAAGCTAGTAGGGAGCAGATAGAAACTTCAATCCAGACAGCCTGGACTAAGCTCTTGATGGAGATGCTGTTTGTTTTCTAAAATGAACTCAGATAGAAGCGTTTATTATGTAAGAATAAGCAGGCTGGGCAGTGGTGGCGTTCGCCTTTAATCCCAGCACTTGGGAGGCAGAGGCAGGCGGATTTCTGAGTTCGAGGCCAGCCTGGTCTACAGTGTGAGTTCCAGGACAGCCAGGGCTACACAGAGAAACCCTGTCTCGAAAAACCAAAAAAAAAAAAAAAAAAAAAAAAAAAAAGAATAAGTAGAAAAGTCATTTTTGAAGGAAGGAGAAATAGTTACATTTTTACTGAAACACATTTGCTTTTTGGAAACCCTGGTTACATATTCAGTCATAGAGCCAGGGCTTTTGTTTTTATTTGTTTGTTTGGTTTTGGTTTTTTTTGTTTGTTTGTTTTTTTGGTTTTTTTTCCTGTAGGAAATGGAGAAGCAAACGATGCTATCATCCATCCCCATCCCTTTTGGCAAACTCTCCACATACGCGTTTGCTCGGCAGTGTCCATGTCTCTGACTCATCTGTTGTATCCAGTTTTTCTAACTGTCCATGATAGGTACCTAATTATACAGGATGACTGGGGTTTGTTTGTCCATCAGAAAATACTGTGAGTAATGCATTCCTCCTTCCTCTAATGGGCACATGCCCAGGGAGATGAATTTAATTCTCCACAGGTAGGGAAGGTTTCCAAAGGTTTTCATCATGGGAGAATGAGGCAGGACAGTACTGGCAACCCTGCATGCGACATGCCTAGGACAGTGCCCATGTCTAATTTTGAACAGCACTGGTCAGCTCATTTTAAGTTCCTGGGCCACTGCCTGCTGAAGGCCCATGGGACAGGCAATTTCTTTACTCCAGGAAATAATGCTATGGAGCATTTGCAGGCATGAGCCGGGAGAACCCAAGTGGACTTGCTGATTGACCCTCAGTTTTTAGACAGGCACAGCCAGAGGTATGAAATGTTGACTTTTGTTGAAACGGAAGACAGTTTGGTTGGCTTTAACTCTGTTTTCTGAGCTCTAAGCTCTAAAGAAGCAGCCTTACATTCTGTTGCTCACAAGGATGTCACAGTGCAGCTGTGGCCACACAAGGTTACCCCATCTCCGCTCTCCAGTGTGGGTCATGCCCCTTGTTTCCAGCTTGCTTAAGAAGGAAATTCTACTTGGTCTAGGTTTGAACTGATCCCGAGCAGCTTTACTCTTGAGCACGTGGGATTGTCTTGTCTGCCCAGTGGCTGGTTCCAAGAGGATGGACGAGGTGACTGTCACAAATCTGTACAGTCCCCAGGGCTTCACTCAAATCATACCACGTTTACTTGAGCCATCTAAAAATCCCATCATAGCCATTCCAAAACAATGATGGAGAGACAAGCCAAGAAGGGCATTGCTGATTCTAGAATCCCTAGCTGACATCTAAATCGACTAAGGATTTACTTTTGAGAATTTTACATCTAAGTAATGTCACCTAAAGCTAGTGGGAACATCAGTGAGAACCAGTACTCCCCCCTTTCCACAACTTGTGGATATTCAGAATAGAAGGCTCGCCCTAGTGTAGTGGAGACTCCTGCAATCCAGCTTTCAGTCCTAAGGAGGCAGAGGCAGAGGAATAAGGAGTCCAAGGCTGGTTTTCATTATTTCTCAAAACAAAATAAGACTCTCTTGATCATGTTTGGCTTTTCTTTTTAAAGGAATACATTATACAAAATATTATTAAAGTTTTATTTTCAGCTTTGGATTGAAAGAACTATCTCGAATTTTCTTTAAATGTATAGGGGTGTTTAGCCTGCATGTATGTCTGTGCACCACACGCTGCCTGGTATTCACAGAGGCCACAAGAGGGCATTGGCTTCCCTAGAACCAGAGTTACAGACAGGTGTGAGTGCTTAAAGTTTAACTCATTCCTCTGGAAGAGCCCCCGTTGCTCTTAACTGCTGAACCATCTCTTAATCCCCTGTAAATACTAATTTTAGAAGATTACAAACTAGTTAAGTGTTCACCCCACTACAACATTCATTCAACATTTCTTTTCTGGTTTTGATTTAACAAGATTGTGGGGAGCCCACCACTTCAAAATAATAATCTGGACTAGGGCTCCCCAGAAAGAGAGACCCTCCCTGCTCTCAGTTCCTATCTGCTGCACCCAGGCCAACATTCTCAGAGGGTGAAAAGGGTGTCTGAGAGACTGGAAAATTACTCCAGAGCAAATTCATAAGTGGTCCAAGAATAGCTTTCCTGGCAAGGGGAATTAGGGTCGACAGGGATAAAGAGAAAACTTCATGCAAAAGTCTAGAGAGCACATTTCAGACAGAGGGAAGTGATTGTGCAAAGGGCCTGGGGTTAAAAACAGAGCTGGGGAATATGAAGAAGCTTAATCTAGAGCCTTTAAAGTGAGAATGGCAAACCAGTGAGAGAGAGGATGTGTGTCGTGAACATTTACCAAGAAAGAATGAGGGCTTCCTGGGGTTGGAGGAGTGGCTCAGTGGTTAAGAGCACTGGTTGTTCTTCCAGAGGACCTGGGTTCAATTCCCAGCACCCACATGGAAGCTTACAACTCTCTGTAACTATAGAATCCAACACCCTCACACAGACATACATGCAGGCAAAACACCAATACACATAAAGCAAAATAAAAAATAGATTAAAAAAGAATGAAGACTTTGGATTTTATTATAATTCTGACAGTAAGACAGACAATGGAGCTTTATGTTAATTGGTATTCTGCCACTATGACAAAATACTGATACAATCACTTTACAAATAAGAAAGATTCGTTTCCGTTTAGTTTGGAAGGACTTAATGTGTGGTAAGTTGGGCACTTGTTGGGGACCTGTGCTGTGACAGTACATCACAGTGGGAATGAACAGCAGAGGAAAAGGCTCATGTCAAAGACATAGAAAGAGTCGTAGTGTTTTGGGTGCCCCGATTTCCCCTGCAAGGACACACCTTCAATGACCTAACTTCTTCCCTCTCCCAATAATGGTTCCATTTTCCAAAAGAATGCAAGAGACTAGGGACCAAGCTTTGAGTGCATTAGGAGACATTTCAGATCCGAATTCAAATAGGAACTAGCTCAGGAGAATGTTGCAACCACAGCCTGGCCTATACTTCAGCCATTGTGACCCGGCTGCTCAGGGGAGAGAGGATAAAAACGGGAAAAGAGAAAGCTGTACAGAGTTGTCTCTGCCTTCCAGGTAAGAGCTGCTGACATCTTAGATGAAAACAGAAATGTGGATAGAGGAACAGGGAAAGATTCTGGGGGACCTTGGAAAGTAGGAAGCAGAAAAGATGAGTAAACTCCTCAGAAGGCAGGATTGTGCACGCTGACTACAGGGCTGTGGTAGGAGTAGCGGAAGTGGAAGGAAGGAGGCCGGAAGTGGAAGAAAGGAGGCCGGAAGTGGAAGAAAGGAGGCCGGTGCTTCCGTTCTTATCCCGAGCACCTGGATGGCACGGGTCACTTATTGGATTATGCTGTTCTGAACTCAGCTGGAGTAGAAAGTGGACAAAGAATAGAAGAAATTGCTTCAAGTTTGTTAGGTTTGTAATATTGTCTGGGCATTCAAATGGAGATATCAGGTAGTCAGACCGAATTCTATGCTGGAAAAAAAAAGTGTTGGGTTACAAATATACCAACGATATTTAAAACTATGAGGTCAGGAGGGCTCAGAAGGGGGCTGGTGAAGAAAAAGTTTGAGCTCGAAGCCTTCCACTGTTTATAATTAGAACAGGACCAAGGACCAATTCAGCAAGACTTCTCGGATCCAGCTGCAGAGTCAGCAGGAAAGCTAAGCCAGAGGAGAAAGGGGAATAAGAAGAGGTGCCCTCACCTTTCCATGGAGAGACGCCCAGGAGGTAAGGGAAGGTGTGTGCTGTTATCGTCGCTAGCACTAGTGTTGGTGGTAGCAGTTCCAGAGCAACGCTAGGTAGAGAAAGGGGAGTCAGAGGCTATATAAGATGGGGTGACAACACTAACAATCACTTAAGATATTTCTCTGAAGCAGGAAACAGAGGAATCAGGGAAGAACTGGAGAGTAATTACTTCCCCCTAAGTACTTATCGACCAAATACTAAAGACCACCAGAGTCAAAAAATTAAGTCTACGTAATTGCATGCTTGTGAAGAGTTCACAAAATATGGCAGGGCTTCAGGAAACTAGTAACGGCCAGTGAGCTTGTTATCTATCGATACTACACAGTCTCAACTCTCGAAAGGATTGATTAGTGTTTAGAAATCATTTTGAGAGGTCCTGCTAATCAAAGCCAGGCCCAGAAACTCTGGGTGGGCATGTTCCAGTATTTGTGCTTTGAGCCCCCCTCCAGATCAGGAACTCCCTGTGTCCTCAAAACCGGGAAAAGACCATCCCTCATTGAAGAGAATGAGGCTGGTAAATAAAAAGGTTTTAAAAACCTTTTTAAAAGTTTTAACAAAACCACCGAGCCTGAACCCCAGTGTCCCCAATGTCACCTGTCCTAGACTCCTCTGTGACAGAAGCTAAAAGGTTCCTGTGATAATTAAGGTTCGTTCACAGCAGGACTGGATTGAGCATCACAGAGGAGACATGCTTTGGGGTATGTATGCTTCACAAGGTATTTACAAAGAGGTGTAACTGACCCTGAACATAAGTGCCACCATGCCTTGTACTGGACTCCTTTATTTAATGAAAGAGAAGGGGGGAGAATTCACACTAAACGCCAGCATTCATCTCTTTCTCCTTCGCAGTCATAGATGCAAGGTAAGCGGCTGCCTCCTACCTCTGCCACACGCCTCCCTGACTGTCATGGACTAGAGTCTTTCAAACTGTGAGCCAAAATAAACCTTTCCTTGTCTACGCTGCTTTCGTCAGTTCTTTTGTTATAGCAACAACAAAAATAACTAATACAGACTTGCATAATATTTAATGCAGTCAGAATAGAACTCTGACATTCATAACTCAGAGTTATCACATGTAACTTGGTGAGTTTTGGTCTGTTGCTTTGTATTATAATGCTAAATTCTGTATCCCAAGGTCTAGTTGCCTCAAGACGAGTCAATCCTCACATACCAGCTTTTGCTGTGCAAACCTTGCTTCTTGATTTAAAATTATTATTGGAGGGAATAGAGGTAGGTGGGTTTTCAGTTACCTGGTATGGGATTACAGGTAGGGGAGGAGAAAAGGAAGGACAGGAGAGGAGGAGGAAGAAGCCACAGTGAGATGAGATAGACCATAAGCATGTGACCAGGAGAAACAGGAAGTATTTGGTGTACAAAGCTGGGGAGGTAGCTAGGCCAACAGAAAAGTAGATTAACGGTTAACCCCTAGTAATTGTCAAAGCCAAATAAAATAACCACAGCCTGAGTCTCATTCATTTGTAAGCTGGACAGGGATAAGTTTAAATTGGTTCAACTACAGTAACTAGCACATCCAAGTTCAGAATTTTATACCTATGATAAACAGAGGCCCACTCATGGTTTAATCAAAGAAGAATTTTTGAAGAATGGTTCTCACAAACCGATGGGAAGAGATAATAACACGCTGGACTGAGTCCAGACAGCTCATCATTTACTTTCTGTGGAGGGTTCCATTTCCCTGTCCCTGGCTGATCTTCAGTTGGTACACACAGGATGGTCATGGCAGTCACTTAACGCTGGCTCCTCTTCTGACGAGCAGTGCCCACATCTGATCCTTAACACTGACAGCTACGTTACATTATGTTTTCAACCAAATAGAATTGCTTAAAAATAACTTATTGTTCTATTTCCCCAGTGCCTGTGACGTGTGACATCAATTTTTGTCACCTTGGATATCAAGATGCAAGAGAGTAAGTTTACCAGTGACCTGGGTGAACTCAGTACTCAAGAGGAGGACTGACTTCACTCGCTCTGCTTCTTTAACTCAGACATGATGGAATAATCAGAGCAGAATACAAAGAGCAATAACATGCCTGTGACTACAAACTCAGATGGGAAACTGACCTCTGGCCTCAACTGCTACAAGCAGGGAGCTGGAGACGGCACCAAGGAGTTGCCATAGGGAACTAGAGGCATAATGAACTGTGAGGGCCGTGCTCGGGAAGTCCAATGTGTCAGTGAGAGGAATACAGGAAGCTGGGGTCTGCACAATGCACAGTATAAAAATATGGCTTCTCCCTGTCCCCAAAGACTTCCCCTTACCCACTGATATCTGACCCAAAATACTACCCACAAACTCACTCTTCTTGTCTAAGAAAGAATCAAGCATGTGAACAGTGACTAAAGCTAATTTGTTAATAACAATGATCCAAAACAAACAACCTTCATGGTCAAACATGCCTAGCCTCCTTTGACTGGAAAAATAAAGGACAATGCCATAGAGTATCCTGTGATTCCGTTAATCCAGAGTAGCTGTGGCATTCCACTCTTCTGTCAGAAGAATCTGACACTGACAGATTTGGTTAGGGACATTGTTATCATACACAGGGTCAGAGTTTTCTCCATTAGAAAGACATAGAAATGTCCCTATGCCTTGCTGCTGTGTCTACCACCAAACTAAATATCCCACAGTATGAGGCGGCTTGAATAATGAATGGCCGACAGAGTGAGACGGGCAGGGAGAAATCACTGGTATTAGAAAGAACCAAGTAGGAGAAGGTATCATAAATTTCCAGATATCTTAAATGAAAAAACTGGAAATATGAATAATATGATCACCTGCATGTGCTGGTACAAAAGGATTGTTACTAGGAAAATATGTAAGGGACCATTGTCTAGAGTTATGTGTCTGGGGGATGAGCCAGAGAAGGGGCTTAATCTTTCTTTACCATTCACTCAGATCTACTGCATTTCTTTTGCTATTGAAATCGGGATAAAAAGGCCATCCCTCTTTTGTTTGAGTCAGTGTCTCTCACTGGCTTGAGCTTCACTAATGTGATGTTTCCTATATGCTTGGCCCAGGGAGTGGCACTATTAGGAGGTGTGGCCTTGTTGGAGTAGGTGTGTCACTGTGGGTGTGGGCTTTAAGACCCTAGTCCTAGCTGCCGGGAAGTGAGTCTTCCACTAGCAGCCTTCAGATGAAGATGTAGAACTCTCAGCTCTTCCTGCACCATGCCTGCCTGGATGCTGCCATGTTCCCTCCTTGATGATAATGGACTGAACTCTGAACCTGTAAGCCAGCCCCAAATATATGTTGTCCTTTATAAGACTTGCCTTGGTCATGGTGTCTATTCACAGCAGTAAAACCCTAAGTAAGACAACTAAGTAAGCTATATTGTCTGACCAGAAGACCCCAGGGATCTGCCTGCCTCTGCTTCCCTTCTTACTACCACAGGATTTACAAGCCTGAGCTACCATGCCTGACTCTTTGCCTAGATCCTGGGGCTACTTACTCAGGTCCTCATGTTTGCAGGGTAAGGGCTTTACTGATGGAGCCATGTTTCAAGGTCCTCGTAAGTTTATTTTTTATGTTACCGATGTATGACGGGTGTGTGCTCTGCTCCACGGTATAGCTAGAATCCATGGAAAACTGATCTCTATTCCTGCCAACAGTAACTGGGGAGAAAAGACACTTCCTGGCGATGGATGTGTCCTGCTTGTCCAAAGACCACTCCTGAAATCATAATTCCTCAACCTGTGTTTCCATATGACCTCACCCTGCTCTATGGCAAGTCAGCCATTTCTCTTAGGCTACATACTAGTCCAAGTGTTTCAGATCCTTTAATTTTCCACTGTTTCCCTTCAAAGTCTGTTCCAACTTATTATTCACTGGCCTTAAAGTCATGCAATGAATTCACTACAGGCCCCTGGTGGTATGTCCTTGGAAACAGTTTGTGTTCCTGCTTCCATTACTGTCTCCTCTTAGTCACACTGCTTAACTGTACTTCTTTATTTTCTGGAGTAGAAAGAACACATCTAGTAATCAAGCCGATTAGTGCCTCTGAGCCTTTCCACTAAGACTTGTGCTCACTGCATGGAAAATAGTAACAATGAACGTGCCAGAGAGAAAATGGCTTGGAATGGTACATAGGACATCTCACAAGTATGCCCACCTCTATCTCCAAAAATATTTACATTACAATTCACAACAGCAAAATCACAGTTACGAAGGAGCAGCAAAAATAATTTTGTGGATTCTGCCTGGACTTCCTCCACACTTAGGGTCTTCAGCCAACCCAAGGGCTCCAACACTCAGAGTCTTTCCTGGGCCCTGATTCTGCATAGTAAGATAACTTCTTTGATGCTAAACCTTTATTCCTGGAAGTTGCATTAGCCACACACTCCACCCTTCTTTTTAACTTCTCTAGAGAACACACCAAGATAATCCAACACATCCTCTGGACAAAGCCTAGGTTTGACCTAGACTAAAAACCAAGAAGATTGAAGGGCAGTGGGGAGCTTCCTGGTCCCTGATGAGAAAAACTGAGTAATGGTTCAGAGAATGTTCTAACTCATTCTCATTCTAAGAGAAAATGGTTTTTGTCCAGGTACATACAGCTGGATTTGAATGAAGTGTGTGTGTGTGTGTGTGTGTGTGTGTGTGTGTGTGTGTGTGTGTGTGTGTGTGTGTGGATGTGTGTGTGGATGTGTGTGTGTGTGTGTGTGTACATGACAGAATGACAGAAGCCATCTGGGATAGGTTACGGCAAGCAAGTGAGTTTCCTGGAGATGGCACTGTTTTTGCATGGCTGAGATAGCTGTGCTCTGGAGAGGCACAGCCCCAGAGTTCATCCCAGGATTCCTTCTTTCCTGCAACCATTACATAGCCTAATGGTTCCCGGTTATCAGCCTACCCTACTGGGCAAATTTCCCACAGATCAACATAAAAATGAACTTTTATGAATTAATGCTGTTTAGATGAATTCATGACTTTATAGTATTCCTGATTTGATCCAAATAATTTTAGGAAGGAAATTTAAGGAGATTGTTTTAGGGTTTTTTTTTTTTTTTTTTTTTTTTTTTTTTTGGTTTTCTTGTTTTTTGTTTGGTTTTTTTTGTTTGTTTGTTTGTTTGTTTTTTGTTTTTTTGTTTTTTTTGTTTTTTTTGCCAGAAAGATGTAATAAAGTTAGAATCAAGAATAGAATGTACCCCCTCCTTATAGAATAGTAAGTAAAGACTGCACAATAAGGAATACAATGAGCTTTCATAAATTGTACTGAGAAGAGAAATAGGCTTGGAACAAATTTGTGATCAGGAAAAGCATTCCTTCTAGGTCAGGTCCAAGGGTGAGGCCACAGGTGTGCACTAGGATAGAGCAGGGTCATGTGAAACTGTTGTCTTGAACTTATAAAGAGCTTATAAAATGAAACATTGCTTTGAACTTAATAACAACATCCTTCTGTAACTCCCCTTTGTGTAACATCTTATCTATGAGGTAATTTTATAAAGAACTTTGGTCTAAGAAGGTCTAAAAAGGCTGAGAGAAAAAATGGAGTGTGGCTGTTGGGGCTCTGCTCCATCCACCAAATGTATATATACACATATATATGTCTGTTTTTCAGTATGTATATATAATATGTTTATATGTATGTATATATATATATATATATATAGGCATACATACATATGTAGGTATATGTGTATGTAAGTATGCATGTGCCCTTGTGAAACTGAAAGACCTGACCCCCTTATGAGGAAAGTCAGACCCCTAGCACACTTGGAGCCAGAAACAGAAATAGGACTGAAATTGCCTGCTTGGCCAAACCCCACCTGGCTGCATTCTTTCCCCTAAGAAACGGGTGACCTTGGCCTGGCCCCAGGGCCAGAGGCACAATGTTCCAGGAACTAGCTAACCACAAAAATGTTTGTGCAACTGCCTTGTGACTAACTTAGAACATTCTGTACTTCCCCATAACGCAAATTCTTTCCGTTCTTGTGGGTTTTTCCTTTAAATACCCCTGACTTCAGCTGCTCAGGGTCAAACTCCTCTGCCCCTGCGTGGGTTATGAGCTCGACCCCAGTGCACTGGTTCCCTGAATAAACCTTGTGCATTTACAGTAAGAACGATCTTTCGTGAGTTCTTGGGGGATCGCGCCATCCCGAGACTTGAGTGAGGGTCTCCCCACTTCGGGGATCTTTCAAAACTGATGAAACGGGGTCAGGCCCTGCCAGTGTGTGTGTGTGTGTGTGTGTGTGTGTGTGTGTGTGTGTACACTTACATGCACGTGTCTGACTTTCTTTCCTTCTGTCTGTCTGTCTGTCTTTTTTTCTTTCTTTCTTTCCCTTTCTCTGCCACAGAATATCAAGAGAGAGTTATATTACCAGAAACCATCCGTTTCTGGTCCCCCAGAACAGTGAGCGTTAAAGGTCAGAGATCATCAACCTTTGCCCTTTGTCTAATGCTGTGTCCCACCTCAGTACCTGACCCTGCTGAGGCTGGTCCCCCCAGCATATATGTATGACATAACTCCTTTATTTTTATTTTTATTTTCTCGGTTTGGTAGATAGAACATGCCAGGAAAGTGCTCTAGCCCAACCTTTACATGATGAAGCTCTAGGTATGGTTCAGAATTGAACATATAAAAGAGTCTGAAAAGACTTGATAGGACCTAGGAAAGAATATAACTCTTATTATAAGAGGCAGGATGTGCTTTGCTTGCTTCAGTTAGTGTGAGGGAGCTTTTACATTGGGTTTCAAGAAAAACTTTCTCATTCTCAGGGCAAAACGTAAAGCAAAGGGGTGAGTCTAGTTGTGGCCATCTGTGGAAAACTATAAAACAGTACTGGGGGGGGGGCCTGGGCAGAGCCAAGCGGGTATGGTAAGTCACTGCCCCACAAATCTGCTTGATAGTCAATCCTTACAGAAACCTGTGAATATATAGCCCAGACTTAATGAATCAGAGTCACAGAACTGGCCAGCAAATCTATTTTTAGAAGCACTAAATCTATACTGGGTGACTGGTCAGATGTAGGGGGCCCGTGGGAGCACCTCTAGAAGTAGTATTAAGGCCCTGTGGGAGCACTTCCAGAAACAGACTGGAGCCTTTCATTCTCTAAGGTGGGTCAAAAATTACTGGTTTCTGCCATGGTATATTGAACCTTTAAATAAATTGTGAAGTTTTGTAAGATTTATTTTTATTATTTTTAATTATGCTTAGGGGTGTGTGTGTGTGCCTTTAAGTGTATGTATGTGTATGTGAGTGTGAGTATGTGTGTGTGCCTGTGAGTGTGTGTGAGTGTGTTTGTGTGTATTCCTCTTAGTGTGTGTGTGTGTGTGAGTTTGTGTGTGTACCTGTGAGTGTGTGTGTGTGTGAGTTTGTGTGTGTACCTGTGAGTTTGTGTGAGTGTGTGTGCCTGTGTGTATGTCTATGAGTGTGTGTGTGTCAGTTTGTGTGTGTGCCTCTGTGTGTGTGTCAGTTTGTGTGTGTGCCTCTGAGTGTGTGTGTATGAGTTTGTGTGTGTGCCTGTGAGTATGGGTTCCCCATGGAGGCCTTTTCTGGAACTAGAGCAGTAACAGACAGATGGTGGTAAGACACGAGCCACTTCACATGAACGATGGGAACCAAACTTTGGGCCTCTGGAAAAGCAGCAAATGCTCTTCGTCTCAAGCACTTGTGAACCTGGAAGCTGCTGACTGTCATCTTCCACTGGGCTGAGAGCAAGGGCAGGGCTGCCGTGCTTTCCCAGAAAGGATTTAACAGAGTAGACCAAATGACCAAAGGGAGCAATCCTGAGGTCCTCAACAGAACTCCAGTAGTAATTTAAACAAAAGTCACTGAGTAGTACTGCTTACCGGCTTGCACGCTGGCTCCTGCTCAGCTTAGCTTCCTTTCACAGCCCAAGTCTTCTTGTCTATGTATGTATGGTGACACCCACAGTGGGCTGGACCCTCCTACAACAGCCATCAATCAAAATTTAGCATGGCCACAGGTCAACCTGTCCCAGACCATCCTTCCATTGAGGTTCCCTCTTCCCAGGTGACTCCAGGTTGTTTCAAGTTAACAATAAAAACCAACTGGACATGCATAATAGCTTTTTTTTTTTTTTTTTTTATTTACATTTCCAATGATTCCCCTTTTCTTTGGAAACCCCGTGTCCCCTCCCCCTCCCCGCCTCTGTGAGGGAATTCCTCCTCCCACCCACCCGCCCACCCATTCCCATATTCCCACCTT
>CM052707.1:65920032-65948571 GCA_028551405.1 Uromys caudimaculatus | reverse complement strand
CTGAGAGGGATCTTTGTCCCGGCGCTGATTAGCTGTGGGGCCCTGTGGCCCAAGCTGAGGTTTCCTGCATAATAGCTTTTAAAATGGGCATCTAGCCCCACCCCCCATGATTATCTAACTGAATCTAAACGTTGTCTCTTCCTCGAATTCTCTCCAAAAGCATCCTTGAATTTCTTCACAATAGTTTGCAGCAAGTGTGAAATGAAACTTTTACAACTTCTTTTTTAACACAATTGCATCTTCCCCCACCCCCTCAACCTCTTGATTCTACATAAACACCAACCTTTCTTCACCACTGAAATTCAGCCAATTGGTCATGACTTTTCTGGAGACTGCTCCACTCCAGGTAGTTGTTGCTTTGTTGGAAACCATGTAAGTCAATTTTGCAAATGTACAGGAACACCTATTGAGGTTTGATCTGTTGCTATGTATTGGAATGATAAATTCTGTGCCCAAAGGTAAGGTCTAAGCCTAGGAGTGAATTCTTCTGTTTACCAGCTTTTGTTGTGCAAACTTTTGTTCCTTAATTTAAAACTATTGGTTAGGGCTAGAGAGATGGCTCAGCGGTTAAGAGCACCCACTGCTCTTCCAAAGGTCCTGAGTTCAATTCCCAGCAACCACATGGTGGCTCACAACCGTCTGAACCAGGGATCCGATGCCCTCTTCTGGTGTGTCTGAAGAGAGCAATAGTGTACTCACATACATTAAATAAATAAATAAGGCTTTAAAAAACCCTATTGGTTAAATAAAATTGACTACAGCCAGTTAGTGGAGGGATTAGTGGTAGGTGGGTTTGAGTTACCTGGTTAGGGGCAGAAAAGTGAGGAGAAGAGAGGCGAGACTCTGAAGGAGAGGAGAAGGCACCATGAGAGGAGAAGGCACCATGAGAGGAAATGGACAATGAGCTTGGGCCAGGAGAAACAGCAAGAACTTGGGGTCCACTCTTGGGAACGTAGCCAGGCCAGCAGTTAGGAAAGCAGACTATGGGTTGAGAGGGATCAGATAGGCCGATTCCATGACAGGCTTCAAACTGGCAATTCAGGCCTAAATCTCTGCTTCCAAGGACTGGGCAAGTCCAGGCAAGACCAGGCCTCAGAAGCTGCCACCCCTCCACCCCCACCCCCGCCACCTGACCTGAGGCAAGGACAATTAGTCAGCAGCAGTTTCCAGACTTCCTCAACTACTTCCTCAGCAAGTTTCCAGCCCCCAAGTCCCAGTAATGGAATGTCCCTAGAGATGGAGTAAGATAAACGTCACCTACCCCAGAATTCCCTAAGGTGCTTTAAATCAGCCTGCAAGGTCACTTGGATGTCTCTCTGTCTTGGTAACGGGGAGACTCCAGCATGCTGGACTTCTGCAGAATAGAACACTCTTTGTGTTTACTACTATTTGAGTCTGGGGTATCATTCTTCGGCGAATCGTGGACCCTTACAGGGTTACTCTCCAGTAATCGTCAGAGCCAATCTGAGTCTCATTTATTTGTAAGCTAGTTGGGGATAAGCTTCAACTGGCTGTGCTACAAACACCTAAAGTACTTTGGGAGCTCTTCCAAATGTCACTACTGGATTTGTCACAGCCGAGAGAAGTCAGAGCCGAATTCAAGCAGGGAAGGAACCTGGAGGCAGGAACTGAAGCAGAGGCCATGGAGGGGTGCCGCTGATTGGCTGGCACAGCCTGCTTTCTTATAACACCGGGGACCACCAACCCAGGGGAGGCACCGCCCACAGTGATCCGGGTCCGCCCATATCAACCGTCAACCAAGTAATCAAGCATCAGGGGTTTGCCAACAGGCCAACATGGTAGGGACAGTTTCTCAACTGAGGTTCCCTCTTCACTGTAGCTTGTGTCAAGCTGACAGAAAACTAGCTACCACAGATGCATTGTGTGGTATATGAATTATTCCTTAAACGCTGTTTTTAGAATGCCAAAGGTTGCTGGCCAGAGTACAACGGACCTCAGTCTTAACCCCTCCCCTAAGTCACCCCAGCCAAAGAAGCGCGTGGGGATGGTACCTTTGGTGGCTCTCCTAATTTCCCCAGGATGTCAGTGGCTGCTGTGCTCCCACTGCCCGCCCAGACACTTTGGTTATACACTTGGGCTTTTTGTTTTAATTATTTGTTCTTCGCCCCTACCCCACCCCCACCCCAGTTAGTTTAGGAGTTCTTTGAGACAAGCACCTTCTTTCATCTTTGTGTCTTTACCACCGATCAGTTTACACAAACATTCTTCAGCCGGCTACAGAATCCTAGCTGAGATGGCAGATGTCTGAGTCCGGTGACTTCCAGACTGTTTCGACTTAGGAAACTTGAGGTAACATGTTATAGCACATTGGGTGTTTTCCATTTACAGAACTCTAAAAAGTTTGTTCAAAAATCTTCTAAGAAATTTTATACATCTAGCAGAGAGCATCATCAACGCCAGGCTGTCCGTTAAGTTTAGATAGGTGCGAATCAAAATTGTCTTCCTTTCCGAGGGCTTGAGCATATGCTTTGTAAACCAGAATCCCATTCCCATAGAGCCCCACGCTCACCCCGCTTCATTCTGGTTCTGTGATCTGGGAGGTCTTTACGCCTCATGAGGGTGGTTAGACCATATGGAAGAACAGCTGGGTAAGATTATACTAACAGCATCCAGACGACGGGAGAGTTAACACGGATGACTGCTTGTCTCTACAGAGATTTACTCTCTGACCAGAAGAGACAGGCTGCTGTGTGATGGGAATGGATTCACAGTGTGAGGCTGACCTTTTCGGTGCTGAGAAAGATTGCAGTAGCGGGTGTCGTGAAGATGTATTGTTCCCGTTTAACTGCAGTGATAGCTCCTGACTCCTGGCGGCACAGACCCTTCCTAAACTCACGCACAGATACTCTTGACCCTTACATTTTCCCTCTATCTAGAAGCTGTCTTCTTAGAGTGACATATTAATGGCTTTAAAGAGCATGGTTCATCATTACAGAGCGAAGCCACAGGGTCTGCAAGCTGAGGAGAACACGGGCTGCCTTGTATCCCAGAGAAACCGAGAGAAATAAATTCAAATGGATTTTGGACCTGAGGATTCCTGCAGCGTGGAAGGCTAAAGGCTGGAGCAATGATACGAGGCCAGAGGGATATGGGCTCCCTTCCCTTACCTCGCTTTGACTCTCGTTGTTCATATCTAGGTCCTGATGCCACAATTTTCGATACCAGAGAAGCAGCTCTCAAACTGGTTTGGTTGGGAATTGAACTCAGGACCGCTGGAAGAGCAGTTGGTGCTCTTAACCACTGAGCTATCTCTCCAGTCCTACACACACATTTAGTAAAGGGAACCGCTGTTCTCTGTGTTCTGGGAATATTGTAATCCTTCTTTTACTATGTGTTCTGAGTATATCATAATTCTTCTTTTGATAAGTCTTCATTTCTCTACCTCACCCCCCCTTCTCACCATTTTTATAAACATTGAGGTTCTTTTTCAAAAACAAACAAACTAATCCAGAAATTGAATCAGAGAAATTTAAGAAGTTTTAAGTAGATTAAGACAGGTATGTTGGGCTGGAGAGATGGCTCAGCGGTTAAGAGCACTGGCTGCTCTTCCAAGGTCCTGAGTTCAATTCCCAGCAACCACATGGTGGCTCACAACCATCTATAATGGGATCTGATGTCCTTCTTCTGGTGTGTTGGAAGACAGCTACAGTGTACTCATATACATTATTAAATAAATAAATCTTTTAAAAAAAAGAAAGACGGGTGTGTTGTCAGGATTCCAACATTCAGGAATCAGAGGTAGGAGCCAGATTGCAAGTTCAAGATTAGACTACATAATGAGAACTTGTCTGAAAACAAACAACCAACAGCAACAAAAAATCAGTCTAAGAAAACAACGTGTTTGATAACTGTGACCATGACAATCTTAAGTTTCAAACAAAATTAGGTGATGAAGTTAATTTGAGACAGGAGCATTATAACTATTTTTATGTATCGAAGTCAATGGGGGTTGCTTCAAGCGTTACCTATTTGGTTTCGTTGTCAGTGATGAACACCACACTCATTAATTAGCCAAGAGAATGATGGTTTTATTATTAAAGTGCTTTCCTTGGGTGCCTGTGACCAAGATGCATCATTTACATGCATACAATTGTAAAGGAATAGGTAAAAGATGTATTTTTTTAAATTACTTTCACTACATCTGCAGTGCACACAATTAATCACAGTCAGTCCTGGCTAAAACCTCAAGACACGTGTGGGCAGGAATCACCGTGTTCCTCTGAAGGCGTTTCTTTCTCTCCACACTCATCCTTCCCCCCTCCATGCTGAAGTTTCTTTCTGTAGCTTCTAAGTGAAGTTAGAAGATTGTATAGAAACCAAGATATCATCTTGGATGGAATTTGCCAGCCCTTTCTGTTCTAAGCAGAAAACACTCCCTCATTCCCTAAAAAGGAGAAGGAGCAGGAGGAGCAGGAGGAAGAACAGAAGGAAGAGGAAGACAATATCACAATAAACCAAGAGTAGACTTTCTCACCCAGGGGGAAGCATTATTTGGTAGCTTCCTCCTCCTCTTGTTCTTGCATGACTTCATCCCAGGAGCTTCTGGACCATTAAGCAGGACATGCTATCTTTGACAGTGGACTTGTGGTTGGGCTAGTGGGACTAGTCCATACTCTGGGGCATGTTTTTATTTCATGTTGTAAAAGGAATCTGTGCGACCATGTTAGTAGTTTAGCATGTATGCCGTGCTCGTTCAGTGTGAGCCACCCGGCCTGGGTAGTGCCTAAGGAATACGGTGTTGACATGGGTGGACACTAACCAGGTGCAGCACTCAGGAAGACCTTGGACACAGACGGCCACACAATGCAGCAAGAATGCAAAGGCTGACAATGAGAGGAACAGGCATTGAAAGTCTCAGAAATGTGTCTGGCCACCTGACCAGAGGGCAAGACTGAGCTCTTCTTGATTCTATCACTGCCTCTGTCCCTCTCTATAGAGTCTTCTGGCAGGAGAGGGTAGGAAGACATTTTGCTCGGAAGGTGTCAACTCCCTGCCTTCCAGATCAATGTCTCTGTGAATAACATACCATCAAACACTCTGTTCCTATCTCTGCCCTTTGGCATTTGTGGTGCCTGTCGGCTGACAGCATGCAGCATACTGGTTACAACGTATTTAGGGCAGCTCGAAAGCCACCATATGTACTGGCTGGTTTGGGGTCAACTTGGCACAAGCAAGAGTCATCAGAAAGGAAGGAGCCCTACCTGAGAAAATGCTTCCATAAGATTCGGCTCTAAGGTATTTTCTCAATTAGTGATTAATAGGGGAGGGCCCAGCTCATGGTGGGTGGGGCCATCCCTGGGCTGGTGGTCCTGAGTTTTATGAGAAAGCAGGCTGGGCAAGCCTGGGGAAGCAAGCCAGTAAGCAGCACCCCTCCATGGCCTCTGCATCAGCTCCTGTTCCAGGTTCCTGCCCTGCTCCATTTCCTGTCTTGTCTTCCTTCAGTGATGAGCAGTGCTACGGAAGTGTAAGCTGAATAAACCCTTTCCTCCCCGACTTGCTTTTTGTTCAGTGTTTTATCACAGCAATAGAAACCCTACCTAAGACACCGTAGAACCTGTGTCTGCTTCCAGCCAAGGCCTGAGTCTCTTCTTCAGCAGAATACTGGAAAGAAACTAGCACTGAGAAAGATAGATTCAGCTCTTCCTTTTACTGCCTAAGATAGAGGTCAGTTTGTAACACATAACTTGATATGGTGCTCACAAACATGTCTTCCTTCCTGGAGTTCTTTATGTTAAAAATTCATGGCATTCTGTAAAGTCTGCAATCAAGTGCCATATTGGAGCTGTCAAAACAACATAAACAAGTAGTGAAGACTGCAAGGTGTTTCAAAGTTTAAAACTATAATTCAGAAATACAAATTTCTTCTTACTAAACAAGGACGTGGACCAGAGAGTCTTCTTGCCTCCTGGTCACTGCTCTGTAACGGCTGCTGAGTTCAGGACACCATACAGGCAGAGACACTGAGAAAACAGGGCAGCAATGACACAAAGAAGAAGCAGGACCCACACCGAAACACGGAGTCAAGAGCCCAATGAGGATACACAGAGGTGGGAACTCCTAGCTCATCTTCTACAGTGAGCTTCGTTTTCTCTGAATTTGTATCGACCCTGCACTTAAAGTGGCTATTCCCAGTGTGATCCTTTCGCCTTAGGAGAGAAAAGAAGAGAGATTTGCTATTTCTAGGATAGTAAAAAGGGATCCAGGCCAATTAAACACAGTAAAGGCTGCTGATGGATTAGCCCTTCGTCCCATTAGTCCACAAGTGTAAACTGAAGTCATAAACACCAAGTGGGTTCTTTGCCATTAATTTTAATGTTTTTAAAATGCGCAGAGGAGAAAAATTTATGGTGTGTTTCTACAGCATTCTAGTTATGGAGGTTCTATTCATCAACAACTAATTTATTTCTATAATGGAGTGCCGGGTTACGCAGGGCACCTTCCACAATAAATGTAAGAAATTAATGCAGAAATCTCTAATTATTGAGAAACATAAGCAAAAGTGTAAGTGGTTACTGAAAATCTTTATGTATTCCCTCTCACAGAGCAACATAAGGTGGGAAAAATATCTTGAGTGTGTTCAGAAAGTAAAATGAATCACATAAGTTCAACAAGTTAACCACAGACAAAAGGGCTCCAAAGCTCAGTTTATCACCCTCTTATTAAAATCCTAAATTCCAATCTGCTGCTGTTGTCACTGAGATCACCATAATAGAATTTAGAGATAAGGTAGATCTAGCTATGTGCCAACAATACCACACTTGACTGAAGGTTTACCTTAAAGAGAGTATCAAATAAACCCTGGTCATTTAAAGCTCCATGTTTATAACATCAATAAATCTCAGTTTCCATCTCCCAGGTAATTTACCAAAGTAGGTACACTAATATGGCATCTAAATACTAAGAGTAATTTAGGGAAATAAAATGTGTAAGCAATTTTAGAATAACTCATAATATCTTCCATGGTTACATTATTTTAGCACTGCCTCATCTAGACCTCTCTGGCTTTTATGCTATATGACCATGATGGCTGTACTTGGTTGTCAGCTTGAATACATCTAGAGTTAAGTAAAACCCAAGCACAATGGGGGGGGGGGGTGCGCGTGTTGGTTGGTTGGTTTTTAATTAAATAATTTCAAGTGGGAAGACCCACTTTTAATCCAGACCATTTGAGAGGGGAATTGCCATCTTTAATCTGGGCCACACCCTCTGGCCGTGGTGGCCCCTCTAAAAGGACATGGAAGAAGGAAGCTTTCTCTCTTTGCCTTCTTGCCTTCACTTCTTTCTTTCTTTCTTTCTTTCTTTCTTTCTTTCTTTCTTTCTTTCTTTCTTTCTTTCTTTCTTTCTTTCCTTTCCTTTCCTTTCCTTTCCTTTCTTTTCTTTTCTTTTCTTTTCTTTTTTTTTCTCTTCTGTTTCAAAAAGCTTTATTTTTCTTAGTCCAATACTTGGGAGAGGCTCCAGGGCGGTTACAAAGCTGCCTAGTGGCTTGAAAGGCTCATTCGGGTGGAGGTCCTGAGGCGGGCTGGTACAGAGCAGAGGAGGGAGCCCCTTGGATTTATAACGACCATGGCTTGTACTGCTGTTTAATGATGTCATAAGTAAGGCGACCTAAAGATTGCCTTTTATTTTGAATGCAAATTGTTCACTCAGAAGACCTCCTGGAGCTTGCTTCCCACTTAAAATGTTTCTATCTGTTTTTATTGCTCTTAGATATTGCTATTTAGCCCATCTTATCAACTACAAAACAGAGGATTTGGGGAAATCTAGAGAACTTTCGAGGTAAGAAGAGAAGTAAACACTGACCTGTGAGAGGCTCCCATACTGTGAGGGCTGCCGTTAACAGTAGAATCACCTAGAGATAGGCCTCAAGGCATGTCTGGAGGTGTGGGCAGGGTTTGAAACTTGGCCCATAGGGCCTGGCATTACAAAAAGGTGTGGCCTTGATGGAGGAAGTGTGTCACTGTGGGGTCTCCTATGCTCAAGCTACACCCAGTGTGGCACACAGTCTCCTGCTGCCTGCAGATCAAGATGTAGACCTCTCGGCTCCTCCAGCACCATGTCTGCCCGCACACTGCCACGCTTCCCACCATGATAACAATGGACTGAACCTCTGCAACTGTAAGCCAGCCTCAAATTAGATGTTTTCATTTATAAGCATTGCCCTGGTCATGTTGTCTCTTCACAACAATAAAACCCTAAGACAGAGTTATCTTGATTACATTGACTCCAGAAGATCCATTTTAATTGCAGGTGATACGTTTAGGCAGGAATCCCGACTGCACAACGTGGAGAGAGCAAGTGGAGCACACGCAGGCATTGCTCACGATCTACTTCCAAATCTCAGGTGCCAGGTGAGGCTCCCTCAAGCTCAGGTGGCTCTGACTTACCAGCAGGACGGATTGATGGCACCTTGAACCCTGAGCTAAAATCAGCCTTTTCCTCACACAGGCACCTTTGTCAGGGTGCTTTATCACAACACTGAGAAAAGAAACTAAGACACTTACCACAGTTCTCTAAGCCAGCAGCAATCACCAAGGGTTGCCCCCCAGAGCCCAAACTTTGACACACACCTACAACCTCCACATGGGGCTACTTCAGCCTTCAAATGGGTACCCCTCTGGGATGTGTTTCATTACCAATATTCATTTTGGAGTGCTTCCGTTTTCAATAGATGTCTGTCTTTATCAAGAAGTATTTTCTGTGATAATCAAAATTAAGCGTGAAGACATTTTGCTTTGTGGGGCATTTTAAGGCATTTTTTAAAAGGATTTGTTGATTGATTGATTGATTATGTATACAGTGTTCTGTCTGCATGTATGCCCACAGGCCAGAGGAGGGCACCAGATGTCATTGTAGATGGTTATGAGCCACCATGTGGTTGCTGAGAATTGAACTCAGGACCTCTGGAAGAGCAGCCAGTGCCCTTAACCACTGAGCCATCTCTCCAACCCAAGGCATTAAGAAAGAAAGAAAGAAAGAAAGAAAGAAAGAAAGAAAGAAAGAAAGAAAGAAAGAAAGAAAGAGAAAGAAACAAACAAACAAAGAAACAAAGAAAGAAACAAAGAAAGAAACAAAGAAAGAAACAAAGAAAGAAACAAAGAAAGAGCGAGCTAATGTATTATAATGCAATTATGCAACTACCCAGAGAGGGTGTGTGGGAGTCACGGGTGTGGGAGTCACGCGTGTGGGAGTCATGCTGGAGAGGTTTGGGGAGCACTTTCTCTATCCTGTCCTCCTCACTCTTGGTTTCTCATTGCAACGCCTGCTGTCAATTGGCAAGTTTTAAAAGTGTTTTTGTTTTCTTTTTCTTTAATCCATCTACACCAACAAGTTGCTGTCTAACCTGAAAGAGTCCTGTTTTCTTTGCTCTTTGGGTCTCTCTCTCTCTCTCTCTCTCTCTCTCTCTCTCTCTCTCTTTCTGTCTTTTAAAGAAGTTTTTGAATATTTCATCAAATGTGAAGGGACTCTATAAATATGGACACATTTTTATTACACCTATCTTGTTATGCAGCTATTACTGAATTCTAATGGAGCAAGGCCCTTTGCAACTGACACTCCTTTGTGACTATGGCTGAATTTCACTAGCCTTTTGTCCCCAGGAAGAACTTTTAGCTTTCCAAAGCCCCTTTGGCTGAGTTTACAGGGCATAGTAGCACAGAAGCATCTCACGGATGCCTACCATCGCTAACATCCTTAACAAGTCTCCAGTGACGCCCCTCTCCAACTCCCTGTCGTATGTTTTAGATACGCCCAGTGTTTTTCATTTTTGTGACTGACTGTGCTGTATTTAGGCAGACCACTCATCCTATTTGCTCATCCATAATATTATGGATTCCGCTATTTTTGTGGGCAATATGAGAGCTTGCTCATATTGCCTTACGTAGCATAAGCCAATATGTGATGTCTATTATTGTACTTACTGCCTTACACTTCTCTGAACACCCAGCATAACAAAATGTGCTGTTAGAAATGCCAGGGGCTTCCATAACCATGCCTTGTGGGCTTCTATGCCTGGAATGGCCCAGCTGATCCTGTGGACTGTCACTTGTCCTCTTGAAGCTTTCTTGAGTCTCCTGAATGGTAGTCAGCCGCCTTCAGTCAGAGGTAATCCTGTGTTCACAGTGTGGGTAGAGCTGGGTCTTGAGTGTCAGTTCTGATACTTACTAGCAGTAGGACTATAACAATTGAAACTCTGCATGTCAGTTTTCTTGTTGGTAAAATGGGTGTGGGTTGCAGTGGTGTCTGCTTCCTAGATGGGCCAGATTGACCAAGCCCAACACAGAATGTAGCCATTTCTTACCCAGGTGATATTCTCACAAATCAAAACTCCATCTGGATATGCATGCTCTTCTTGTGCTCTGCAACTGTGCCCATTGCCCCATGGATGAAGACAACCCTAAGCGTGGCTTTTAATGTTTTAAACAATAAGCTGTTCCTATATGTTGAGTCTCCCTAAATTAAAATTCTCTTCTTTCTCATATCCAAAAAGACAGTTAACCATTTGTTTTAACTTACATATATCTTGATAATAGAAGCAGCTCATGAGTAGATTCACTCTATTAATGTTAATAGTATAAAGACTTTAATTACTCTTTTTCCTATCCACCATTTGTCCAGCATTATCATTGAATTTTGACTTTGACGCACTCTCATTTGTTCTGATAAGCAAACAGCCCAATGGGTAAGCCCACTCAGATACACAGAACTCATGAGTGGTAGAACACAGACACATTTGATCACAGACAGCTTGAGATACCAAAGGTTGGACTTCCTTCCAAACCCTTTGTGCTCCCAATTCCACGTTAAATACGTCACAGAGTATAACTTCCGTTCACATGGTAGAGACTGGCACAGGTTGGAGCCATTTTGGCTTGATGCTAATGCTTTGAGGTGCTTGTCTCAGACTCCTGGTTTGCAACTCATCATGACCAGGTTCTCTGCCACACTGCTGGACCATTATAAATGCCAGAACTTGACCAAATTAAGAACACTTTTCACAAAAATCTATCCACAGGAGCCTACACTGAAAACAAGAGAGGCATTAAAAGAAAAGGCGTAGAGTTAATGTCAGGTATATATATACCATTTAGGTAAAGGGGCATTCTGTCAATTAAATATCCTAGTTAAGTCAGAAGTATTCTTGAAAGAATGGGACATTAGACACTAGCTTTCAAAGGAATTATATGTGATTCCCTACATACAAGCCCAGCAGATTTTTATCTTTGACCATTCAGCAGTCAGGGATGTGTCTGGAGGTCGCTATTGGGCAGATGAATCCCCTACATTGTAAGGCACCAGTGAAGCAGAGCAGAGCACCTTAAATGGTGTTTACCAGACGACAGTGAGTCTACCATGTCTATCTGTAGACTGAAACGCTGTACTAAGGTTCATCTCCATGTTTTAGTCTACCTAAACCAGAATCCATGTGATAACTCTCGTAAGCGAAAGCCATGTGAACTTTTTTGTTTGAGTTCTCAGAATGGTTTGGGTCAAGTTTATTTAATGAAGTACAGTTTTCCATGGTGCTAGCCCTGGCAACCTTCCTGAAGTTTGATAGATTGAAAAACGGTCAATTCAGGGGGTGAGGATTCTGAGCCTAGAGGTGGCAAGATGAGAAACTGGGTACTGTCTAAAAGAATTGGCTTTTAGGATTGATTCTTATCGGTCACAGCCCCTGTCTTTATTCCTTGGTAAAGTCAAAAGGCATTCTCCGACTCCAAGGACCAGGAGCTTTGCTACACAACATTTCCCCCCCCCTCAACCTTCCTTGAAGATCAAAATCAAGTAGCCAGGAAAGCTCACCTGGTCATTCCCCAGGCGCACTGGCCCAGGCGAGCCATCACCAGTCACTGTGGCCAGGGCTTTAACATGTGCTGATCTCACTGAGAGATGGGTGAGCAAGTCGCCATTGCTGAACACGAAGCATTTGTACCTCACATCTCTGATGGCTAAGCCAGCACAAAACTGATTCTTTTATTGAGATTATTATTATTACACTTTAAATTCTATTTTATTTTGCATACATGTGTATGTGTATATGAGCAAATCTGAAGACAACTGTAAGTTCATTCTCTGCCTCTATCCTGTGGGTCCCAGGTATTGAACTGAGGTCATCGGGTTTAGCAGCAGGCACTTTGACCCACTAAACCATCTCACTGGCCAAAATAGTGAGTCACATCTATGAATATATGTTTCATCTACTTAAAGATTAAAATGTATTTCTGTGTGCTGGCCACATAGTTTTGGCTCAGATGATGGTCTTATCACAATTCACCAACACTAGAGGCAGCAGTGACATAGAATTCTGAATAAAGCTTCGTTATCTACCCTTCTTTAGCTCTTTAGTCATGTTTCAGATGAACAGAATTCTCAAGATGCTCATTCCGGATTAGTCAGTCAGAAAGGAAGTTTGCCCTGCTATGAAGGAATCGAGCAGATGGAATTAAGATCATAGATCTTAAAATAGGAAGATTATTCTAGATTATCCACATGTATTCAATCTAATCCCTTCTGTCTTTAAAGCTGAGGCGTTCCCCTGGCTGGAATCAGAAAGATCAGCAGGAGAAAATAGGAAAGAGAGGGGGTCTGCAGCACTCAACAGGAGACAAGGAACCCAGCGGTCCTGGCTGGCTCCACCTGTGAGGGAAGAGCGGGTGACACTGGGTTGCACAGTGTGGAGCTGAGAACAATGTCCTATGACAGCCAATGAGAAACTGAGAAGTTCAATTGACTGCATGGAGCTGATGAGGACCATGTGTGCTCCAGACTCTCCCTGGAGAGTTCTGCTCTGCCTCGGGAGACCCAAAGCAGAGCCAAGCAGACTGCTCATCTACAGAAGAGACGTGCAAACTAGATGGATGTTGCTTTAAACTGCTACGGAAGTGACAGTTCCAGTAATTCTAAACACTTCAATTTCTGAAGTAAAAGTTCCCTAATCTCCAACGAGCGGTTAGCTTTTCCACTTCCATTCTGTCCCCACTTGGGACAAGTTTTCTTACAAAACTTGCTGTGGACTTAATTACGTGTTTTTTCTTTCATCTTCCCTGGGGTGTACAAAGGAGCCTCCAAAGTCCATATTTGCTTCAAAACAGAAACCCACACACTGTAAGTAAGGACCACTCAAAGCCTCTAGGTGGGTAACATTCTGTGATCTGCATACTACTAGATTACAGGCAAATCACTACCTGAGAGTGATTTTAACATAAAGGCTACCAGTTTTATGAGAATAAAGTTTAAAAATCTATGTAGATAAAGTAGCTCCCAGATCAGGCCTAGCCTCTATGCTAAGAGGTCCCCTAAGAAATAAAAACTTTAGAAATAAAGTTTCCGTTTCCCAGGGAAGCAGCAGATGGGGCTTCACAGAAGGAACTACTGACAATGAGCTGTTAACCATTGATGGCTCTACAACCTCAGAGGAGCTCAGCTGAGTGTTCCTGGGATTTCCTCAAAGCCTCACCAAAGAGAGTGAAACTAACATAGCAGCCAATCAAAAACCGACCTAGGTAACTTCCCTGGCACCCACCAATGAAGTTTTTAGATTACCTAACCCTAGTTAAAATTTTCTTAGTCCTCTATAAGAGACTTGCATGCCTTTGTCTGCGGGCACCATTCTGATAAATGGTTGACCCCTGAATGCTGGTAATTTCCACAGAATACACTCTTTGCATACTATTTGACTCTGGGGTCTTCCTCCAGCGATTCTCGGATCTTAACAATGGTTAAAAAAAAAAAAATCCACTCTTAGAAATGACCCAGTTTTTGAAGTTGAAAGCCATCAAATGCCTTGGGAAAAAAAACCTCAGAAATGGGTATGGTATCATTTTATAAAATTTTGCAGAGAAAGTGAGCAAATTCAGTCAAAAGTACCAACCCATGGTTATAGTAGAGTTTGAGGTTGTTATGGTTTATTTCCCTCAGCTACAGGGAACTAGTTTCAACAAGCATAATGACAAAATAATATGGTTTTGATGTCTCTCAAGTATAGTTCCTAAGTGCAGTTTAAAAGACTGATCTGGCAATACTATAGATTGTGGATGGGTGGGTCTGTGTGTAAGGTAGGGATGGAGCTTGGGCTACAAACAAGCCAGCTACACTCTCTTTGACTGAGCTACACTAAGCCCTGAAGTGACCCAGTTTGGCTCCTGACAACATCAACTGTCTTCCCTAGAAGCAACTAGAGCTGCCATGAGCATGGGCTTGCTTTTGTGACAAGAAAAGATGAGTAAGATATGTGGGAGCCATTGGAAGCTTGTATTACCCTTAAGTTGATCTTGGTATCCTAATGAGTGGGCATCCATGGGAACAGAGCATAGGGATAGGCCATCCTCACTCTGAGGTTGTGTGTGGCTATTAGATAAGGGTGGCTCAGACATGGCCCTAGGTTGGGGCATTCTGAATCTCTGCAATGCAATTAGATGTGGTTTTGATTTGTGTGTGTGTGTGTGTGTGTGTGTATGTGTGTGTGTGTGTGTCCTATTTTCTGAAACAATTCTATTGTTTTTTATTTCAATTTCTATTTTTCTGAAACAATGAAGAAGCAAATTGATCAATTGATTCCATAGCTTTTAATGGACCCAAATTAAGATGTGCATTCCTTTTCTGGCTCTCCCAATGAGCCAGGAAGGAAAAACTGATCAGTTCACAGATTTTAGGGTCTTCTGCGTACACGTGATGTGCACTTTGAATGATGGATTTCAAAACCACACACTGCCTCTTCCCCAGTCTCTTGACATTACTGAGCTTCTCGGGTCTCAGATTCTTTACTTTAAAAGTATTACACATCTGGTTGGAGCAATGGCTCAGAGGTTAAGAGCACTGACTGCTCTTCCAGAGGTCCTGAGTTCAATTCCCAGCAACCACATGATGGCTCACAACCATCTATAATAAAGTCTGGTGCCCTCTTCTGGCATGTAGGCATAATACTGGCAGAATACTGTACATAAATAATGTATTTATTAATAAATAAATCTTTTTTTAAAAAAAGTATTACGTATCATAAGTAGGCTAACATGATGGAGTAATCATTACATAATGTAAGCTTCATCCAGAGCCTTGAACATAGTGAGCACCACAACTTTGAGCAATTATTATTACAGGTATTAAAAAGCAGTGACTAATAACAGGGTAGCATCTTTCTCAGACCTGTCTACTTCCACATTTATCTCGGGTTTACCACCTTGGGGCTAAATGCCTATCAGATGAAGATCACTAAGTAATCAATTTCAATAAGTAAACCTCAGCAGCCATATACAGTCAATGTGTGCTGATGGTCCCATTCATTTCTGCCCTGGGGTATCCAGGCACTATTGTAAACCAGGCTGGACCGGAAGGAATGAAGCTAGCCTGGAAGATGGGCAGGTTACAGCTGTGCTGCCTGTGCCCTGAACTACTCGCTGCCGAGCTTACCTCGTCTTGGTGGTTGGAGGTGAGGTGATATGGAGTCACCAACACAGACTCCAGGAGCAGGCGAGAAACTAGCAAATGGTGAGCTCTCTCTCTCTCTCTCTCTCTCTCTCTCTCTCTCTCTCTCTCTCTCTCTCTGCAAGCCCCCCCCTTTTGTCTGCACTTCGACTTCCCTGACCTCTTCCTGTAAGATCAGTGAACCCACCTGAGATTTGCCCCCACTAAACGTTCCTGTATACTTTAATTTGGCTTGAACTGGCTCATTTCGTTGGCGGGGGAAACCTATCAAGTGTGTTCTCAATAAGTATTCCTGTCCTGGCTTCTGTCCAACCTTCCACTGAATTCTTCTTGATCATTCACCCATTATTACTCGTATTGGGCAAGGATTAGACAACTGCCACCTTCTTTCTTTGCATTTCCACAGTTTCTCTACAGTTTCTCAGCTTTGTTTAAGGTTATCTCCTGGCAGAAAGAGTGGTACATGCTTCTAATCTTAGTATATCTAGTGAAGTGCCAAGTAAGTGTTTGATCCCCACCCCCCAAAAAAGACAGGAGCCAATATGATGCAATTCACAGCAGAGTCTTTCTTCTATTCAAGCTAGCTTAGGCCCCTCCAACGCAGAACAGTTTTGGTGGTAGGGGAGCCCCGAATGTCTATTGGGGCAAAGCTTTATAGTAAGCAGCATGCAGAGAGTAGGTGTGCAAGCAAGCATCTAATTGGAAAGCTACTGTGGCCTTAACTGGTGCTGGGAGTCATATCATGAACTTAATTTCTGCTCCCCTCTGCATTGGTGATCGTTAGGTAGGGGGTGAGTTTGTAACCTGGGGTGCAGGTTTGTTGGGCAAATAACCTGGAGATGCTGGTCTTGTTGAGGGTGTAACCTGGAGATGCTGGTCTTGTTGGGGATTAGCCTAGAGACTGGACCTAGGCTTGGGTTTTGTTGGGGGACAACTTGGAAACTAATGCTAGATACCAGCCTGTTAGTTTACCTGAGTTCAAACTTAGGTTAGGTTCTCTAAAATGGAGTCTGAACTTAAAAAAATTTGGCTTCTCACTAGGAACCTGAGGCAGGAGGATTGTATGTTCCATCTCAGCCCAGGCTACATAGAAAGATCCCCTCTCAAAGACAAAAAAAAAAAAAAAAAAAAATTACCCGACCATAAGCGAAAAATCAGTAAGTAACTTACCAAACATTAAGCATTTTCTATAGCATATTATGAAAGAAAACTATTGGTACTGGGCTTAAATAAAATTGCTAAAATTTTGTTTCTGTATATTTCTTTGAATCTTATTTAAAAGTTATCGATTTGTGTCAGCAATATATGTATAAGAAACAAGTTGCTCCACCAGGGACTTCCTTGGATTGCAAATAGAAGCACGTTGGTGAGGTCTGACCCAACAGCATGGTCATTTAGGGTTAATTCATGCCACTTCAGGACGGTCACCACTGCTAGGAAATAGTTCATGAAACTTGAATTTCCTCTTTTACCTCTCCTAAAATGCTATGCTAATGGAAACGTCTTTCTATTTTCATGATCCACAAAGTCCTTCAAAGTGCATGTTAGCCCACAAGAGAGAATGAAATGGCTTCCATCCAGTAAAGACGTTCTTCTAGTTAACTATTAGCATTGAGATTCCAGTTGTGTGTGGAGCACACGAACAGATGCAGCCCATGCTCTGGGCCAGTGCCTTGAAGAGAGACGATCTTGTGCTAGTCAGTTAAGAAAGGAGGTTAAAGGGTAAATGAGCGAATGGATCCCTGTGTGCTCAGAGCTCTTAGCACAGAACGGGTCCTGTAGAGGTTGCCTGGAGTGGGGCTAACCTTGAGAAAATGATGCTCAATTACACCCTGCAAATGATGTCTATTCATAGCACTTATTGAACAAAAATACTGTGAAGGACACAAGAGGGTTTTGAAAGAAATAGATCTCTGGTTCCAAAGAGGCATGGAAAAGTAAATCAGGTGGAGAACAGATGGGCAAAGGAATATCTCAGGTCCCCCAAGGTAAAGCAGGTCCTCTCACTCAGGAGAGTTTTGAGGACCCCAGGGAGGAAGAAGGAACTGAGCAGAGGATTCTTGAAGAAGCCTTGGAGCTCTGCAGGACCAGAGAAGAGCTGTTGCAAACTGGGCGGGGTGCGCACACCTTTAATCTCAGTGCTTGGGAGACTGAGGCAGGTGGATCTCTGTGAGTTCAAGGATAGCGTGGTCTTAGAGAGTTCCAGGTGAGCTAGGGCTGCATGGCAAAACCCAAGAGACGAGAAATGGGGTCGGGGTTGGGGGGTCAGTAGTGGTGGTGTGCAGAATGCTAGGAAGTAGCAGCGATGAAGAAGTGGTTGAGCAGCTAGCTGCAGTGGAAGGGCTATCTGATGCTAAAGCCAATGCTGTTTCCTCAAAACACTCAAGGGAGTGTATATCCTGACTGTGAGATGGTGTGCCAGGATTCAAGTAAGTTTGCCAAAGGTTCACAGAAATCCAAACATAAAACAGGTGCTATTTTGGTTTGTTGTTGTTGTTGTTATTGTTTTTGTTTTTGTTTGGTTTGGTTTTTCGAGACAGGGTTTGTCTGTGTAGCCCTGGCTGTCCTGGAACTCACTCTGTAGACCAGGCTGGTCTCGAACTCAGAAATCCACCTGCCTCTGCCTCCCGAATGCTGGGATTAAAGGCGTGCACCACCACTGCCCGGCTACGGGTGCTATTTTGTAAATGAGTTATACCTCAGTGAAATGGATTTTCAAAGGATGAATAAAATTCTCGATGAAAGAAGCCAAATCAACCTAAGACTAATTTACTCAAAGTGGTTTTCTTTCCTCTGTTCTTTCAATGGTTGATATTGTTGCATTTGAAATCTAGTAGGAAGTTACTGAAGGATGCTGTTACTTTTTTGAAATAAAGACACATAAAAAAGCAGGCTTTTGGAATTGGATGCAATTTGATTTAACTGTGAATACTTCTTTATGATTCATAGTCGAAGACAGTTTATTCTCTGTGGTTGAACAAGAATGATGTCTGTGTACACACCCCCCAGTAACATACTTAAATCCTAAGCCCTCGATTGTAGACTAATAGAACATTTACAGAATGCAAGCAAGCCTTTTCTGATCCATACTGTCATGAGATTGCAATTACGGGCCTCTGTCACCAGCATTGACCCCATTAACAGGACGAGAGGATGGAGAAGGTTGCAGACTACCCTCACTCCCAGAACTCAAAGCAGAGGGGAAACAAACCAAGAACCTATCTAAATATCATAGATACTTGGAGATAATGAGATTTGCATTAATTCCATCTCAGTGAATACTTCCTAGGCAGAAATTTCCAGCCACCTGTATTTCCATTTTTTGGGTCACTTGGTTAAGAGATTAATGGCCAAAGCCAGCCTGGGCTACAGAGTGAGTTCCAGGACAGCCAGGGCTACACAGAGAAACCATGTCTCGAAAAAACCGAGAGAGAGAGAGAGAGAGAGAGAGAGAGAGAGAGAGAGAGAGAGAGAGAGAGAGAGATATTGATTAATGGCTGAGTTTGACCCAAGAATGAGACCAGCAGAGCTTTTGTGGCTCACATTTACTTAAAATATTGAAAACGCAGAGCCTGGGGGCTGGAGAGATGGCTCAGCGGCTAGGAGCACTGACTGTTCTTCCAGAGGTCCTGAGTTCAATTCCCAGCACCCACATGGTGGCTCACAGCCATCTGTAATGGGATCTATTGACCTCTTCTGATTTGTCTGGAGATAGCATGTACTCACATACGTTAAATAAATAAATTTAGAAAAAAAAAAGAAAAGAAAAGAAAAGAAAACGCAGAGCCTGGATGTAAGGGTGACTTTTGGTGCTGATAATTTGGTGGAAACTTAAGAGGTATCATGAGTCCTAGGCTAAAAAGGTCTAGCAAAGAGCTGGAGAGATGGCTCAGTGGTTAAGAGCACCAACTGCTCTTTCAGAGGTCCTGAGTTCAATTTTCAGCAACCACATGGTGGGCTCACAACCATCTGTAATGGGATCCGATGCCCTCTTCTGGTGTGTCTGAAGACAGCGACAGTGTACTCACATACATAAAATAAATAAATAAATAATTTTCTAAAAAACAAAAAGTCTAGCTAAGCTTTCTGCACATTCTTGTCTCCTGGGATGAGGAGGACAAGACATGATACATGTGAGATTGTACTTACAGACAGGACAAAATTTGGTAACTGTATAGTACACATAAAAGTTCATATTCGCTGGGCAGTGGTGGCGCACGCCTTTAATCCCAGCGCTTGGGAGGCAGAGGCAGGACGATTTCTGAGTTCCAGGCCAGCCTGGTCTACAGAGTGAGTTCCAGGACCGCCAGGGCTACACAGAGAAACCCTGTCTTGAAAAACCAAAAAAGAGAAAGAGAGAGAGACTTGAAGTCAGTTGTTAAGTAAACAAGCAAGACCCCAAATGTCCCACCCCCATCGAGGTGTGTGACATTGTTTCTGAGCCAAGGCCCTCTGGTTTCTTTTACCAGAATTTTCCCTGAGAGGGGGGGACTGCCCAGCAGCTGTGTGAAAACCACTGGGCAGAAGAGTAAGTGCAAAGAGTTTTTGGAAATTAGCTTCTAGACCAACACAGCATCCAGGAGTCGTTGGTGAGGAAAAAGAACCCCAAGCATAGAAGAGCAACTGTGGCTAGCAAGGATCGAGGCAACATTCCCAAACACGGAAGTGAGGGTTCTGCATGTTACCAACACAAAGAAACGGTCAGTGTCTAAGGTAAACGTGCACTCCATCTGAGTATTTACACATCGCACACACATATTCAATGCCACCATATACCCCAGGAATACTCACAATCACCTTGAGTCAAATAATAAAATACATACCAGGTGTGATAGCCAATTCCTCTCAGGGGCCAGAGACAAGGGTACCATGAGTTACAGGCCAACCTAGGCTACACAGTGAGACCCTGCCTATAAAGAAATAAATATTGAAAGTACACGTAGTCTCTAAAAGACTCTGTGGTGTCTTACGATCCCCTAAAGCATATACTTGTGGTTTAGATTAAAAGTCATAACTCTAGATTCACCAGCATCGTCTTCAATCAGCTTAGTAAAATGCACCATCCCGAAACCAGAGGCCAAGCTAGTCTGTGTCCCCACGCCAGTCAGTGTCAACCGAAGCTAGTCAGTGTCAACTGTGAGAAGCTAATTGGGGAAAAGAGGGAATGATTGAGCTCAAAATCCTTTCCCCTCCCTTTCTGATGGATGACTCCTGACTGGGTGTCAAGTGAAAGGGCTTCCTGAGTAGCCCAACCTGGGCAGGGGCTCCGCAGTGGGAGGCCTTGAGGGGCAAACAGGCTTGCAGGTCTTCCTTTCAATTTTCTGATGTTCTATCGCCATCTTCTGGAAGAAAGAACCAACCGAGACTGCACAGGGCATGGGGGCGCAGGAGTCCAGGCCTAAAGAGAATTACCCTGAACTCTCAGGAAAGGTAAAGGCAGTCTTCTAGTGACTGCCTCTCCCAGTCCAGGTAAATTAACACAATGTTCGGCAAACAGGAAGCTACCAGGCAAACGTGCGACCTGCGAGCGTCAGATATTTGAGAGCCGAAGATAATATCAAACCTGAATAATGAGCCTTCGGACTGGGATCCCCAGAGCTCTGAGACCTCGTTAGAGAAGAGACAGTGAGATCCTAGTCTCACAAGGGGCAAAAACACGGAAGGCATTCAGAGAGAGGCAGTAAAAGAACAATTCCCAGTCTATCTCTCAAATAATCAGCCTCGTCTTTGCATTTTAAGTCTCAGACTTTGGCAAGGGAGTGCAAAGGGTTTTAAAAGACAGTTACAAGACTATGAATTTTCCCAGATTAACTCCTCGTCAGACTAGCTTCGAGTCATTCATACGTTTGGCACAAACAAAACAGAATGATTCAGAGGGTGGGCTTTTTATACACACAATCCTGCCTATCTTTGTTTCTTTTTATTTTTTTCTTTACCAAAGATTTTATTTATTGTATGTAGATGAGCACACAATTGCTCTCTTCAGACACACCAGAAGAGGGCATCAGATCCCATTACAGATGGTTGTGAGCCACCATGTGGTTGCTGGGAATTGAACTTGGGACCTCTGAAAGAGCGGTCAGTGCTCTTAACCACTGAGCCATCTCTCCAGTCCCTGTCTTTGTTTCTTTTGTTTTTTGGGGTTTTTTTGTTTTGTTTTGGTTTTTTTTTTTGTTTTTGTTTTTGTTTTGTTTTGGTTTGGTTTGGTTTGGTTTTTTCGAGACTGGGTTTCTCTGTGTAGCTCTGGCTGTCCTGGAACTCACTCTGTAGACCAGGCTGGCCTCGAACTCAGAAATCTGCCTGCCTCTGCCTCCCAAGTGCTGGGATTAAAGGCGTGTGCCACCACCGCCCGGCTCTGTCTTTGTTTCTTAAGGTTTGATTTATGTAACAAAAAAAGGAACGTGGTGTAATATTTTTAAATACTCGAAGCAATTCTTGTATGTGATGGGGGCGGGGGGCGCCCTAAAACTGCAGAGCAGGAAGTGTCTCTGTCCACACTCTTCTTACTCCCACACCACAGCCATTCACCCCGAAGTCAACTCACAAGCATCTATTTTCTCCAGCAGTTTTGTCCCCTCCTGCCTCACCCTCTCGACTTTGCAGAGGATTGCAGCTTCCACAAGTCACAAAGGCCTGAGTAGGGCGGGACTGTCATTTCCTTTCTGAATCCTAACTATGCTTACTTACAAAACCCCATGCAACACGGAGTGCAAAGGTAAAGAGCTCAGAGCTAGAAAGGACCTCCCTTTTGTAACTGATAAAAGATGCTCGTGCCTAATGGCCTTTTTATTTTTAATTTATTCAACTTCTTAAGGTTTAGCCTTGCAAAGGCAAAATAAAGGTGGCTAAGAGATAAAGATGCTTTCTACCAGGCCTGAGCTCATAAGTGGTGTTGACAGAGAACGCCCAGAGGTTGTCCTCCGACCTCCACATGTGTTTGCGCTCTCTCTCTCTCTCTCTCTCTCTCTCTCTCTCTCTCTCTCTCTCTCTCTCAAAATAAATAAGTAAAAATACCTTTCGAAGCCGGGCAGTGTGGCGCACGCCTTTAATACCAGCACTTGGGAGGCAGAGGCAGGACGATTTCTGAGTTCGAGGCCAGCCTGGTCTACAGAGTGAGTTCCAGGACAGCCAGGGCTACACAGAGAAACCCTGTCGCGAAAAACAAAACAAAAAGCTGGGGATGAATGTTGGTGTCCCAACCTCCAAGTGAACTCACATTTCAGAGTCAGATACTGAGCTTTTGTGGACCAGTGCTACTGGAGTTATGGGGGCTGGGGGCTGGGGCCTCAGCAGCCACAAGTCTGGAGTTATGGGGGCTGGGGGCTGGGGCCTCAGCAGCCACAAGTTAATGTGGGCCTGTCCGTGGTAGGCCAGCTAAGGAGACAGCAATGGTGAAAAGCGGAGAAAGGAGTGTAGCAAAAGGGTCTGGTAACAGTTCATGCCCACATCCCAAGCCCACACCCCAAGCCCATCCTTGGGGTCGGGATACGTGGATTCACGAAACCGTTCCGATCTCGGTGTGATCTCACCTACATGAGCTTGGCTTCAGTCTCTCTACAAGGTGGTCTAACAAATTGTCAGAACTGTATGACGTCTCTCCCTGCATGAGTTCCTCCTCTGGTAGACACCTGACTTCAACCTTGTCTTTTTTCCCAGCATGAGTTTCCTGGGGAAAGTCAATTTCTCAAGAGTCTACTGTCTCAGTAGGCTGGCAACCGCAGGAAGGGGCCCAACATCTCTCTAGAGCAACACCTTTATCCTTGACATGACTGGTACAGTTACAGCAGAGACCTGAAATACTCCTGGTCTACAACCCAGCTTGGATGAATCTTTCTGGTCTTTCTTCTGCTTGGCTACATTCCCCTTTGTCCCTCACCGTGGGAGCACGCTTGCCTGGACATAGCAGCTTTAGACAACCTCTTGTTGACAGTGTAGCTATTCACTAGCTGATCATCTGTGTCATTCATTATCAGTGATCAATCCATGTAGCTAAGACCCTTGACCAAGCTGTCCAAGGTTGCCTTATTGCCAATGGAGCAATTATCTTTAACTGTCCAGCAGTCTCTTTAAAGTGAGACAGGAGAGTTCTGGCCTGACAGAAAGACAATTCAAAGGCAAACTGAGTCATTTGATACCTAACAAATCCTCACTGACAAGTTCTCTTCATGAAGCTAATTCCAAAAGTCTGAAAAACCTACCTAACCCTTTCCCTGCAGTCTTCCTGGTCTCTAATGAGCTGGTTTTACTCAAGTCTCTTCATCCATGCTCACAGCGAAAGCTCAGGTTCCAGCACGCCGGATTGCTTGCAAGCTTCCCTAAATGAGACAGGCTGTCTCGTCTCCACAGATCATGTATGTTCTCGCTTCTGGATCAAAGGACTGGTCTACAGAGCGAGTTCCAGGACAGCCAGGGCTACACAGAGAAACCCTAACAGATGCCAGGCCAGAAGGCACACACTTTTTAATCCCAGGACTCAGGACGGAGAGTCAGGTGGATCTCTGAGTTCAAGGTCGGCCTGGTCTTCATAGTGAGAGCTCCAGGAAAAAATTTATCATCATCATCATCCAACATATGAATCAAACAGAGAACTCATTCATTCTAATATTGTTTGAATATTTTTTGGTTTAATTTACAGGATGAGGATAAACAATTTGGAAACTTATTCAGTCAAAGATCAAACAAGATTAATTATTGTATTGCCAATTCACCTTAAAAGGTCAAAAGGGTGCTGGTGAGATGGCTCAGGGGTTAAGAGCACTTGCTATTCTTGCAGAAGACCCAGGTTCAGTTCCCAGCACCCATGGGATAGCTTACACCCATCTGTAATTCCAGTACCAAGAGCTTTGACACCTTCCTCTGACAGGTACACATGTGCTATGCATATAAGTTACATATAAATTAAAATAAGCACTTAAAGCTGTCTTCAGACACACCAGAAGAGGGCATTGGATCCCATTACAGATGGTTGTGAGCCACCATGTGGTTACTGGGAATTGAATTCAGGACCTCTGGAAGAGCAGTCAGTGCTCTTAACCGCTGAGCCATCTCTCCAGCCTGGATGAAGATTCTTAACATTAATCTTGCTGGGCAGTGGTGGCGCACGCCTTTAATCCCAGCACTCGGGAGGCAGAGGCAGGCAGATTTCTGAGTTCGAGGCCAGCCTGGTCTACAGAGTGAGTTCCAGGACAGCCAGGGCCACACAGAGAAACCCTGTCTCAAAAATACAAAAAAAAAAAAAAAAAAAAAAGAAAGAAAAGAAAAAAACATTAATTTAATCTTTGGCTTCCAAATATACCCACCCACATGGCTCCCACACAAAAGCATGTGTGCATATACACAGTCAAAACGGAAAAATTAAAATTATACATATGCAAAAGGAGGTACTCTGAATTGAAAATAAAGATATCTGAGCTAAAATATTTACCCATTTGAAGCAGAGTCGAGAATAACTTCCATAGAGCAGATTTGGCTCTAATCTCACTAATTAAATCTGCATTCACAGAGAGGTTATATTCTTATTTAAAAAATAAGATCTTCAGAGAAAATTCAATTGGAAATACTGAAAGTTCCCAATTTATAAACCACAAAATCCAATTATGAGGATGATAGGCAATTTTATGACAATTATACTGGAAAATGCAAAAACACATTGTTTATTCAAAGAAAAAGAAGAGGAAAGAGGAAGGAGCGGGGTGGGGGAGAACACAGTCTCGGTGTCAGAGGCAAAGCCAACTGTATATGTGACTTTTCTTGCTTCTGTGACCAAATACTGACCGGAAGCAGTTTCAGAGAGGGCGTTATATTGGCTACAGTGTGGTAGACAGGTTCCTCCATCCCAGCGGGGGTGAGACAACGGGAATACAGCTTCAGCTTCTTCCTTAGCATCTGTAGTCAGGAAGAAAAAGTAAAGAAAACTAGTGCTCAGCTAGCCCCCCCTCCTTTTTTTTTTTTTTTTTTTTTTTTGGTTTTTCGAGACAGGGTTTCTCTGTATTCTGTATAGCCCTGGCTATCCTGGAACTCACACTGTAGACCAGGCTGGCCTTGAACTCAGAAATCCACCTGCCTCTGCCTCCCAAGTACTGGGACTGCCCGGCTTCTCAGCTAGCCTCTTGCTTCTTGCTTCTTGCTGCTGCTGCTTCTTCTTCTTCTTCTTCTTCTTCTTCTTCTTCTTCTTCTTCTTCTTCTTCTTCTTCTTCTTCTTCTTCTTCTTCTTCCTCTTCCTCTTCCTCTTCCTCTTCTTCTTCTTCCTCCCCCCTCCCCATCCCCCTCCAACTTCTCCTCCTCCTCCTCCTCCTCCTCCTCCTCCTCCTCCTCCTTCCACTGTCCAGAGCCCCAGCCCAGGGAGTGGTGCCACTCATGTTTAAAGAGAGTCATTCTGCTTCAATTATCCTAATGTAGACAGTATCTCACAGATAGGCCCCAAGATTTTTCTCCAAGGTGATTCCAGACCCTGTTGACAATATAATCTATTCCAAGTCCACCATTTGTCAACTTGACATATTAAAGACACAACCTTCCACCCCTTTTCTCCATGTGTTCGTGGCCATCTCTTATAATGCAGAATGCATTCAGTGCAACTTCAAAACTCCTATAGTTTTTAGTAGTAAGTTCAGAGTATCTCCTGAGACTCAGGAAAACATGTAACTGTGGCCACCAAGACTCCTGCCCCTCTGTCACAACAGCCCCAGTGGCCCTGCCCCAGTAAGTAGTGCAATATGGCTTCTGGGACCTCACTGACTAAATAGATTCACCCAGTGCTCTTCTGTCTTCTGATATCACCTGTTCCTTTGGGGTGTTATGGGTTTTGTGTGTTTCTGTGCATATGTGAAAGAGTAATAACACACACTATGATGTTTGAAAAAGCCATATAGAAAATCTACTTTAGCTGGGAGTGGTGGCCCAGGCCTTTAATCCCAGCACTCAGGAAGCAGACACAAGAAGATCGTTGTGAGTTTGAAACCAGCCTGGTTTACAAAGCTAGTTCCAGGACATTACACACACACACACACACACACACACACATATACACACTCCAATTATCCCATATGGGAATAGAGGATAATGCTTCTTCCAGATGTCATAGGTTGTCAAACAAGAAGCCCAGGGCCAAGTATGGAATATCTCCCATCAAGTTGTTGGTCAGTGGTTCTCATAGGCTCCCAAAGCAAAACAAGCTTTTGGTCACTGACCAGAACTTAATTCTAATAAATACCCTGTTGCTGAAGACACTACACACTCGGATCACAGCACATGGAGAAATCAAACTAGTACCAGTCTTGAAGCTTTCTCTCTGCTAACTATCTTAAGTGCTAGAAGATGCCATACGGGCTACTGGAGGAGGGAAGACATTAGCAGTCATATCTAGCTGTAAGCCCTGTGAGTTAAAATAACAACCCAGTCAAGATGTACCAATTCGTACAACAATGGCACTAATGTTATTGGGGTAACTAATCACTTTTTGGCAGAATGAAAGACCCACTCTGGTAGATCTCAAACATCGGACAAATGGCTAACTGAGGTGCCTACTTAATGTATCAAAGCTGACCTAGCCACCAGGTTCTCCCAGCCTCCCTCAGTGCTTACTGGTTACAGGATATGGCTGGCATACCCTTCCCCCACCCTAAACTTCTGCCTGGGGGCTGGGCTGTCCTTCTCCCAGCGGCCCTTCCCTTTATAATCCAGCTATTTTGGTTACCTGGCCTTTTTGTCTACTCTTTTATCTCCTCACAAGACCCCCCTCTCCCCCTCTCCTCAGACAACCCAGCTCTGGTATTTACCCTGGCCTCTCCCAGATATCTCTGCCTCTGGCTATGCTCTCCCTCATATCTACACTAAAAATTTTCTCCATACTGGAGGAGTAGTAACGTCCTCTTCCTTTTGTGTTCTTTCTCATTCACACTCTACAGAACAGATCTTATGACTGGTACTTTACATTCATCCAAGATTCCGTGGCTGAGGAGCAATAGACTGTAGAGAACTCATGACTACTGTTTTCCTGAATAGACACAGTGACAAACTGTCTCCTCAATACTTACCATTACACCTGTAGATTCATGACCCTCTCCACTCCGACCCGAGAAGCTTCTTTTTGCAGGGATCGTGGTTACTATGGCGACTCATCATGCCTGGTGAAAGTGCAAGGAATAAGTGGTGCCGGAATTTCAGCCATAAATGCAACATCCATACAGGACCCTCTGCCCAGGAACAACACAGAGGAGCGGGCAGGAGGTTAGGGAGGGTTGCTGTTCAAGGACACTGTACACACTGTGCTCACAGAAGCTGTGCTTGCTTGCATAAGATCAAGCTAGTCAACCTAGCATGAATGAGGGAGAGCCTCATGAGACACTCCCACTAAGTAAAGATCCATTGGCAGTTGACAGCCTCTGGGGGAAGGATGGGTGCTCTTCATGGAGCATGGCCCTTAAATGGCTGTCCGTGCTCCAGTGAATGGTCCTATACCTTGCCTATATAGATATCACGGATTGGACTCAGGTTTTTTTGTTTGTTTGGTTGGTTGGTTTGGTTGGGTTGGGTTGGGTTGGGTTGGGTTGGTTTGGTTGGTTTGGTTTTGGTTTGTTTTTAAGTGAAGGGTAAGATTTTGGAAGGTAGACTTGGTGTAGGGACCAGGAGGGGTTGGGGGGAGGTAGATTAGAGGGTGGCTAGGACCAAAATACATTGTATATACACATGGAATTCTCAAAGAATAAATAAGAATATCAAAAAATTAGCATACCTTCAACATACCATAGGATGGAAAAACATTTTCATTCTAAAAGGAACAAATTAGGGTATAAATGGTAAAAACAAGACTGAAAGCCCCAGACAGCAAATACTAAATCAGTTCGGTGTATAGCATCTGGGGTTCAAAACTGAATCACCTAGGCTCCAACGGACTTGGGTAACCTCACCCTTAAATCTCCAGTATCTTTTTTTTTTTTTAAGATTATAAAAATTTCCTTTAGCCGGGCAGTGGTGGTGCATGCCTTTAATCCCAGCACTTGGGAGGCAGAGGCAAGTGGATTTCTGAGTTCGAGGCCAGCCTGTACAGAGTGAGTTCCAGGACAGCCAGGGCTACACAGAGAAACCCTGTCTCGAAAAACC
>CM052707.1:65824501-65912298 GCA_028551405.1 Uromys caudimaculatus | reverse complement strand
CCCCCCGCTTCCTGGAGGCTGGACTACCAACCAAAGAATACACATTGAGGGACCCATGGTTTGGACCACATATGTGGGCCTTCAGGGGGAGGAGAGGCCCCAGTAAAGGGGAATGTCAAGGTGGGAATATGGGAGTGGGTGTGTGGGTGGGTGGGAGGTGGAATTCCCTCATAGAGGTGGGGGAGGGGGAGGGGATAGGTGGTTTCCAAAGAGAAGACATAGAAAGAGGGAAACATTGGAAATGTAAATAAAGTATCAAAAAAATTAAAATAGAATAAAAATGAAAGAAAATTAAAAAAACAAAAAACAAAAAACAACACACACACTGTCAAAAACCAAGTTTGCAAAGTAAGGGTTTTCTTTGGCTGTTCTGGAGAGAAAGAATCCATAATGGTGGATGTATTGGCTGGTTTTGTGTGTCAAACCAATGACACAAGCTGGAGTTATCACAGAGAAAGGAGCCTCCCTTGAGGAAATGCCTCCATGAGATCCAGCTGTAAGGCATTTTCTCAATTAGTGATCAAGGGTGAGAGGGTCCAGCCCATTGTGGGTGGTGCCATCCCTGGGCTGGTAGTCCTGGGTTCTATAAGAAATTAAGCTAAGCAAGTCAGTAAGTAACATCCTTCCACGGCCTCTGCATCAGCTCCTGCTTCCTGACCTGCTTGAGTTCTAGTCCTGACTTTTTTTGGTGATCAACAGCAATGTGGAAGTGTAAGCTGAATAAACCCTTCCCTCCCCAACTTGCTTCTTGGTCATGATGTTTGTGCAGAATTAGACTAAGACAGTGGAGAAGACATTAGAACACACGGGGAGCATATTGTAGGAGCAGGAAGCTGGCTGATCATATTTCATCAGCACACAGGAAACAGAGAGAAGAGAGAACAGGAAGTTCAAACAGGTTACCAATACTCGGAGCCCACTTCAGGGACATTCTTCCTCCAGCAAGGCTTCGCCACATAAAGGTTTTGTGACTGCCTCAAATAGCACCACCAACGGAGGACCAAGTGTTCAAATACATGTGCCTATGGGGGACATTTCTCATTCAAACCAACACACTCCTAATGAATCTCCTACTTCAAACTCTTCCTCCATAGAGAATCAGAAAAAGAGATCTCCCCTCACTTCCTCCATCTCTCCCCACTTCCTCCATCTCCTCCTACTTCATCTTCCTCACTTCCTCCACCTCCTCCTACTTCATCTTCCTCACTTCCTCCATCTCCTCCTACTTCATCTTCCTTCATTTCCTCCATCTTCCCTCACTTTTCCCATCTCCTCTCACTTCCTCCATCTCCCACACTTCCTCCATCTCCCCTTACTTCCTCCATCTCCCCTTACTTCCTCCATCTTCCTTCACTTCCTCTATCTTCCTTCACTTCCTCCATCTTCCTTCACTTCCTCTATCTTCCTTTACTTCCTCCATCTTCCTTCACTTCCTCTATCTTCCTTCACTTCCTCTCTCTTCCCTCACTTCTTCCATCTCCCCTCACTTTTTCCACCTCCCTCCACTTCCTCCCTCAATCTCCCCTCACTTCCTCCATCTCCCCCCACTTCCTCCCTCCATCTCCCCTCACTTCCTCCATCTTCTCCATTGGTGTCCCTGCTGCTCTCTGAGCACTCTTGCTTGTTGCCACACTAGAGCCTTTGCTTTTGTGCTTTCTCCGTCCTCTGGTTAAAATTCTCTTCATTTTCAAAGATGCACCTTCTCTTAATTCCTTGATCATTTGTCACCTTATTACTTAGGCCCTTGTTCTTTTAAGGAGCACTGTAGGGTCTCAGACAGTGGTTCTCAACCTGTGGGGTGTGATCATTTGGGTTCGAACAATTTCACAGGGGTCACTTATCAGATATCCTGCATATGAGATATTTACATATAATTTATAACAGGAACAAAATTATGCTTATGAAGTAACAACAAAATAATTTTATGGTTGGGGTCACCACAACATGAGGAACCGTATGAAAGGGTTGCAGTGTTAGGGAGGTGGAGAACCACTGCTCTAGGAAGATGGCTCCAAGGCTAAGTACTTGCCTCAAAAGCATGAGGACCCATGTTGGGATTCTGAACACTCACATAAAAATCTACACATAAAGCCAGGCAGCAGTGGCACTCACCTTTAATCCCTGCACTTGAGAGGCAGAGGCAAGCAGATCTCCATAAGTTCGAGGTCAGACTGGTCTACGGAGTGGTTACAGGACAGCCAGAGCTGTTATGCAGAGAAACGCTGTCTCAAAACAAACAAACAATGTGGGCATAGCCACATGGAATCTATAACTCCACTGCTGTGGGGAGGTAGAAAGAAGTGGATATTCAGAGCTCATTGCCAGCCAGTCTAGCCGAATTGAGAAGCTCTAGGTTCAGTAAAAGACCCTGTCTCAATAGAAATTGGAGAGTGGGAGAAAAAAACCATGGATGTCAACCTCCAGACTCCAGACACGGTGCACCCACACAGGTATGGGCACACATGTTACTTCCCAGGCACATACAAAACAGAAAGTAAAACAGCATCTGATTCTTCCTCTGCTTTAGTTTTCTTAGCTATTGCCAATGATATAAGTATTAATTCATCGTTGCTCCGTTCCCCAAGGAGAATATAAATTCCCGTCATTTAGTCGGGTCCTGTGTCCCCATTCTGTAAAAGTGCCAGGCTCATAGGAAGGACTCAAGGCATTTGGTGGATCAAACAAATTATTTTAAATTGTTTGTAATATCTCTATCAAATTTTTTTTCAGTTTAATTATTTTCAGTATCTCTGTCCTTGCGCATAGAAACTATGAAACCAATACTCTGTGCTCTCATAAATCTAAGAGAGCCACCCACATGAACCCCTATCAAAATAAACTAGAAGGAGAGAAACTCCCCAAGGAGGTAGTGGTAGACAGATTTTTCCCTATGACTTGAAAACCTTTCCAACAGGGGTCGAAAACCCAAGCAGCATGAGCTCAGAGCCTCCTGACCAGAGAATGTCATGACAGCTCTGAACTCGTAATTAATCTCACAAGGCCAGCCGGGCAATTAGTAGCTAGGTCTGCAACCAGCTGTTAACACATTTTAATTCACTATTATTCACAATTAATGAAATAAAATGGGTTTTGACTGTTTTTCTAAGGAATTCAAAATTAACCAGTTTTCAACACTCTTCTTCAGTGTCTCAGATATCAGCAGGAGATGTAACTGAGGAATATTCGCACAAAAGAACTGAGAGGCACAGAGTGAGGGCTCGGGGGTACAGCCAGGAAGGATAAACCTTCTCAGTACCAGGCTCTCTTCTGAGCTTCCCCCCTCCAAGTTTGAAATCTGATTATTTTTTATGACTGAAAATAAATGAGGATATGGAGTTCAGGGTTTGGTTTTGTTCTAACCACGAGATCATTGTCCTTTGCATATTAAAGGAAACAATCTCAGAATGAAAAAAAAAAAAAATTAAAGGGACTCCAACAACTGGGTCACTTGTGTTTTGTTTTGGTTTTGGTTTTTCGAGACAGGGTTTCTCTGTGTAGCCCTGGCTGTCCTGGAACTCACTCTGTAGACCAGGCTGGCCTCGAACTCAGAAATCCACTTGCCTCTGCCTCCCGAGTGCTGGGATTAAAGGCGTGCGCCACCACTGCCCGGCCTATACAAGTTTATATAAGGAAGGGCAGGGAGGCAGCAGGGATGGGAGAGAATTCCACAAATCGTTAACGAAATTCCTTGAACAGATAAGATAAATTATCATAGCAACTATCTTCACTGCTTAACTGCTGGCCATATCTCTTTACTGTTTAATTGCTCATCCATAAGGAATGTGCCAGGTCTCTGGGAGGCCTTCAGTTACTTCTCAGGAGCAGGGACTTAGGCCTATAATCACTCCAAGCCTAACTCTAATACAAAATGGCATTACCTAGGTTAATAAGAAAAATCCTAACTCTGTTGGTTCCCGACATGCACACTTTACTGAGACCAATGCAGATCAGAGCTCAAACTACTAAAGATGCCGCTGGCCTATGGGGTGGGGGTGAGGCAGAGGGGGGCAGGCTGAGTGCTGGTGTCTTAGTCACTGTCCTATGGCTGTGAAAGAGACACCACAACCAAAGCAACTCTTACAAAGAAACATGTTTAATCGGGAGATTGTTCATCGTTTTAAAGACTTAGACTATTATCGTGGCGCTGAGCAGTGGCTAAGAGCTTTACATCCTGATCCACAGGCAGGAAGGCAAAGAAACAGACCTCAGAGACAAATCTCCTCCAACATGGGATAATAGTGGTGCTGAAGCTTAATGGTTCATACTTTTTTTTTTTTTTACGATTTATTTTTTGAAAAAAGATGTATTTATTTATTTTATGTAGAGTACACTGGAGCTGTCTTCAGACACACCAGAAGAGGGCATCAGATCCCATTACTAATGGTTGTGAGCCACCATGTGGTTGCTGAGAATTGAACTCAGGACCTCCGGAAGAGCAGCCAGTGCTCTTAACCACTGAGTCGTCTCTCCATCCCAATGGTTCATACTTCTAGTGAGAGCATTTCAATATGGTAAAAATTCCAAGAAAAGATAGAAAAGAGTATATGATTCACAAATCACTTACTAAAAAAAAAAAAAAAAAAAAAAAAAAAAAAAATTAAACTTCAAAGCTAAATGTTTTCTTGGGGTGTGGGGGTGTTTTGCCTGCCAAGTCTTCAAATGACTAAGCCTGTAGGGATAGTCTCATTCAGATTACCACAAGGAAGGTCTTGGAGTTGAAGGAAGTTCACAGAATCACATGGAAATGTCCGATACAGCTTGTAGAAGTTGGCTTGAAATGGATAGTTTCAGTTAGATGTATTTGAGACCTACTGTACATGACTGTAGTTAATAATTTAAGTTTCAAAATTGCTAAGACTGAATTTCCACAAAGAAGTGTTGGAGGTAAGGACCTGCCAGCTTGGATCACTTTGTAATATATATATACACTACAGAGTGCCAGGTGCCTATCAAAAATCCTTCTCAATTACCCTGCTAATCAGCACATACTTTGCCTCATCTCCCTCCCTTTATCTCTCCATCTCTATACTTGTGTATATATGTGATATATATATATATATATATACTGTGACCGTAAATGTCATTCTAATTTGTCAATTTATAATATTTACAAAATCAGGACAAAAGAAATCAGGTAAAGATTAAAACCAGACTTACGGGTATGGGATGTAAAATGAAGGTACTCAAGCATGTAAGAAAACACTAAAGTGCTGGTCCTCTCAGGGAGACCACTGTTTTGTTTACTTAAGAAGCACACTTGAGCTGGGCAGTGGTGGCGCATGCCTTTAATCCCAGCACTTGGGAGGCAGAGGCAGGTGGATTTCTGAGTTCAAGGCCAGCCTGGTCTACAGAGTGAGTTCCAGGACAGCCAGGGCTATACAGAGAAACCCTGTCTCGAAAAAACGAAAAAAAAAAAAAAAAAAAAAAAGTTTAAAAGAAGCACACTTGAAACACACTGGTGAAACAGTATTTGAAGTCGATAATCCATTTCCACACTTCTTGGTGCTACTGGGGTTTTATTTTGGTTTGGTTTTTCGAGACAGGGTTTCTCTGTGTGGCCCTGGCTGTCCTGGAACTCACTCAGTAGACCAGGCTGGCCTCGAACTCAGAAATCCACCTGCCTCTGCCTCCCAAGTGCTGGGATTAAAGGCGTGCGCCACCACTGCCCTGCGGTGCTACTGGTTTAAAAGAAGGAAACTGGTAAGGTTACCTGGAAGGTGAGCTGGTTTAGCCTACGGCGATGGTAAAGGGAAGTGGGGGATGTGGCCAAGTAGCTGACTAGCAGCAGGGTGATGGAAGATTTGTAACAGGCACCTGGCACTCTGTAGTGGCGTGCACACCTTTCTCCCAGCTCAACTGCAAGCTCTTCTCGCCAACCTTCTGGATCAGCTGTTGGATGTCAGCATGATTTGCTAACCTACCAAAACCGTGGTTGGGTGTGGTGTGATTTTAAGTGTAGAATCTGATGGGATTCACTTCTCATTCGCCTCTACTGCAGTACCCAACATGCCTCAAAATGGTGTTTTGGTTATCCTGGATCCCAAGTGGGAGGGGAACAGATCTCCCTGCCAACTCCCCAACCCCCAACTGTCTTGGTTCAGTTAGCTGCTCTCTGCAGTACTCAGCAATGTCCTGCCTCACTAGCAACTCCTAGCATCCTTTCTTGACAGCTCCTCTTTAAATGCAAACCCGCCCCACCAACCGACTTGCTTTGCCGTTTTTTTCTAGTTTGCTAGTGTCCCGGCAGTCAAGTTCAAGGTCTCCATCATCTACCGGTCCCAGACTCACTACTCCATTTAGTGACACTGGCTCCTGACCTTGCCATGCAGATGTGCCTTCATGCTTTTGCCAATGTCCTGTTACACGCAGTGTATTTCTCTTATGCTTGCCCTGATCCTCAGACTAGAGCCTCTATGCACTAAACCACAAACCTTTCTTTCTCGCTACCTTGCTATTTACTAGTATCTGTGTGTAGCTGAGCCTTTCACCTGATGGTCCCTAACAGCAGCAGGATTTTAACGTTTAGTCATTTTATGTGTTGACTGTATGTATGCATGCATTCATGTACGCATATATATATATATATATATATATATATGCACCACATGCCGGAGCTCTCTCCAGCTCCTTTTTGACTTTCAATGTGTACATGTAGGCTGTGTAAGAGCCATGGCAGCACATACTTTAAGTGGTTTTCATCTGAGCATCTGGGTTTTTATTTCGTAGGGATCTGATGTTGGAACGAAAGTGGTAAACATGGTTAAGTGCAGATTTTATTTTTAAAATTTATTTTTAGGGGGGGTGTCCATGCATACAAGCCACAATGGTATTCATGTGGAGATCAGAAGACAACTTTCCAGAATTGTTTCTCTTTCCACCATGTGAACCCCAAGGACCAAACTCAGGTTCAAGCAGTCCTGGGAGGAGCAAGTGCCTTTATCTCATTAGCTATCTGAAGCCCTAAATGTAGGTTTTAAAAGCAGAAAACCACTATGCAAGAAAAGTGTTCAAAGTTACCAAGGCCAATCACTGTTCTATAGTCAAGATACTGATAAATTAACCTCACCAATATCCCATTAATATGTAAAAGGCAATTAAATTATCATAGTTGCTTACGCTATTTCTTCTAAACATACTGAGTTTCAAAACTTACTCAATGGTCTTGTTCAAAGACACTTGGTGTCAGTTCTGCCATTTTGCTAACATCCTCAGCCTTCAAAATTCCAACAGGGGGACAAAGATTCACCTTTAAACCATTTGTCTCTGATCCTGAACTAATTCTAGAAAAACAGCAAAAACCTGCTCTAGTCAACCTGACATGAATAGCTGTTGTCAATATGCTTTGGAAGCGTGAAAAAGGTCACCATTTGGCATAAAGCTCCCCGTACTGCTGGGAAACAAGTCGTTACTTCAAGAAAGCAAGTTGATGGACTTAAAATTTGTGTTTTGAAAATCTGTTTCAGGAGGGCAGTGGTGGCGCATGCCTTTAATCCCAGCACTTGGGAGGCAGAGGCAGGTGGATTTCTGAGTTTGAGGCCAGCCTGGTCTACAGAGTGAGTTCCAGGACAGCCAGGGCTACACAGAGAAACCCTGTCTCGAAAAACCAAAAAGAAGAAATCTTTCTTTGGACGGTCTTAAGAACTCAAGTGCACTAGATCCTTTTGACCACTGCTCCTGAACTTACATGCTGCAGACTGCTTTCAACTGCTTCAGGGCCCACATGATACTAGTGGTCCTTATAATCATGGTCCTATGAAATATGCCACTTTATAGACAGAGGAAGGTAGATTATGGCACTGAAGATCAATTTAAAACACCGGAGGCCATACTCGTATGTTGATTACAAACAGCAGCTATATATTAATATGGAAAACTGACACACTAGAAAAACTCTTACCTAATAAACATGAGATCTGTCTACTGTCCTCAGAGAAATTCTATTTAACTGCTGCTGGATATAGTGGCTAGAAATGAGAAAATTCTTTTTCAAATGAATCTTGACTGAGGTAATGCAGTCTCCTCTCACCTGGGGGACTTGGAGCACTGTCTCTGAAGGAGTGTAGTGCAGGCCCCCAGGAGGCAGAGACCAGGATGCTGTTATCTTACAATACACTCACACTCAACAATTACAAACTTCACCAGTGTCAACATCCAAAACCCTTATCTAAAGTAACATTTTTGCTTACTGCAGTATACGTTCTGAAGGAAAACATGGATTTTATTTCTAGAATAAGGAACCAGGAGTTTATTTCCACATCTCTTAGGAAAGCCTTGCTTAGTTTACAGATGGCAATGATTGCAAGCAGATACACGTCTTAACACTAGGAGAACAGGTACATACACATTTAGCTGCCCTCATCTAAGCAAGCAATTGCAGTTTTGTTTAAACGTGAAAAATCTAGGAAACAAGCAAAGTAACTTTCCAGAGTAACAGCTTATCACAGACTAGTAAAACATGGGACCGCCATTGTATCATACAGAGTACAACTCTATAGCTTTTCACTCGTGTGTGTGAGCATTCCCAAGTCAATGAGCACCAACTGTTACCAAGTGGCTAAGTAGGCTAATCTCAACACTCCCTCATCAGTAAAGGTGAAGAATTTTGTTTCAAGTAAGTTTTCCCCCCATCTCTTTCTTCTGAAGACCTGAGCAAAGCAAACATTCCAAACCACCCCGAGATCTGATACTACAATTTAAAGGCCCAAAGGCTCCAACCCAGAGCCTTAACCCACTGAGGCTGTAAGTCCAAGAGCATAAGCACGTAACAACCCTTTGATATTTTCAATCTAAGTTGCTTTTCAAAATGCCCTAAGATAAGCATATCCTTTTTGGGATGCCAAGCTAGCCAACATACAAAGAACAAAACCATGTTACTAAAACCCTAAAACACGGTATACAGGTCTTCACCAAATGTTTATTGGTATTACTAGGAAACCAAGCTACTCTTGCATGGATAGGGGAATAAGTGGTTTCATTTTGTGTTCCTCCTAGGAGGACAGCTTTACCTGGTGAGCGTGAACAGCTGCTGGCACATGTCCACTGTTCCATTTTATAACCAAATGTCAATTTTCCACTCTATAGAGATTGAAGACAGTAGCTTACAAGTGAAAATGAAATTTCAAGTAAAAGCTCCAACACGAATTTTGCTTGTTGAAACTAACTTTCACATCCACCTATCAAAAACTAGACAACTTAAGAGTTACACATGTGCACACAAACACACCATTTGAGAATGGGTCTTGTTATGCAGTTCAAGCTGGCCTTGAACTCATGAACTCCTGCCTCAGCTTCCTGAAGAGTAGCAGTTGAGTTTAATGTGGGTAGAAAAGATTACTCCAGTTCCAAGGCATTACTATACACTTCATCAGGTAACTAATGTGGCTCTGAAGACATAAAAACAAATTAAGTGGAATTAAATTCTTCAGCAGCTGAGGATTTTCTACACTTCAAGATTCTGAGCTTCAATCATGGCTTCTGAGGCTGAGCTAGATACAAAAATATCAAAACATCCCCTAGAATTGTTTATTTCCCTGTTATTGTTTACCCAAGTTATGTGAAGACTAAGGACTCGTTTAATTGTATGTGATTAAATTATGTAAATATACAAACATTTAACAAAGCCATCATATCCCAAGTCTAACTGCTAGCAATTAAGCAGCTTTTAGATATCACTAATAAAATATACAGTTAAAATAGTTGCATTCAATCCTACTAACTTTATAAATAACTTCTTAGGTTAGATTTCTTCCTGCCTAAGTTTAATAAGACACTCTAAACCAAAACTCAATGTATATTGAGCTTTCTTTTTAAAAACTCCATATCGTTCAAAGTAATCTCACTGTATTCCTAAGAACCGCCGTCAGCTTGCCCCCTCACACTGACTTCTAGGAGCCTCCTGGGTGGAGAACTGCCAGGCAGCTCTACCTTTCCAGTGCGTGGTGGAGGGTCTGCTTCCAGTCCAGACCTGGACCACATCACCACAGCGACAGTGTGGCTCAGCGGTGAAGCCAAGTGTTCTTCTGATGGCCTGTGTCTAATTCCTCAGCTCTGTATGTATAGGTAGGATACTTTAACCATTAAAGCAGTATGTTCTCCACACAAGAATTTAGTGACTTAGGAAAATGAGTTGACTTGCAAGACTCAGAAAAACAAAGCATAACATGTATCTTGAATTCAAAACAAACCATGGGGTAAAGGGTAGGGAACCAATGAAAGTTTTATGGGTTTAACAAAAGGTAATTAAGACAATCATGGAACACACGCATTGTCGAAATTCTGTTCAGTCCCAGAGCTTGTAACCCACTGTGAGAATCACATAACCCCAAATCGAACTTTATCCTCAACATCTATACCATAGTAATGCATAGTGCATAATATACTAAAATAAATTCTTATTAGTTTTATGCAAACTATGGTATAAAATTATCACCTGCCATATTTTGCCATGGCACTAACTTCATATAATAAGCCAATGTATAATCAAAATCCTCACCAGTACCATCAATAGCCTCAGCCTCACTGGACATTCAAGGTCAAGCTGTTCCTTTAACAGCCAGTCTGTCCTGACCTGAACAATTGTGCATTCGACCTGATGGCAGGAAAGTCTGTGAGCTCTGGACAAGGATTTAAATTCAGTTTTACATCTAAAGGTGCAGGTTTCAAGCTGAGTACTTGAAACTGATCACTCGATTTAACAACTACCTCCCTCCAATACACGTAAACTACGTGTGCACAGAATTTAGAGTGCTTCCTTCAGATCAGCTCTTCCTGTTGGAAGGAACACCTCAAACGTGAAGAAGGCTAGTTAGTGTGAAAGAGCTCCCGGAATGTTGGATAAAATGTCAACTGCTACAGAAACAACTGCCAAAGCTTTGCTAGCCCAGCAAGTACGCAACACGTCCCAAAGACAAGTTAGCTAGCCAAGAGACGGGCTGTGGAGGCAGGGGGGAGGAGAAGGGGGAGGGGGAGCAGCGGGGGTGGAATTCAACTCAAAGAAAGCTTTAGCTAACAAAATGGGTAATGGGCAACTTCAGAAATTTCCTAAAAACAAAACTTGAAGGCACGGGTGAGGTTTGTGTCCTTCAGTAACAAATGCAGATACCCGACAGGAATAAAACAGTCTGGCTTTGAGAACACGCACTCAAAGTGTGGAACCAAGGAAAACCAAGTGCTTAAATGTGTAAGAGGATTTCTATAGTAAAAAGTGGCAAATTGCGGCGACTTGATTTGCTGAAAACATCTGTAAATTCACACTGGCAGTTAGAAAACCAGGTAACATCAACTCTTCTCTCATCAGATAATATTTTGTGTGCAAAAATATCTGATAAATTGCACTACTGCTTATTTTAATGTGTATCGTGAAGAATCTGTACATGCTGCTGTTACAGACAATGCGTATGTGTAAACCTGTTCATGCAAACTCAGTATGCACAAGGGATATTGTTAAGCCTGATACTTAAGAGTGCTACTTTATTATCTTTGCTAAGATGCCAATCTCTCTGAAATATAACATCTTAAATGGATACTCTTGTCTGCCAGGTAAAAATCATTTTATGTCGCTGAAAGAAGAGATTATACAAGGAAAGAAACATGGTCTTTGTGTTGCAGAATTGATTTTAAATGAGAGAATTTACAAAACCAAGAAATCCATGGTCATAAAGTTTAACCTTTTAATCCTACACATTACAGGGCAAACAGATACTGGACCCTATTTCCACATTCCATAAATCCAAACTTAAGTTCCCGGTTCAAATGTTGCCCTAACCACTGAAAACCTCAGTGGTTTTACAACCTCTGGATTATGGAAATACAGATTTCTGAAGTAAAAGCTACAAAAACAACAATGGAAGAAAGCTGAACAAACTTCCCATGAATGAAAATACAAGTGGAACATCCTGAAGCTCTAGACACTTCTCCCCGTGTCTATGGTCACCTTGTTGGTTCAGTGCATTGTGCGGTCAGTGGAACGGTCCCCATGGGGACCATCTAACTAGTGTCCATTGATTCCAAGTTAGCGGATGAAGAATCTTTTTGGATACTTTCAAAGATGGCTGCCAGCTCCGGGTTGGAGCTGATCTGTGACTGGAATTCACTCATAAGTGGGCTCTTCTCTGCCTCTGGAATGGTCAGCAATGCTGCTACTGCCCTCATGGCAGATCGCTTTAATTCATCTTGCTTTTCAAACTCCTGCTTTACAGAGTTTGCCTTTACCTGCAATAAAAGTAAACTCAGGTTATGTCTGTAACATAACAAAGTACACGTAGATAAAAATTCTTAAAAAGTAGTGTGAAGCCACTCCCTCACAGGTCCAGAAGGCATACTACACTTCAAGTACAGGGTATATCAAACTTCTCCTAACAAGGGACTATTTCACACAAGTTCTATTATAAAAAGACTGAAAATCCAGGCCTACTTAGTTGAAACAGAGTTGGCCCTACCAAGACTACAAGTACTTAAATGTATCTTCTCTGAACACCAAATACTATTCCCATGCAGGCCTTTTTTAAGAAATATAATTACATTGATTAAAGCACAACTAAACTTGTTTCATTTTCATAGTCCAAAGTCCTCGTTTGCCAAGATTCATTTCAAGCATTTCCCTCATGGAGTCGGCCAGGCACCCTTCCAAAAATAATACAGTGTTTTATTGTTGAAGCCTAATTCTATTTTACCCACATTATTCTAGACTTCAGTCTACTTTTTACTTTCATGTCTCCCATTTTTATTCTGTAGATTTTTGTTTGTTTTGTCTAAATTCACATGAGGGAGGAAAGCACGTTTATCTGAGTCTGGCTTATTTTGCTTACCACAATTATTCCAGGTCCTAGAAATAATTTCACGTTTTTTAAAATAACTAAATCTCATTCTGTATGCATGCTTATGTATATATGCGTATTATATATCACTTTATAAATCCATTCGTCTCACATGAACACCTAGGTTGATTCAATAGTTGGCTGCTGTGAACAGTGTTATCATAAACATGGTTACACGTATTTCTACTGCCTAGAAGCACAATCTGCCACGGCTGTTTCTGAGACTCAGATTGATCTCTACAGTGGTTGACCTACGGACGTCCCTATCAGGAGTATTAGAGCTCCTCTCTCCTGGCATTTACTAGCACAGTCTTATATGCTTTGTCTTCTGGAGGCTGGGAGATGAAAGTTTTAAGACAGTTTTGACTTCCTTGATGATGTTCTCCCATTACTTATTGTCATCTGTACAAACAACTTCGATAAAAACCTGTCTGATTCACTGACTTGTTTATATACTAAAAGTGAGAGTCTACCTCAAATATTTTAGAAAAACGGTAACAAGCAAATCCTGAAAGGCAGAAAAAAAGAAATAATAAAGGTCAGAGCTGAAATCAGTGAAACAGAAATCAAACTGACAGAGAGTGAGAGATTTGGTCTGTTGAAAGGTAGTAAGGCCGGGCAGTGGTGGCGCACGCCTTTAATCCCAGCACTTGGGAGGTAGAGGCAAGTATATCTCTTGAGTTCGAGGCCAGCCTGGTCTACAGAGTGAGTTCCAGAACAGCCAGGACTACACAGAGAAACCCTGTCTCAAAAAACCAAAAAAAAAAAAAAGACTAACAAATTACTTTCAAGAGAAAGAGAGGAGAAAAGTTAAGTAGATTTGAGATGGACTAAGAAATATGATACCACTAAAATCCAAAAAGATCATTAGAGAATACTGTAAAAAAAAAATATGCTCAAAATAGACAATTCTAAGGACTAAATACATTTCTACATATATTTGACTTGTAAAACTGAACCAAGAAGATGTATATGGTGGTTAGTTTTTTGGTCCACCCATTACAAGCTGGAGTCCTGTGAGAACAGAGGACATCAACTGAGTAACTGCAGGTCAGCCTGTGGGTGCACTTTCTTAAATGATGACTGGCGTGAAGGGCCCAGCCCACTGTGAGTGGTGCTGTCCCTGGGCAGGCATACTAGAGTATCGAAGAAAGCAAAGTGAGCAAGTCAGGGAAGCAAGTCAGTAAGCAACACTCTTCCGTGACCTTTCTATCAGCTCCTGCCTTGAGAGTTCCTGTCCTAAATTCCCTCATGGTGGTCTCTAAGCAGTAACATGAAATAAACTTTTCTCCTCTGCTTGCTTTTGATTATGCTCTGACCAGAGCAATAGAAAGCAAACTAAAGCAAGATGTGATTGATTGAAGCAGTAAGAAAGAATTTCCCAACAAAGACAATCCAAGACTAAAGACAACCCAAGACTTTAAGATGTACTTCTGAATTCTACCAGACCTTTGAAGGAACACCAATGTTTCTCAAAGCCCCAGAAAGGGAAAATACTAACAAAATTAATTTGAAAAGTCAGAGAAAAGAATAAGCTAGGACAGAGACAGGCGGATTTCTGAGTTCGAGGCCAGCCTGGTCTACAGAGTGAGTTCTAGGATAGCCAGGGCTACACAGAGAAACCCTGTCTCGAAAAACAAAAAACAAAACAAAACAAAACAAAAGAATAAGAATAAGAATAAGCTAGGAACGTGGAATTCCTAAAATACCAGAAGAAGGAAGTTTTCGTTTTTTCTTGTCTGTTTGGTTGATTTTTCTGAAACAGGCTTCTCTGTCCTGGAACTCACTCTGTAGAGCAGAAGGACTTTTGAGATCCACCTGCCTCTGCCTCTAGAGCCTGGAATTAAAGTGAGCACCACCACTGCTCGGCTTTTTCTTCTTTATATTTAAATTAATTTAATGAAACAAAACAAAAACAACATTCCATTTGGTAAACTCGGTGGCATATGCCTGTAACCTCAGCATTTGGGAGGCCGAGACAAGGTGGAGAGTTCAAAGTCAGCCTGTTCAAAGAGCAAGGTTCGGCCTCAATACCCCCACCCCTGGATATTGCACATGTTAATTAAAAATTTTAAAAACTCAGTCATAAATATTTTAACATTTTATCTGAAGTAACAGAGTCCACTTCCACACCTTGTAATTCCTATGCCAAATGTAGCCTAAATTGAGGCCTAGTGATAATTACCTTAGTTGTACACGTAGCACGTAGTGGCTCAACAAGTCGGTCCAACCTTTGTAGTACTGCACTTGGACAAAGGGTAGATAGTCGCACCAACATTAAAAATGTTAGCATCTATTAGGAATAAAAAAAGTACATTTTTTTAAATGACAAAACCCCACATTCTCACACACTTCTCTTAAATAGAAAAAAAAATGACTAGTATGCCAGTTAGAGCACTATCTTAATTTAATCTGCCACTCAGAATCAGACCCATTGCAAACACCTGGGTGGGAAGAATTTCAAATCCCAATGCTTTGGCCCCAGCTGTCAGAGAATGTTATCTCACCCGAAGAGAGCAGACAGGAAACTCGGGATTTCTGAAAAAGCTAATGAACAACGTCACTAAAACTCAACAAATTAGAAATGTGCTGAATTGGAAGGAAAATTGTACAGAAATGTCTTTCTCAGCAGACTTTGGGAAGGCATATGATTATCATTACTCAAATTCATTCATACCCCCCCCCCCCAGTGTTTTAAAATATTCTTTCCCCTTAGACTATAAATATGTAGGATTGCATCATAAATGCTGGAATTCTGGCACCTTGATTCAGATAACTGCCAGGCCAAAGGCCCCCATTAAAGATATCATGAGCGGGGAGGGGGAGGGGATAGGGGGTTTCCAAAGAGGAGACCCAGAAAAGGGGAAGCATTGGAAATGTAAATAAAGTACTAAAAATAAATAAATTAATTAATTAAAAAAGATATCATGAAAGGGATAGAGCGCATTTATTTGTTCTGTCTCTCATTTACTGACGGATTTGCAACAGAATGAAACAAAACACAGAAGCAAACACATGCTCTAAACCTAGGAAGCAACATGACTGCCCCAAGGCCTCTGCGGACTGTAATGTAACTGAAGGGAAGGAGAGGGCTCCAGGTCGGCCTCTAACAACCCCTGCTATTAACATAGCTTGTCTTGTACTGAAGTAAAAAGGGAAACAAAGGTCAACACTCAGCCAGGGCTAAAATACAGCCCAAGAAATTCCATGACACCGAAGGGAAACTAAGGAAACTGGCGGCTGCTCATCACGAAGGCTGGAAAGGTCAGATCTGTCCTTTCAGCATTAAACTGTGTCTGATTCTGAGGCAGACTTTGGGTAGGCACTATTCATTATGGAGGCTGGAAATGAGTTTCTTAACCATTTGGGGTCCACTTCTCTTCCTTCTTAGGTAAAAAGAGGTTTTTTTGGCTTTCTCTTGTGTGTTAACCAATGTAACTCTACTGCTTCTGCACATACAGTTTGTAAGATGCTCACAGAAATACTGGCAGATGGATTAATTCTTCTTATATAGCTAAGTAAATTACAAGCATAAAAGTTGTTTCATTAAAGTCTACTAAATCATTTTACAGACATTCACAAACATCTTACCTTAATATCATAATGGTCCTTCAAACCATCTTCAACATGATTTAGAAATTCAAAGATATCCAGTCTATCAAGACAGCTGTCCAGAAGTGTATACATACACTCAAAAGCCGCCTTCCTAATGTCCAGCCCATCATCAACCGTGTGTTTGAACGGACCCATTTCTACCTGTTAAGACAAGACAGGACATGTGAGCCTGTGGCCAGGGGAAGGGAAGCGAGCGGACCGATGCGAGCTAAGGCACTCACCTCTCTTATCAGCTCCTTCCGAACTTTTGTCTCATTGTAAAGATGGGGGAGAACAGAATCCAGAAGGTCCCGTATCAGTGATGGCTTGTTATGGGCTGCAGAATTAAATGTGACCAAGGCTACTCTTCTTACATTCAAATCTGGGTCTTCCAAAGTTTTTAGAAAATCACCTGAAAAATTGTAAGAGAAACAACCTACTCATGCCAAGCTTAAAACACAATTCACAAAGTGTGTTGTTTTTTTTTCCCCTCTAAACTGACTTAGTTATTGTGGGTGTCATTTTTATTTCTTCAATGAAAATAGAGATTACAGAAAAAAATCGGACAAGATTCAATGAGCCAAAACAATGTATTTCAATAGCACAGAAATAAACTACCGGTGTTGAATGAGACAGACAGAGCAGGACCTAACACTCTGAGTTCACTATTTTTATAATACTTTATAAATACATGAGTTGCCCAGAAGTGATGGAGTCAGTAGCCAACAAACCTAACACCTCAAGATTCCTTACAATTCACTAAGAGCAGCAAAAAGTTGAGATCAATAGACTCACCAAGGATACAATTCATCAAAGGACAGAGAATTACATGCTAACATTATGTGTGTCTTCACTGAGGAACATGGGAATTAGTTAGTGTACGAGGAGATGACAACCCAACAGGACAAATGCCAAGTACAGTATCTAACCACTGTAAAACCATAATTTTTAAGTCTGCTATTTTGCAAATGTGCAAGAAAAAACAAACCGTAAAATTCCTGAAGGCCACACAGAGTCAGGTCCTTTCCCGTACTACCTGGGAGGCCCGACAGCTACCTTTAGTCCAGACCCTTCGCTTCCCATCAGTCTGAGAAGATACTGTGTGGGGAATGTCACTGAGCAGAGGAAGAGCATGCGTTCTGTTGGGCGACATCTGATGGACAGAGGGGCTGCATAGGCACTAATTACTCCTCATTATATGACCCCAGCTCTATCATCGACAATCTTTCAGAGTATCAAAGAAATGAGGGCACCAAGGGAGCTGACAAACATGGTTAGACAAGAAGCGCAGACTACAAGGACTGTATGTCGGTAAACTGAACGCTCAAACTCTGGAAACCTTTGACGGTTTTCCCCATCCTAACTTTCATAATACAAAAGGTTAAGTATATGTATGCAACCGTGAGGAGGGACCAGACATCTGCTCACATAAACTATGTCATGGGTCCTAGGATGACCACTCATCCGGATCTTTGCTGCCTATCTCTGAATTTTTTTTTTTTTTTCGACAGGGTTTCTCTGTGTAGCCCTGGCTGTCCTAGAACTCACTCTGTAGACCAGGCTGGCCTCGAACTCAGAAATCCGCCTGCCTCTGCCTCCCGAGTGCTGGGATTAAAGGCGTGCGCCACCACTGCCCGCTCTATCTCTGAATTTTTATGCTGTTCAAAATGTCCACCACCTCGGGCCCCCTTTCCTGCACACTGTAGAAGGCATGAATCTACTTAGCCACATTCCTATGGTCCCTCTGGTACCACTGCCACCAGTCCTAAAGAAAACACAATTGCACCCTGCAGGGTTTGGATTACTATTGACATTAGAGTAAGCAGTGTTGAGAACAAGACAAAGGCGATCATAACATTCTAGTTCCAGAGCTAACTCCTATCTAACAAAAATGCTGTTGGCGCCGGGCAGTGGTGGTGCACGCCTTTAATCCCAGCACTCGGGAGGCAGAGGCAGGTGGATTTCTGAGTTCGAGGCCAGCCTGGTCTACAGAGTGAGTTCCAGGACAGCCAGGGCTACACAAGCCGATGACTTTCCCGGGCATTGTTGTCCCTAGGTGGGAACTTCTCCATGGAGGGGAGGGGTAGAGCGGGAGGGCTCCAGCCACCATCTAACAACTCTTAACTCACCAAGACTCGTTTATACAGGGAGAGCGCTCTGACTGACTTAACATCTATCTGCTTTATTCATTAAGATAGCACCAAAGGGAGTTGACAGGGTGGGGGGTCAGTGAGTGGGATATAAAGTGAAAAAGAAAAAAAAAAGACATGACCAAAATATGATTATTAATCATTGGTAGTACTTGCTGATAAAGACCCTGCATAAATATAATTTGCTCAACTCAGAAAACCATATATTATAAATAATCTTTATAATGAAACAACTACCTTGTGAATGTGTTACTTCCCCAGTAACAAAAATTTCCAGCGATAGCCTTAGTTATCAGAATAGACAAAACCTTAGTAAAGCGTTGCCCTTTTCCGAAGCAGCTAAGCAGTAAGTGTGGTTCCCACTCACCTATGCAGTTCTTTAACAGTGGATCAATAGGCTGGGGATGGTCAGAAATAGTGAACTTCACAGCTGTAACCACTGAGCTTCTGGCATACGATGACCCTAATCAAAAATAGATTGCAATGGCAAGTCCATCGGTATGTATGCACTCCCCCAATGCCCGTGAGTGACATTTTAAAGCCGTGTCACAGAACCACCAATGTATTCAGCGGTGTAAAACTATCATTGTCCCAAAAAGCCGTCCTCCAGTTCTCAGGAACCAGAGGACCCAGTCCTCACAAAAGGTACTGGTTAAATGTATAATGCTCAAGAAAAAATTTAATTAAACTCTATTTTAACTCTTTTATGAATTATTACCTATTTATTCTAATTGGGTAAACACTGCAAATCAAAAATATTTTTTTGCCTGTAAATTCAAGTAACTTCTACAATTTTCATATAATAAGATCTTCATATTAAAGAGTTGTCTTTTCTACATTTTAAATCAAAATAGCAACATTAAAATGCAGTCAGCATAAAGAACTAGATTGCTCATATTTCAACATTACTCGTCAGACTTCATCCTTCCGGGGAACAAAGTATCTCTGAATAGCACTCCACATTACAACACATGCCAGTGCTTTCTCATCACACGCATGGCTTTAAACATGTTTTTTTAAAAAGCAGGTGGTCGTTCCTCATTAGGCATCTTACTGTCAATGAACTGAGAGAAGAGAGACTCTTGTACTCACCTGATATCAAATACCCTTTAAGCCGCGGGAGGAGAGTTTCAGGATCAATCAGAGTGAGCTTCCCTAGACACTCAGCAACGACATTTCTGGTGCCTTCCTCCGCACACTCACAGTGCTTTAGCAGCAAGGCCCAGATGTTCTCAACATATGGCTTAAGGCCTACCACTGATGCAGAGCTAATAATCTCCTTCAGGGAATGGAGCAGAAGATACTGCCTTTTGGGCTGACTGGTTATCTCCTGCAGCACAAACGGCAGGTACTCAGGAAGGTTGCCCACACTAATGCTGCCTAATGCATACGATGCAGCCGACTTAACTTCTTCACTAGGAGATGAGAAAGCCTCTAATATTACAGATTTTAACTCCAACTGCCCACTTAAGTCAATATGGTGTCCCACTTCTCCAAGAGAAAGGAGTGCTAAGAGACGAATGGAATCTGTAGACCTTGAGTTCTTGACATCTTGAATAAACTGACCGACGACAGCAGGCCCCTCTTTAGGACACGCTCTCGTAAGGGCAGCCACACACTTGGCAATGGAATAGTAAGACTGCTTATGGGTAAGTGCCGTGCTCTGAGAGTACACCGGGCCCGTCAGCATGCGCAGCAAGTCCATGTATCCTAGATTGTTTGTTCCAGTAACAACCAAAGCTTGGAAAAAGTCTAGCATGGCACTAAGAGCCCCTCCCTGTAGGAGAGGTGACCTCACAAGCCCAATCAGTTCATTGAGAATAGACCCACTTATCTTTGAAAGGGAGGAGGGGTACACCTTTGCCAGGGTAGTGAGAAAGCTGATAGCCATCTGCGACACGTGCATATCGCTCTCGCTGATAAGAGGAGGGAGCTCATCAAGAACTGCGTCGATCATGGCGGCCGTCAAGCTGTCACTGTAGTTTTTAATGAGAATATCTAGGGCAGAGAGGGTCCCCAGTTTCAAAGCTCTCTGATTTTTCCTGAGAAATGAAGCGAGGATGGGAACTCCCTCTCCCAGCACTGGCCTCAGATCTATCTTCAAAGGTGACCCAGCAATCAGGGTCAGCGCTTTCACTGTCGTTAGCCGGGTAATTTCATTCTTGAGTCTCTCCAAGAAAATCTGAAGTGTATTTGATAAGTCAGGACCCAAATTGTCTCCAAGATTGCAAATAATCTGTCCCATGCAGGAAATAGCCCTCTCCTTGACTTCCTGATCAATGTCAGCTGCTTTTAAGCGCTTAATTGTACAGGTGAAGAGATCTTTGATGTAAGGCATTGCATCAAACGAGGAGGGCTGGTCGAGTGGACGGATCACTTTGACCAGCTGCTGAGTGACAAGAAGGGCTTCTGATGTGATCTTGTAAAACGGGTCTCCAACACAAGCCACCACCGGAGGGACCAGAGCCTGAACATGAGGATGGAAAACTTGAGGAGAGTGGTTACAGAGGATGACATACAGACAGGATAATGCATCAATCTTCAGATTCGATGAGCTGGACTTATCATTGAGTGAGAAAATGATTCCTGAAAAGCCAACAAGACAGCCAATCATTTCTATGCGGTTTTCAGAAAGAAACAAAAGCCACCCCTCAAAGACTTAAAATTTCTATTTGCACCATAATTTCTTCTTCTTCATTTTTTTTTTTGTTTTTTGTTTTGTTTTTTTTCGAGACAGGGTTTCTCTGTGTAGCCCTGGAACTCACTCTGTAAACCAGGCTGGCCACGAACTCAGAAATCCACCTGCTTCTGCCTCCCAAGTGCTGATATTAAGGGCGTGCGCCACCACTGCCTAGCTCATATAATTTCTAACATGGGAGAAGCATAAAAATCTATAGAAAATATTAAATCCCTTTTCTTACAAGGATCTAACTTCATGTGTTCAAAATAGTCAGAAATTTGTAGGTACAAATTATCACAAACTTCTCTTGTAAGTGAAACATTTATTCAAGTTTATGTAGTGCTAAAATCAAACACTGTTTAGTAAGTACCCAAAGACGCACCTGGTACAAGGACAGGAATGTGCTGGGTCAGTGCCCCAGGCAACACATTTACCAGCTCGGTTAGCATGTTAAAGCAACACTGTCGGGTCTTCACACTCTTTTCTTTCATCTGTTTGTGTAGGGCTTTAACAATGTTGGGAACCTGCAATTATAATAGTCATTAGCTAGCTGATCCAAAGCTACTTCCTCCACATGCTTGCAACAACTTCCTGGAAACAAGCACAAGAATCTACCTTTCTGTCCCATTTCCAGTTCAGCTCTCAGATACTGCTGCTCAGACAGGCACAGTATATATAGGAACCAAGTCTAAGTCCATTGCACACACTGTACATACTCATTTGTAACTATATTTGCTTGACAGCGTCAAGAAACTTCAGAAAAGATTCCTAACAAGCAACAAGTCTCCCACTGACAAGAATAACTTCCAACCAAGCAAAATAATTTATAAATAGAAAACAGTAGAGAGCAAATTGTAGAAAAAACCCCAGTAAACTGGGTATTTTTTCTTTCTTTAGTTCGCTATTGTAACAAACAGCACATACCTCAAAGGTACAAGCAGCAGGGGTAAAATTCAGATATATGACCTAAATGCTCTAATGTTTAGCAAAACTGAAGTCTAAATCTTTACTAACAAGTCATAAGATATAAGGCTATAAACAGGGACCCTAGAAATACTAATCATGCAATAAAAAAGTAGAATGAGATTAAATACTTTCCCCAACACAGACAAATCTCACAAAGAAAAATGATCTAAGAAACAGACAACAAAGAATCCCCAGACTCCCTCATGGTTCTACTAAGCAATTTCTCTATGCTCAGTGCTTTTACGTCTATTTACCATCTATCTAATCAATCACCTATCTACTATCTATCATCTATCAGTCTATATCTACCTTCCCTTCCTTCCATCCACCCACCCACCCATCTACTTTTATACCATCCTATCTATCTGTCTGTCCGGCTGTCCATTGATCCATCCACATTTCTACCTCCCTTTGGTTTATAAGTAATGGTTTACAACATCCAATGGTTTACAAGTAATACAAGAACCCATTAACCTTTAGTTTCCCTAAATGATCCCAGCACTCAGAACAATTTGTAAAGCACCACTGCTTGCGGCTTTCAGACCACACGGGGACACTGACCTGACTCTGAAGCATTGTTAAGGGCGTCTCTCCCTGCTCCATTGCATCAGGGTCACACAGCCAACTTTGCACTGGACGGGTTTGCTTCAAAAGAGAAAGGTATGCATGAAAAACATCTGCCTTCACATTTTCCTCACGCTCTTTAAACCTGGATATCAGTGCAGGAGAGACAGTCTTGTAGAATTCCGGAAGCATCTCGTGCCGCGTGCTAACTACAGCATCCAGGCACTTGGCAGCCGCGCGCCGGACTTTCCAACTCATGTCGTCATCGTCACTGTATTCATCGTCACTCCCTAAGGAAAGTTTCAACATGCAACAGGCTATTAATGGTATACAGAGCACATAACTCAGCACACAGTGAGCTAGTGTTCTTAACCAAGACACTTAGCTAAAACAACTTAGCATCCACAGCACTTGTTACAGCCATGACTGTTTTAATTGGCTAAGCACTGTCTTGTTACATAGTTAACAAATTGTGGCTTGCTTAGAATCTTCTCAATGAATATGTTTAAATTCATAAATTCTCCTGTCTTTGAATCAAAGTCAAGACTCAGTAGAAGAAAAAAAAACAAAACCAAACCAAAACAATGGGCATTTATAAGAAAACTACAAAACTGATTTGATTATAGATCTAGTAAAAAGAATAGTTATGATTAATTTTCTGTGAGAAGAATAAATCCAGTCACTGGCTTCACACATAGCTTTTCACCCAACCTTTTATCGATCTGTCTGGACATCCGGCCTTCACTGAGAACACGCTCGCCATTTAGCAACAGAACACCAGTGTACTCACACGCTGAACAATCCAGCATAAATACTGAGATGATAGCCAAAGAAAAGCGAAGTGCTCCAGGGAAGCACAGGACTCAAGCGTTATCTCTATTTAGTGGGTAGAGATGAATGAGAACCCGAACAAGAGACAGCAGAGAAATGTGGGAAAGGAGAGAGCAACAGCTGAACAACTGCAGCCATTTGCAACCTTGTTCACTACTGGACTGCATTCAAGACAGACGTGAAGAAATGAACTTATCATAGGGAGAGTGGCAAGTACTCGCTGGAGAAGTAGACTGAGGTGGTTGTGTGTGTGTGCTTGTTTTTTAGATGGGCTAAATGATAGATTTTATAAGAAAGTTATTGCATAAATTTACACAATCAAATTAAAAAGTACTGTAAGAATAACAGGAATCCCACCAACTCATATACTTGGTAATCTACCCATTTAATATATTCTAATTCTTCCAAACAAAACAGCAATAGCTACACCCTTGAAGCATCACCACAAGTCAGCCTGACTTTAATCACACAAGCCACAGAAATGTTTACATTATTCATGAACACTAAACAAGGCCTCAAACGATATGTAGGATTTTTCAATACCAACCAAACCACTCTGAATATGTATCTTTAGATTCATTTAAAAAAAAAAAAAAAAAAAAAAAAGAGTAGGATGGCTGTCTGCCACCGTGCCTAAGACTCTAGGCTTGGGCGTCATCACAAGGAAAAAGACAACTCCTAAGGAACAAAGCTAAGGTACAATGTGCAGCTCAGCGTCCTCCCCACCCCAAGCCTGACTTCGCTCAGGACACAAGGCCAGCTCCCCTGTACCATCTGAATACCTTGATCATCGTCGTCTCCACCGTCAGCATCCATAGCGTTCTCATCTTCATCTTCGTCATCGTAATTGTAATTTGGATCATAGGTAAGGTATTTTAGACAAATGTTTATAATGGTAGAAACATGAGGATAAACTTCCTTAGGGCATCTAAATATAAAGATAAGAACTGCTTTAAAAACACGCGCAAACAGTACTTTCCTCCCTGCCTCAGTTATTAGCAGTGATAGCAAAGTGGTGTCTAACCACTTAATCCCATGAGCTTCATGTTTGAAAAGATTTATCTTTCAAAAAACATTTTAGGGTACACATCTGTGCATATACATCCTACACAGAATTTTATGTTGTTCAAGCGGGAGTAGTGAGATTGTCAGTGAACATACATTTGGCATGGTCTCATGCTGTACGCTAAGCATCGATAAAAATGCATAAATGCCTACAGAGTCAAAATTAAAGGGGCAATTTGTGGTTCTTCATAAACTGGGCAGAAATGGATTTCAACATTTCCAATTTTCAAAATTTGGCAAGGAGGCTGGGGGGACAGCTCAGTGATTAAGAGCACTGGCTGTTCTTGCAGAGGACCTGGGTTAAATTCCCCAGCATCCACATGGAGGTTCACGCCTGCCTTTAGTGCCAGTTCCTGGGGATCTGATGCTTTCTGCTTCCATGAGTACCCATGATATAGACATACACATAGCACAAATATTTAAAATTAATTTTAAAATGGCTTGGCTCCTCTAAATCATGAGGTAAAAGGGCTAAGTCCAGACTAAAGCCAGTTAGGATCAAGACACCATCCAAACAAATGATATTAGTCATAGGCAGACATTCGGCTAATAATGGTTTCACACAACTTTTATTATTAAGATTTAAAAGAAAATTAGAGTCAAGTTTCCAAATTAAGAATCACACTGGCAGCCAGGCAGTGGTGGTGCCACTTAGTTTCTGTGGGTCTGTGAATTGTAGCATAGTTATCGTGTACTTTATGGCTAATGTTCACTTATGAGGATAGACCATGCGTATCTTTCTGGGTGTTGGTTATCTCACTCAGGATGGTATTCTCAAGTTCTATACATTTGCCTTCAAAGTTCATGATGCCTTTGTTTTTAACAAAGGGACATTTAGGTTGTTTGCAGTTTCTGGCTATTAAGAATAAAGTTGCGCTGGGTGGTGGCGGCGCACGCCTTTAATCCCAGCACTCGGGAGGCAGTAGCAGGTGGATTTCTGAGTTCGAGGCCAGCCTAGTCTACAGAATGAGTTCCAGGACAGCCAGGACTACACAGAGAAACCCTGTCTCGAAAAACCAAAAAACAAACAACAACAAAAAAAGAATCACACTGGCAAAACAGGTATGACAGATCTAAAATGTAAGGTTGAAAAGGCTAATCTACTATACTTCCCTTCAGAAAATTTACCTTGTTGTTCTGGGGACAAACTATATTATTACCCTGGCATTTCTTCCCTTAGAGAGGTAAAAGTAAACAAAATAAGTATGACTGTTTGAAGTTCTAACAATGCTAAATATTTTCAAAGTAAATGAGGCTATTAGAGCTTATAATAGTAAGATGGCATTTGCTACAAATATCATATTAGCAATAATTACTATTTAATGAAGAAAAAACCAAATACATATGAAATTCTATATGCTATTTCTCTTTACTTAATCTTAGTAACTATTCTGTTCTTCAGGAAGAAAAATTTAAATAAAAAGACTTTAAAACCTTACCTTCTCACAAATGACTCAAAAGCTTGGATGCAGTATTCTCTTAATTCATCATCATCTACATTACAAAATTTTACAACCAAAGGAATGATCTTCTCAAGGTATTCACCTAGGAAAAACATATTGCCTCTTAAAACTACACACTTAAAAAACCCATTTTGAACAAGACAATTTTAGGGGGCCAGTCAGTGATGGGCTCAGAGAACACAGGGGCCTGCACAAGCCCGGAGGCCTGAGCTGGAATCCCGAAACTCATGTAGAGGGGAAGGAGAAAACCGACTCCAGAGTTCCTCTCTGACCTCCACACACATGATGTGTTTTACACGCACACGTGCGCGCGCGCGCGCGCGCACACACACACACACACACACACACACACGCACACGCACACACACGCACATGTAGTTGAAATAAGAGACAGCTTTACCTATTCTATGGCCAGCTTGCCTACTAATAGCAGCAATGCACTGTATGTAGGTCCTTGTTGTTGACATGGAGTCATTTTTGGACAATTCTGACAACAGGTGTTCAATGAGGTCTACAAAAACTATATTTCCGCAGCTCATAACTAGGTGGCCAAGAGCAATGATTGTTCTTTTCCTCACTGCAAGTCTAGGGCTGGTCAGCTGGGGAAGCAGACAGGTCAGAATTGAAGGATGGAAATTAACAAGCAGTCCTCCTTGCCTTAAAAAAGGGAAAGAAAGAAACAAAAACATATAAATTCAACATGCCAGAGCATCAGTCGTATGTCTAGACTCTGAACAAACTGGGGAAACAAACTGGAATTGACAATGAAAGAAAAGCTGAATTCTCTCCCTTCCAGTACAACCAAAAATCCTAAGCTAAATGTGTACAGATCTGAGATGTGTTTCCCTAAAGAACTCCTAGGAGTGAGGCCCATATTACCTACTTCAGGCTGGCAAACACCAAATAAAACAAACACACAATGATCTTGTCACTGTCCTCCTTCCAAGACTTCATTGTATTGTGTCTAGAGTCCTGTTTCTGAGTAGCTACACCACCAGAAGCCCGGCATCTCGTCACCCTCCTTCTCTCTGGTTCTTTCTGTCCATCCCACACCCACTTTTGCCGGCTCACTTGCTCCAAAACTTGCTTTTCCCAACCTCCTCAACGCGCACGCCAGACCAGCCGATGGCGCTCCTACCACCACGTGCCAGCAGTGCAGCGCGAGTCGCGTGTGGGTGCTCACTCTCATCCCTTACCCACCTCAGCAGGGCCAATTCAAAGGACTTCCTACTGCCTTTGTATTGACTCCATGTCATGGCAAATGAGCTCATAATACCTCTGCTTCAATATTCTTACATGTGTGCACTCCACATCTCAGTACATGTGCCATCTAGTGCCACCCAAGTGTCACCTAGTCTTTCAATCCCACTATTCCCATAAAAGCCTCGCTGAATGCAGTCTCAATCTGGACTTGGTTCGGCCTCTCAGCCGATTCCATTCTCTCCCCCTGGAGTAACAGTCCTCTGCCCTGTGTGCCTGGAATGAGAGCCCTCCCTGTAATACTTGACACAGACGTTTCTACAGCAAAACGCTCAACTATTTTTAAACGTAAATTAACCACAAATAATACCCACAAGTAACAAAGGACTAATCATTATTAGAAACCAGGATACACTGAGTGCTCTTTAAGGGTTATTTTCTCAGGAGTGGCTCAAATCTATTCCTCAGCTTGCTGCCATAGAAAGTAGGACAGCAACAAATGAATAAAATACGCACATGCACGCCCAGCCCAAACATGCCGTACAAACACGGTGCTAAAGGCTGGCATTTGTTTGGCTACAGAGTTGTGACTCCCAGTAAAGCATCTTCTCACTTAAGCAGATGAATGGACGGAACAATAATTAACATAAAATGCTAAAAAAAGTTCAATCACAAAATATTTCAGAATCAAAAAACATCTGTGACGCGTAAGTGCATCTTACATTTCTTTTACTCTCAACCACGGAAATCTAGGCCAAGTTTTATATTAACCAAAGAAAAATGTCAATAATGAACATAATATTTATAATACACACATTACAAATACATAGTGGCCACATTTACCTGCTCAGCATATCAGCCATAATATCCAAAGCTTCTAGCTGAACAGACACATCTTCCTGCTTTGCTATTGCACTGGTAAGTCGTCCAGTAATCTTTTTACATACATTAGCAGCTAATGCAGAGCCTGCAAGAGTAAATAAAAATTTCAAGTGTATTAAACTCATATCCACACTAGTTGCCAAATATTCAACAGGCTAAAATTCAAAGGCATTTCAGAGATCCTTGCTAAGAAATAAAGTTAAAAATACCTCGCCAGGCCTGACCAAGAGGCAGAAGTTAATAGCTGCAAAAGGGGTACAGGGAATGTGACAAATTCCACTGTTCAGACCTTGCCAGGCACTAACTACTGAATGAATGCTGGCTACAAGCCTGTAGTTAGTGTGTGGCAAACTAATCTCTAGATTGAAAGCATCAAAATTTTTCTGTTCTTGAGCTCTCTTTAGCAACAGCCTTTTAAGTTCTGTTGAGTTTGCACTCCAATACTTAAGCAGTTGCTTTAAAAGAAAAAAATAACAGGTTTAAGCTTTAATCAGTCACTTGACCAAAGGGAGAGATGTTGTGTGCATACAAGCTGCACCCCCTCACTTTAAAGTAGGTCATGTTTTACAGATGCCAGGAAAGGGGGAAGAGGTAACTCCCTGAAAGTTAGACTCTCAGTAGTTAAAAGAAATCTTGTTAAAACCAACTAAATGCATCTTGCATGAGTGAAAAAAATGAAGACAGCGTGCAACAGGAAGACGGCGAGAGTAACGTCCTTCATCACGCAAACCCTGGCTGCCTGAAGAGAGTCAGGCAACACCGGTATGCTCTGGCACAAACAGCACCAGCTCGAGACGGGAAGAGTTGTTTTTCTTCTTGTGGTGCTAGGGATGGAACCCAGGGCCTCGTACGTGGTGGGCATGGTTCATCACTCAGTCACATTTAGAGCACCCTCCAAACTGTTGGAACCTTTAATCAACCAGGAAGTCAAAGCTCTGGGTGGTGACTTAATTTCTGCACATTTCAATTGTGTGTGCTTAGACTAAATAAGAGAAGCAACAGAGACAGAACTGATTGTAACAAGATAGTCAACTATTAGTATTTATTAATGAGTGAAAACAACATCACATATTACCAATTTAAAATCTTCCCACAAAGTAGTGATATGACAATTTCCCCATTTGCAGTTAGGACAATAATTTTCAGACTTCTAAATTAAACACCAACACAGCAGTCAAATCTCAGATTCACATTACCTAGATAATTCTGGCAGAGGCCAAAAGCTAATTATCAAATTCATTAATTATTAAATTATCAAGTAACTGAAAAGGGCACAAACTTAATTAAAGCTACTAGTAAACCGACCTGTTTCACAGCTATGTCTTAACTTTTTAGACTTTTACACAATAAGCTTTGATGAAAAACTAAATCAAACCTGAAATTACAAACTAATCAGAAATTGGTATTTGCTTATCTTTCCCCCCACTGCAGAGCTACACAGCATAACTCTCAGTTGCAGGTGTAGAACACGCAACACCAATCAACACCCTGCACCAACATAAGTACCCGTCAGAACTGACACAGTACACTTAATAAACTCCATTTGTTTAAAAGTTACATTTGTGTTTAAGTAGGCTTCAAAATCACCCCTCTGTGCCCAGGACCACAGGGAGGATGTATCTCCACGTAGAAAGAAAACAGGAAAAACCATTTCATTCTTGCTTACCACTGGAAGCCGGAGGAAGCTCTCCAATTACTGTTTTAAGGCCAATACTGGAAATATCTCGAAGCTGTTCCTTGTCAGAGAGCATGTTTGTGCAGAGGGTGTCTACAATCGTCTCCACTTGGTACTCTTTCACTTTACTCACTAAAGGGCCAAGACTGCAACAGAAAGAAGGTATTTCTCTTAACATCCAGATAAGCACAAGACAAAGGCAGAAATATTAACCTTGTCTAGTAACTGTCACTGTATCCATGAATCCTCTATTATAAATGACATAAATAAGCATGAAGGAGAGGCATGAAGGAGAGGCGACCGGTACAGTTCGTTGTGGTTCCAATTGTTCCCTATTGATTTCCAGCAGGCAACAAGCACTGAAGACGGTTTCAGTCCTGTCCACCAGCACCTCAAACATTCCAGCCTCTCTAAACATCAAGGTTTGCTCCCAACAGGACTCACCTATAAGAAAAGGTCCACTCACTGTTACATTGCCAACTTTGACCTTTCTTGTTATTGTTCAAGTTTCTTTTAATTTCCCATGTAAAATTTAAAAGCATAATGAAAACTTCTAGACCTACTATGTGCTCAAAAAGCATATTGTACATACAACTTCTGTTTTATACTGTTAATGAATGTTTCTATTACTCCTGCTATTCGAAACCCCCACAAGTATAGAAGTCCTTCCTGTGGGTCCTCCCCAAACACTCTAGCACAGAGCAGGCATGTTAGCTATAATTCTCACTTGGTCTTTATTCATGTGAATCCCAGCTCTCTCCTCTACTGCAATAATCTTGACATTTATCACAACTAACTGCTGAGTCTGAATAAAGGCTTCCTCATTGTTTAACAAAATATCAGTCATTTCATCTTTAACAGCATAGACTTTTAAAATTCATACAAAGAAAATTGGTATTACTAAAGAGAAATGCCAAACCAACACCATAGTTGGAAATCTTAAGATCCCTCTCAGTCAATAGATAACTCAAACCAAAACACCATAGACGATATAAATCTAAATACCCCAGCATCATGTTATCTCCACTTAACCAATAACGCCAACTTTCTTTTCAAGTACATATGGATCAATGAAGACCTATCATATGGCAGACTCACATTTTTAAAAGTTGAGTGCCCTGAAAACCTTAAGAGTGCAATTTCTGACTCCAGTTGAAGCAAACTAAAAACCATTAACAGGCACCCCTCCAGCGCCACCCACCACCAGGATGATTCTAAACCTCCTTCTAGATCATGAACGGATGGAGGAAGGGGAGGAAAGCTAGGGAATGGCCGTTATTACGAGCTGGCATGAAGAGCTAAGTTCAGATTCCTGGCACCACCGCTAAAGCTGGGCATGGCTGTCAGATGTCTGGGGTCTCTGGAGCTCATTTGCCAGGAACAAAGAAAGTCAGATATCCTGTCTTAAAAAACTAGGTGGAAGCTGGGTTTGCTGAGGCAGGCGGATCTGTGAGCCCCCAGCCGGCCAGGATTGCACAGACTATTTCAAAGACAGAACAATCTGGGCGTGGTAGCGAATGCCTTTAACCCCAGCACTGGGGGCCGGGAGCAGATAGACCCGAGTTCAAGGTCAGCCTGGTCTATACAGTGAGTGGAAGTACAGACAGAAGATAGTAAAGACAGTCTTGAAGAAAAGAAGGGAGAGTGTGACTAAAGAAGGTAACCTACATCCATTTCCGGCCTCCGATCACATCCATATCAGCATGCATGTACAACACACACACACACACACACACACACACTTTAAAACACTGCAAAGGTTAGAGATACAGTTTGGTGGTAGATCATTCGTGTGGCACACACAAGAAAAAAAATTTGTAGAACACACCTAAAGGTGTGCTTCAAGTGAAATCCATGACGATGTGTGTTTAGGTTAGAAGGAAAGTTAAAAGGCAATCAGAGAGAATTCCAGTGAAGCCTTAACAACAATGTGCTCGGCAGCTGAGGCAGTGCAAGGGTAAACTGGTTGGCGGGACTGGCAGCTCCACATTCAGCTTAAGAATCTGCTTCAGGAAGCTGAGAGGGGTGGACAGGTGATGACCACTCTGACCTCAAGGGCATGCATCTCCCCCTCCGCCCAACCAGCAACAAGTGGGATTTAGAGAGATTCAGCACTGAAGGAGCTGTGACACACAAACCCAGGGGCTTGCACTGCTCACACACTCCCCAGCTTCAGCGTACCACAACCGCAAAAGGAACACACTGTGGTTCTAAAGACAGAACTGACAACTGATTAAAAACAGCAACAAGGGCTTTTATAGAAATACTCACAGGGAAAAAAAAAAGTCAAGATAAGACAATTTATTTACATCACAGCACCAAAAGGCAGGGCTTGCTCTCCAGAGGCACTGACAACATCTGTAGACATTTATCACTGTTATCTGGGATAGCAGACGTGGTACTGGTAAACAATAAAAATGCCCCCCCCCCAGCCTGATCTGGTCTAAAAGTAAGCAGAAGCAGAATGGAAAAGACCCCAACAGTAACACCGTAACAGCAGAACACTGTCGTCAGAACAGACAGGAGGTCGATAGAGCACAAAAGCCTAAAGCACACACTGTTATACTTGATTGATTGTTTTTCAAAGATGCCAGGTAAATTCTGAATCCAACTCAGTGGGAAAAGGACGATATTTCCAACACAAGGTGCAGCAACAGCTGCCCCTCCATATAGGAAGTAAACAGCTCTGACTTTGTACTTTTCCCAAAATTAGTTCCACACAGATCTCAGAACTAAATATAGAAACAAGAACTAACAACTGGGAGAAATCTTTGTAAACCAAGTATTTTATGACACAAAACAATAACCAGAAAATAAACACTTTATAAGTTAAATCAGGTCATCAAATGAGAAGATATTTAGAAAATAAGTGTTAACGGATTGATATAAAAATGTTTTTAAAACCCTACAACTTGATAATAAAGATAAGCCCAATTCTAAAAGTTGGAAAAGTCCGTAACAATCACAGGGTCTGAAAAATGTTTTTAAAACCCTACAACTTGATAATAAAGATAAGCCCAATTCTAAAAGTTGGAAAAGTCCGTAACAATCACAGGGTCTGCACAGGTCTGCACTAGGTCCTCTGCATATTTATTAGTTTTCAGCTTAGTTTAGTACTTTTATGGGACTCCTGAATGGTCCCTGTTCTCGGGGCTCTTTTGTTTTTCTGTTGGCTTGTCTAACTTTGATATGATGAATTTCCATTTTTTATTATATTTTGTTAAAAAATTAAATAAAGACCAGCAGCCCCGGCAGGGAAGGAAAGCCCCTTCAGCGTTCTCTGTGAGGCGGGGCTGCGCATGCAGCTGTGATGACTCACTGAAGCAGGACATGAAACGCCCACAAAGCCCAGCTGCTGGCGCGGCACAGGTCTTAGGGGCTCACACCCCACCTCACTGTGGGCAGAATCAGTTCACACATGCACATATGTACATACGCTTATAAGGCATCAACATAAACGACCCAGTTGTGGTGTGCTACCTGTTTGCTTCTCCTCTCCTCCTGTGTTCGCTAAGGACTGAGGAAGGTTTGTCCCCTAAAAGTAGGCTCCATTCCGAGCCTTGTTTTTGCATTTTCTCCTTGCAGCCTAGAACGCTTTACCTTCCAGAGAATGGCCGGCTCTCTACCCGGGCGTCACCTGACCACACAGGTGATGGCTTCTCTTGGTTACCAATTCATAAGGCCCCACTATACAAATTCACCTTCATACGTAGTCTGACTAGCTCCACACACACCCAAAAAGAACTCCCCACCCCGGGGAGAGGAGAGATCGTGAGGGCTTAAACTTCAGCAGGTACTTACTGGGGAAGGGAAGCTAGACTTTGAATCCATCCACTGTGGTCTGATTCTAACACCTAAATTCATTTTTTAAAAAGATTCAATTATTTTTATATTTATGGGTATTTTGCCTTCATGTCAGAAGTGGGTGCCAGATCTTCTGGAACTGGAGTTAGAGAAGGTTGTGTGGGTGCTAGGAATCAAACCTGTCCTTTGAAAGACGAGTCAGCATTCTTAATGATTAAACAATATCTCTGGCTCCTTCTAATACTTAATATTCATAGTCTTGTAAATATTCTGCCTTATGACAAAAGTAGGAAACAAACTCATTTTTATAGAAAAAGAAACAGCTCCTAAATATCAACACAGAGGGGAGCCCACTTGTTGTTCCCCCCACTCCCAGCATGAACCTAGCTGACAGACTCTGGCACATGCTGTGACATCTGTCACCCCACTTAGCTGCAGGGGTGTCTGTCCCCTCCCTTCCTCCCTGTCCCATGTGTGTCCCTCCAGAAGCTGCTGCACCCTCAGTTGAACAGATGAATACTGGGACTTCAGTCAAGGAAACAGGAGTAGCTGTGCTCCCTTGCTAGACCCTCCAAACAAGAACCTATCAATTCCTATATTCTTAATTGTTTTACTGAAATAGATGGCAAATTCTGTCAAGAGGAAATAAGGCATCTTTGATCTCTTCACTTTGGCGACTGTAAGCATGATGCTGGCTACTAGAAGACCTGTTTTCATTTTATAAGTCTACTAACTAGCCTAAAATATTTTCAGTTTTAATCATAAGCAAATGTAAAAACATTTTAGGACAGGGTTTTTTCTCTGTGTGGACGAGGCTGACATAAAACTCAGAGAATGCCCTGCTTCTGACTCCTAAGTGAGGGGATTGAAGGTGTCAATACCATTGCCCAGTCCCAGTGTGGGATCTTAACAACGTTTTCACAATTAACAAGACAATCGTACCTGTGACCAGCCAACTGGGCAGAATTGCTATGCAAGCACTAACAGAACTACTCGCCCTTACATTCTTGGGGAAATACCTGATATGTGGTACCCTAGTCTCAATATTAACATGTTGTAGTTTGAGTATTTAAGTCAGTCTGGTCTCTGGTTTCTCTTTTTAGTGTTACCTTTAGTCAAAATGCAGTATCAGTAATTAGAATAGTTGGATTAAGTCTGGCGTGTTTTCAGATTTAGTCACTGTTCTAGAATGGTACTATAACTATCTGTACTAAAACTACCCACTCTTTCAGGTTTCAAAGGTGTCGTGGTTTGAATATGCTTGGCCCAGAGAATGGCACTATTTGGAGGTGTGGCCTTGCTGGAGGAAGCAGGTCACTATGGGGGTGGGCAATGAGAGCCTCCTCCTAACCCTGTGGGAGTCAGTCTTCTAGCAGTCTACAGAACTCTCAGCTCTTCCTACACGCCTGCCTGGACACTGCCATGCTCCTGCCTTGATGATAATGGACTGAACCTTAAATTGAAAGCCAGCCCCAATGAAATGTTTTCCTTATAAGAGTTGCCATGGTCATGGTGTCTGTTCACAGCAGTAAAACCCTAACTAAAACAGAAGTTGGTACCAGGGACTGGGATATTGTTCTGTTAGGCCTGACCATGGTTTTGTTTGGATGAATGTGGATTTATTTGGAGACTTTGGATTTGGAAAGCCATGGGATGCTTTAAGTGGGGGCTTAATGGGCCATCCTAGTAGGAATATGGAAGACGGTGGTACTGAGGGTGACTTGAACTATGTAGGCCTGCTGGCCCAAGAGGTTTCAATGGAGAAGAATATTAGTATGTGGCCTAGAAACTGTTTTTGTGATATTTTGGTGAAGAACATGGCTTCTTTTTGCCATTCCAGAATGTCATAGCTGAGTAAATACTTGAACAAACAAGACCAAAAACCATCTGGGCAAACTCCAAACTGTGCATCTCCATGTCTGGTGTCAGGTATCTTCAGATCTCAAACTCCTTTCAACTTTGTTGACTGCAGCACAATTCTCTTTGGCTGGTTCTACTCCCTGTTAGCAGCTTTCCTCAGCAGATAGCCCACAGCTCTGGCATCTCAAAATCTTGGGGGTCTCCCCAAGGCAACTTCACCATTACAGCTTCTTGTTCCAATGTCTGGGATCCTCTAAAGGGCTTGGGCCACATCTCCAGCTCTGCCTTCTATATCACTCTAGGCTCCGGTTGAGTCCACTCCACTCCCTGCTTATGCTGTTCTTGGTGACCATCCCATGGTTCTGGCATTTCCAGTACACTGGGGTCTTCCGCTGCAACTAGGCTTCACCAATAGCCTCTCATAGGCTCTTTTCATAGTGCCAAGCCTCAATTTCTTTGCATGACCCTTTCAGTCCTGGGTCATCAACTGCACTCTCACAAATGGCCTTCCTTGGCCTCTCACAGTGCCAAGCCTCCCTCAGCTGCTCTCCGTGAACCCTTCATGCCTTCAAGTCCAGTACTACCTGGGTCACTCTTACACACTATCAAGTCCAGTACTGCCTGGGTCACTCTTACACACTATCAAGTCCAGTACTGCCTGGGTCACTCTTACACACTATCAAGTCCAGCTGAACATGAGGTACAACCTTTGGCTACGTTTGTAACACAGTTTCTTTGTACTCTCAGAAAACACTTCCCGGAAAATTTCACCCCAGTGATGCTGATCTCTTCTTAATTACCACTAATTTCTTAGCTCCAGTTAACCAGCATCAATTGTCCCACTAGTCCCTTCTATTCTTGACTCTAAAGTCAGAGCCACGTGGCCACAGCTGCTGAGTTTTGCTGCTTGCTAGAGCTGGAACATGACCCCTCATATCCATAGGTTCTAAAATATTCTATTCTATTATCATCAGCTGTGTTCCAACTCCTTCACTGCCTAAGCTTGGCTGTCCTGGAACTTGGTCTGTAGATTGACCTTGAACTCAGAGATCTGCATGACTCTTTGTTTCCTGAGTTCTGGGATTAAAGGTATGTACCATAATGCCTGGACTTAAAGCTGCTCTCCACTTAGAATTTGCTCTGGCTGGGCGGTGGTGGCGCACGCCTTTAATCCCAGCGCTTGGGAGGCAGAGACAGGCGGATTTCTGAGTTCGAGGCCAGCCTGGTCTACCAAGTGAGTTCCAGGATAGCCAGAGCTACACAGAGAAACCCTGTCTCGAAAACACCAAAAAAAAAAAAAAAAAAAAAAAGAACTTGCTCTGTCTGTCTCAGGTTGGCCTTGAACTCAGATCTGCTTGCCTCTTGTCTCCAGAGATTAAAGGTGTGTACCACCATGCTTGGACCTAAACTTAGCTGGGTGGGATCTTGCCCCAAAGTCACCACTCCCTTAGTCTGTTTATCTCCTTGAACATAGGATTCAACTCCGTTTTACTTACTGCCCCTTTATTACTCGAACCATACATTTTATATTTTTCCTTTCTCAGCTTGCTCCTTTTTCATTAAAATGCTCTTCATAAGAGTGAACTTTAGTAACCACACAACTGATTTATACCAGGCTGTTTTGAGACTTCCTTTGTCAAAGCAATTAATCTAAATCTCTTCATTTTGCCAGTCTTCTCCTGTTTGCCTTTGGAACAAGATGTTGAACTTTCAGCGCCTCCTGTACCATGTCTGCCTGTATGCTTCAATGCTCTCTTGCCTTTATAATGGACTGAGCCTCTGAACCTGTAAGCCAGCCTCAATTAATGTTGTCCTTGTAAGACTTGCCTTGGTCATGGTGTCTCTGCACAGCAGTAAAACACTAAGTCAAAAGGGATTTGTAGAAGACTTTTCAACCTTTCTTTTGGGTGGCAATCAAGTTCTCTGACAATTTTTCTTCATAAAGTGTTCAGCCATTTATGTATAAACCATTTTTCCAAGAATCAGTGACGGACTGTAACTTATATTATGAAATAAAACACCTTACGAGTTGCCTTTGGCTGGCGAAATTTTTTACTGCAATACAAAAACCTAAGTGAACAACAATCCCATCTGTTTGTATGCTGAGTCCTGTGTGGACGTAACGTTTTATAGTGCTAGGGATGACTAGACACACGCTAAGCAAGAACTCTACCACCAAGCAGCAAGCTCAACTTCCAACCTCTTTCATTGTAAACACAAACACAAGGGATCATCAAAAGATAAAAGGATTTATCAGGCACAGTGGTGCACACTTTGTGTGTGTGTGTGTGTGTGTGTGTGTGTGTGTGTGTCTGGAGAGACAGCCGTGGGTGCTGTGAACTGAACTCTTATATTTTTGGTTGTGAGCCTAGCCTTTAACGGCTGAGCCATCTCTGCAGCCCAGTGGTGCACACTTTTAATCCCAGCATTCAAGAGGCAGAAGCAAGTGGGTCAAGTTCAAGGCCAGCCTGGTCTACAGAGTGAGTTCCAGGACAGCCAGGGCTACACAGAGAAAGCCTGTCTCGAAAACCCTTCAAACGATTCAGGTTCCTATACCAATCATTGGTACTCCTATATCACTCTCAATGTTTTTATAGTGTGCACGTGTGTGTGTGTGTGTGTGTGTATTTGTGGGAGAGTGTGTGTGTCAAAGTCAGAAGACAAAGTGTGGGGTCTGGTGATTTCATTCAAGTCTCCCAGCTTGGCAGCAAGCACTTCCACCTGCTGAGCCGTCCTGTCAAGCACGCAGCACCTGTTTTATTTAAACTCACAAAGGTCTCAGGGTTAAATAAACCTGCACCACCACAAGTCTGGAAGTTCTTGCGTCAGCCAATGATCTCTCACCTTTTACAGGTCTTTCTTATAGACAGAAATGTAAACAGCTAGATGAAAACCAGTTTGAAAGCTTTATACAAAGGTAGTAATGGGACAATGCTTTAAATCAATACTGAACGATGTATACAGTGATACAGAATTCACAAAGGAAACATCAGTTTCTAAAACTTAGCACCCACAAATTAAAATGACTTATTAACTTGTTTACTGTTTGGGGAAGGAGCTAGGATGTCACACATGTTAGGTAAACCCTCAGCCTCTGGGCCATTCATTCTGCCAGCTAGCAGTCTACTTCCTTATTCTGAGCCAAGGTCTTACTAAATTGCCCAGGTAGGCCTTGAGTCTGGCCACCCACCCTCTTCCTTTGGCCTTGTGAGTACCTGGGAGTACAACTGAAATTGGTTCAAAAAGAATTTGCTGAGAACTCCAATTCTATACTCTAAGAATAATCAACACAACAGCCAAGATCCTAACTCCTAAGAAGTGCTCATTAGATGAGCACCAAGAGACAACTGTAATTCCTGCAATCTCAGGCAGATTCTTTACTGTCGCAGTTAACTCATTCTGATCTTAACTGCTGTCTGCCATTTACTCTCCTCTCTCCCCCGACACCCTCTTTGAGAAAAGAGCTCCCTAACTAATCTCTTGCTAGTTTTGAATGTATGATCCTCCTGCATCTTGTGATTTCAGGCATGCACACACAGTCTTTATTGCTGTCAATTTTAAGATTTAAGTGTTTTTCACTGAATCTCTGGTTTTAGACTTCAGTAAGTAGGGCTTTCAAACACAGACCAAAAATAATGCCGTTTCTTGATTTCTCTCATGATCTTGTTGGAGTATGTGTGGCCTTGTTAGAGGAATACTTAAATAATCTCATGAAAGGCTCCACTAGATTGACTCTGCCATGGAAATACCCTGTATTAACCACAGGCAAGCAGTCACAATGTAAGCTTTCTAGAAAAGGAAGGCAGCACCGGCCTTAGACCATCAGCTTGTGGGCATGAGCAAGCGGGGCACAGCTTACCACTTGACAGCTAAGTTCTGCACTTCGCCATTTTTATCCTCCAGCAGCTTCAGAATCATCTTCACGACTTTCCTTTCGCTGTCGTCATCCAGCTTGATGGAGTCTTTCTGTAGTTCTGTCATCAGATCATTTGTAGCCATAAACCTATCAACAATTAACATTTGTTAACCAAAAGAATTTAAAGCATTAAAACACTGATTTTTCATATTTAATGATGTTTTATTTTGCAAAAAGGAACATAGTATAGTATAAAAACTCAACTACTTAAGTCACCATAAATTTAAACATTACAAAGAAAAGGGTAACAGAATATACTTAAGAACAGATAAGCACTTACAATCTTTATTTATACTTTTATGTGCATGAATGGCGTGCCTGCATTCTTATCTGTGCACTACATGCGTGCCTGCTGGATCTCTTGAACTGGGGTGACAGATGGTTTTAAGCCACCATGCGGGTGCTGGTCCTCTGTAAGAGCACCACATTCTCAACCTCTAAGAACCTCCCCCTCAGCCGTCAGATAGGCACTTGAAAGTTCTAACAGGCTCTTACATCAGACACTAACCAAAATTATCCCCAGATCAATCTTAATTTCAAATTTACTAGTAAGACTTAACTGAATGTTCTCCATCCTCATTAATTGTACTACTTTTGTTAGGTATGGGAGAGAGCTCATTCTTTGTATGGGATTTTGATTTTATTTGTAATAACCTTAACCACAAATAATAAGAATGCCTTCCTTGGGGATGATGAATATTGAACTGGAAGATTACACACTACAAATAACTGAATTACATATACAAATTACTAGTTATCAAAAGTGTATTATCATGGTGAAGAAGTGATTCTAGAAAGTTGCTCCACCTGAAGTATACCTTCTTCCCCTGGAGACCAAGGGCAGGGGCTGGAGAGATGGCTCAGCAGTTAAGAGTGTTTTTGCTGCTTTTCCAGAGGACCTGGGTTTGGTTTCTGAAAGCTACATGGCAGCTCACAACTGTCCGTAAGTCCAGTCCCACAGGATCTGACCTCTGTGGGCACCAGGCATGTATGCAATACAGAGATACATGTAGGCCAGCAATCATACACACACACACACACACACACACACACACACACACACACACACACACACAAATACAAAAACTTTACCAAAAAACCACAAAGGAAGGTTTAAAACCAAACAGACTGAGGAAAAAAAAAACCAGTGGTCTATCATTTGATCTCAGATTTAATAAAAGGGTTGAATATTTAGTAAAGGAAAGTATAAAGTGTTAGACTTCTAGGTTAAAGAAAATTTAAAGCCAAATGAACGGTTCCTGTACTTCCTGGTTCTCAACCATGAGAATAATCTAGCTGAAATAACAAAGACTTAAACTTTTTCTTTTATTTGAACAAGACCCACTTAAAAAAAAAAACTTCACACAGAAACGCCAAAATCTCTTTTAAACTGAAAAACCCAACTATAACTATAAAGACCTGGGACAATAACTGGGCAGTGTCGTCAATAAGCTATGTGGTAATGGTGGCAAGACAATCTGGTAAGTGATTAATAAAGGTAATTTTAAGGATAATTTTAATTAGGAATCAGTATTCATTTAACAATGTCAGTTTTAAACTACATGAAAGCATGTAATTCAATTTTTGTCAAGTTCCACTGCTTAAAAAACAAAAAACCCTTATGTTCATTCACATTGAGACATAGGAGATAAGTTAGAGAGGTAATTTTTTGAAGCTCTTCCCATTATAAAATAAAAGAACAAAACAGAATTAAAATCAAATTTTAGTTAATATTCTCAAGTGGGAAAACCTGCATATCATTTAATGTAGGTATAAAAAAATGTCTCAGTCAGCCCGGCAGTGGTGGCGCACACCTTTAATCCCAGCACTTGGGAGGCAGAGGCAGGCAGATTTCTGAGTTCGAGGCCAGCCTGGTCTATAGAGTGAGGTCCAGGACAGCCAGGACTACACAGAAAAAAAAAAAAAAAAGTCTCAGTCACTGTTCCACTGCTGTGAAGAGACACCATGTCCAAGGCAACTCTAATAAGAAAAAGCATTTAACTAGTGACTTGCTTACAGTTTCAGGGTGTGAGCCCATTATCATGGACGGGAGCATAGTGGCAGGCCTGCCAGTTTTACATTCTGATCCACAGGCAGAGAGAAACATCAAAGCTACCCAGTGTGACACACCTGCTCCATCCAACAAGGCCAGACCCCCCTAATCCCTGTGATCCTTTCAAACACTTCCACGTCTCGGTGACCGAGCATTCAAATATAAGCCTATATGGGGGCCATCCTAATTTAAACCACCACACAAAGCCCTGAAAACATTTTAAATTGCTTTCCTCAGATACAGTAAATGTTTAGTAGTAGTTTACAACCCCTCATGGTTTATATAATACCACTGTCCACTTCAGTAACAATAATCATCAATGTAAGCAAAAAAAAGTAGACAATCCAAATAACAAGGTGTTTGCCTGTTCTGATGGTTCTACTAGATAAAAGAATGGGTACATTCTTTTACTCAAAGGCAGAGATGACACAGTCTTCTTTTTCATTTGCTGGGACAGACAATCTCATCCTTACAATTTTTTCAAAAGTTTATTAGTTTTATCTAAAGTTTCAAATATATGCATCTTACTAAAAATAAAAAGCACCCCGGCATGTCAATGCACACCTACGATTACTAATTTAACAAGTTCATTCACAGGTGTAAGCCTTGAGGAATAAGGACTGATTTGAGGAATAAGGATTGATTGTGTTTACCCCTTCCTATTTTCGTTAGTCACTCATTTAGTCTACACTGTCTTTTTCGTGCTTCAGTAGTTCTCATAGCCTGTCAATTGGGAGGTGTGCTCAGAAGCAGCATGGCAAAGGCCATACCCAGCTAAATTGAGTTTGAGACTAGACAAAGCTATTGAGATCCTGCCTTAACAAAACATCGCTTACTCTGACCATCCAAACAATTGCATAAAACAGCATCTGCTAGTTCAGATCTGAGATCTCGGAGCACAAGCGGAAGTGGGGGAGTAGTTCTGGGACTTCATCTTTGCCTTTGGAAAGAAAGGGCAGTGGAGGGAACTGCTGAGCACCTCTTGGAATAAAGGACTGCCTAGCTGTTTAGGCTGTTCAGTGTCTGGAGCACAGAAACAAGAGGAGAAAACTTGTTTCTCAGAGATAATGGAAATGCAGGCTAATGCTGGAAACAGCCCCAAGCAATCACGTACTGGGAAATCAACATACCAGGCATTCCACCAACTGCTATAGGTTACATGGGCTAGCCAAATCAGATGCAAGTCCCCAGTGTTTCAGAATTTACAGCACAATCTAGTAAGGGAAATAGTAAGTTGTAAAGTTCCATGTATGAGCAAGCATTTGCATAATTATACACTGAGATAAATACTACAGAGTAGAGCAATGTATCATCAAGAATACTGCAATGGAGAGATGGTTAAGCAGTCAAGAGTACTTGACCGTGAGGACCAGAGTTTGGATGCTGGGTGGCTCACAACTGTTAGCTCAGCTCCAAGTTACCTAACTCCTCATTCTGGCCGGTACAGGAAGCCCCTCTCCCCGACACATGCTTATGCACATCCATTCACACAGACAAATACATGCGCGTGCGCGCACACACGCGCACACACACACCAATTTAAAAAATTTTAAATTCTAAAGAAAGGACCACATCTAGATAAGATGCCCAGCAAATAGGAATAGGGCTCCACAACAAGGAAAACTGAGACATACTGAGAAGACAAAATTATTCTGGAAAGGAAAAAAATGATGCCAGGTAAGCAAGAGACAGGGATTTAAAGGATCTGTACAACAACATAGCAGGACTTCAGGTTCTAGACTAAGGGCAATGGGAAGCTGCATATGGGACAGAGTCGGGAAAAGAAATGCCTAAGTGCCCTCCAGAACAACTATTACAACCACCACTTTGGAAAGAACCAATCATCAGTTAGCTGGACTAGAGACAGGTTATGAGAAATACTGAAGCTTAACAAAGATGATGTCGACTACCTGAATGACTGACAGAAATGGGAAGTGATAAACAGTCAGTCCTTAGTCCTCCAGGCCTACACCTGTGAATTCACCTGTTAAATTATTACTAAGAACTATACAAATCCTCCCCCTACTTTGCAACCACGTGTAGACAGCTGGAAAGTGATGACAGACTGACGTCATCCAACACACACTCCACAGCAAAGGAGCTCTGCCTCCTGGTTTCAACTTCCATACAGCAAACAGCTCTCTCTCCAGACTACAGAGTCTTGTGGTTCACATTTTCACTTCCACTGATGGCTTTGCTGTTTAAGACAGCCCCGGGCATAACTGAAGCACTATCTGGCATTTCTATATACAAAGCCTGTGGTATGCTTCTGGAAAGTGTGTTAAATAAGCTTCATCAGGCATGTACTGCAAGTGCCAGTGACCATGAGTTCAATGTTTAATCAACTATGTCAAAGAAAGTGTTCTTAAATTTAAGTAGACATAAGATAAAATTATTAACATTTTAACTAATAAAAACGCAGAAACCAGGGGCTCACAGAAACGAAACTTCATAGTCTCCTCATAAGCAATGGTTCAGGGCAGTATCTGTTGATTCGGACTTGAGGGACTCTTCCAGAATCATACAGACAGTAAGGGCCAACTCCTTGAGCTTGAATTTAAGAGGTAAAATTAATAGTTCTTTAGAATCGATAATACACAGGAATAAAAGACATGCTACAGGAAAGAAATGAGAAGAGACTGAAGACTTGAATGTGAGAGCAGCTGATTATGCATGCATCCCTGATATCAGGCTAGCTCTATTATTTATTAGAGTGAAGAAGAACAAAAGTTGAGGGCCATGTCAGTCAGAGGCCCTCAACTTAGTATCACAGTGTAGCCACTGTTAACATCGGGTGACTTAAGCACCATCTTATACCCCATGACACAGGAGCAACTGCTTAATCAACTGACTGGATATACTTCTAATCCTAAGCAACAGCAGTGAACAAATAAGAAGTGACTACAAACTGAGCTGACGTTTACACCCAAAGCATGTTGCTTTCTTGGACTTAAACAATTTCAGAGAACAGCCAGTGCAGATGAGGCTCCACAATACAACTACGATATCCTCCCTCTTCTTAAAGAGTGGATACTTCCTGGCATTTCAGCTTTCCATTGGTTAGGAGTGGTCCCCCAAAAGATTTACTGAGCCGCAATCACAGTAATGTCCTCCCTTCTAACAACCCCCGATTTAAAACCTGCCGTATGCCCTTCCAAACATTCCTTGAGACAAATCCCTTACAGCAACCTCTTACTGAGAAAGCCCACAGCTTTAGACAGTGAATGACATCAGGGGTGCCATTAGAAAAATTCAGGCGTGATAACAGTGCTTAAATATAAAACAGAAGAGCAAAGAACATATATACTAAATCCATTACGTGAGGAGCTTGTTGGGATTTTTGGGAGAGTGGCTTTAATAAGCTCAGACACCAAATAAATAAGAAGTTTGGAGTTCTTCCTGTAGTTAATCAGAGTAAAAAAGAACCAGCTATGATTTGTAGGGGGAAATTCTATTGGACAGAGTGAGTGAGGCTCTAGAGGGGACTAAGACCAAGAGACTAATTTGAGAAGTATTTCCCACACAGGACGACAGGAAGGCTGAAGAAGAGCTGCATCCAGGTGCTGTTTGATTTGCAATCTCCAGCAAACATTAATTTAATAAGCCAAAATGAGGATATAGAGGTTAGAGGTGGGAGGGGGAAGATGAACTACGCAGCATTAACGTCTACTATGCAATTACCAAGTGAACGTAATCTGCAGGCAAGACGCTTTACTCATGTGGTCACTAAGTACTTGAAGGTGGTGTGTTGTGTGTGTGTCACATTAAGCTCTTATTACTGAAAGCTTCTTGAAGAGAATGTACTCATTCCAGGTAATAGCACAGAGAAGCGGAAACCGTGTTAGAAAGGGACACGTTGTGCTGTTCAGTGAGGAGCTTTCACCACCTCCCTTCATACAAACACAACTTTACTCTTAACTACTGCAGAAATCTAGGTGACCCGGCTGGAATGCACCATCCAGCAATCAATTATCTTTCAAAGACTTTAGGCAGACCCCATCCCTTTCTCATGCATTACTACAGAGCTATGAATGAACCCAGAATAATCTGTCTACATGAGCAAAACTAATTTTTGCTAATTTTTTAAGTTGCCTGTATGATATTCCTTTCTCTCCCCGCCACTACTGAACTCAAATCACAGTTGATTCCACTGTACAAATCAACATACAGGAAAATCAAGTAAGCTGTAACCATGTCTTAAACTTAAAAGGCAACCAAGATGATGATTCTTTTATTTTTTATTTTAACGTGCAAGCTCACACTTTCAGCTCTGCAATCCACTTTCAAGTTCCCCTTCCACTCTTCTTGAGAGCCTAGGATTTCTTTACAGGCCTAGATGTTTACTAACCTTAAAGTTTCCAAACAGAAACATCTGCTAATATCCAAAATACCAAGATAAACTTTACAACAAATCACCAGCGACATCATCATAAATCATTTTAAAATTCCATCAAGGGGGCTAGAGAGATGGCTCAGTGCTTAAGAGCACTGACTGCTCTTCTGGAGGTCCTGAGTTCAAATTCCAGCAACCACATGGTGGCTCACAACCATCTGTAATGAGATCTGATGCCCTCTTCTGGTGCGTCTGAATATAGTGTACTTACATAGAATAAATAATCTTTAAAGAAAAAAAAAAAAAATCCATCAAGCTGCCAGGCAGTGGTGGCACACGCCTTTAATCCCAGCACTTGGGAGGCAGAGGCAGGCGGATTTCTGAGTTCGAGGCCAGCCTGGTCTACAGAGTGAGTTCCAAGACAGCCAGGGCTACACAGAGAAACCCTGTCTCGGAAAGCCAAATAAATAAATAAATAAATAAATAAATTCCATCAAGCAGCACGAAATTGGTTTTACAACGGTTTCTTGAAGAGATTTCTCAAAATTCTCCCATGCCTTTTACTTCTTTAACCTTGGAACTGACATGCCATTCAAGCATCACAAGCTTTCAAAGAAGCCAGCTGTCAAGGGAACTAAGTACTCAGGTAAGATCAAGTTACCCTGGGTTGCAATGGCTCAGCTTAAAGAGCACGTGTTTGCTCTTGCAGAGGATGTGGGTTCAGTCCCCAGCATCTACACAGTTCATCTATACTCAAACATCTATAACTCTAGTTCCAGGGGATCCGGCATTCTCTTTTGACGTCTGAGGGCACCAGGCACACAATGGTGCACATGTGTACATGCAGGCAAAACATTTATACAGTCCCCTATCCTTAAGGACTTCCTCCAATCACTGGCTACCCAGCTATAGGACAGAATCATCCTTTCCCCCATCATGTGTTTTCATATTTTTCTCCATCAAAAATTTTACTAGCAGACCTCACTGAAAGCCCTTCACACACATGGAATCTCTTTGCTTTAAGGTTCTCGGTCACTACCAGACACCTACATACTACCGAGATGACTTAACTCTTCAATAAGCTTTTAACCACTCAACAAGCAGATTTTCTGGGGATAAGCAATAGAGCGCAAACTTCTCAGAGATCTGCTAAAGGAATTAAACATCACATCAACATGAATTTAGAAGCAATTGAAATTTAAGACCTGATTCAATGTCCCCAAGTCAAAAACCATAAAACTAACAGGGACCAATCACCAGGCACTCAAGCACAGAGAAATCCCAGCTCTACTAGCTGACCTCTTGCAAACCTTAACCCAATCTCAGTTTCCAAACCGTTAACAGAGGGCGTTATCCATTGTACCAGAGATAAGGATAAATAAAACCAAGCAGCTAAAGCTCCTAAGAACCATAAATATCATTATGCATAAAATAAGAGCGCTTTCCTAACCTCCTCGTTCTCTGCAATAGTCTGATCCACTTATGGTAAGGTATATGAAAGTAAGTGGTCACAACCCACCAAATACTATCTGTACTTACAAGCTCATCTATACCTGAGCTTCCACTCTGTTATCTACAGGACCACATGATGGCCAATTCAATCAGTCCACTGGTATTCTTTAGTTCTTGAACAAACTCCTAAAGGTCTAGGGACCTAGGTAACCAGTTGGTATAGACATATAAACTACCCATGGCTTCTATGGAGGAGTGGTGTCTGCACTGTTTTCGGAGGGCAAGAAGTGATGAGAACAAGTGCTCTAAGGCACACTGACAATGAAGGATGACTGTCTTCTAGAGGGTTACCCGAATTAGCACTCATTATTAAAAATATCCTTCCCCCAAACCAAAGCTAGTGCAGGCGCTATGTACCTTGGACACTGGGACACACAAATGTCACCTCCTTTACTGGTCCATATGCTTCATTTAGCCACAACAACAGCACTAGCTTTCAAAACACTAAAATTAGAGAAATACATTTTTTTCAATTAAATGAGTCCACGATTTAAATACCACAAAAGATCTTTTTAAAATCCTAAAGTTGCCGGGCAGTGGTGGCGCACGCCTTTAATCTCAGCACTTGGGAAGCAGAGGCAGGCGGATTTCTGAGTTTGAGGCCAGCCTGGTCTACAGAGTGAGTTCCAGGACAGCCAGGGCTACACAGAGAAACCCTGTCTTGAAACAAACCAAACCAAACCAAACCAAAACAAAACAAAACCCTAAAGTTTATGCTTAAGTTGTTTACCTTTTCTGCCTTAATGAACAGCATTGTTACCAAAAAAGACCTATACTCAAGATCTTATAACTATACATAATGCAAGCCTCTTATAAGAAAGCTTAATCTCAAGTTAAATAGATTTCCCAGGACCTCACAATTTACAGCATCATCATACAGGATTGTAACTAGGCAAAACGCTCTGTATTTCACCGTGAGAACAGTACTTTTTCCTTCTGGAAACACGCTTTCTTTAGGAGCATGTCCAAGCTTCTGACAATGTGGCATGACATTGCCACTTCCAAAGTCCATCCTAGAAAACCACACAACAGCTACCTGGAGAACCACACACATCAAAAAATAACCTAACCTCACAACTTTGTGTTGGGCCACGGGCGCCTGCCCACAGTATTTCATACATATTAGACATCACATAATACTACTTATATTTAGCCTGCCTACAAATCTTCTGGCAATTAATTATTTAAAAATATTTAACCACAAATCGTGGTACTTACATCAGAAAAACTAAACTTCTAATGAGGACCAAGTATGACTTTAAAAAAAAGATGTCTATGTAATCAAAATATAAAACACAAGCTTTCTTAATCAATTTTCAAAAATGTTTAATAATTAATGTATAGAGTGCTTCGGTCTCAAAGAGTTAAGTAGATGGCTAAAATGTAATTTATTTTGCCTGCATATATGTCTGCTTGAGGGTGTTGAATTCCCCTGGAACTGGAGTTACAGGCAAGTGTGAACTGCCATATGAGTTCTGGGGATTGAATAACCTGTCCTTAGTAGAGCAGTCAGTGCTATTAACCTCTAAGCCATCTCACCAGCCCCTTTATAAAAAATTTAATAATGTTAAATTAAGGAAAGTTACTGCTACTAAAGATAATATTCACCAAATTCTAGACAGGTGGCAAGTTTTGGCAGTGCTTTGGCGCACTCCAACCTAGAGGTAGAAATCCCTGTAGTTTGGCATCAAGGCATCCTCATTTCTTTCATAGTAGTTTTCAAAACAAAAGAAAAACCCAGGTGTGCACATTTTTTGTTTACAGTAAATTGCTTCGGTCAATAGTTACATATACACGTGAAATCACCACGTGAAATGATTGTAGCCTTTCAAAAACAATCCATGAGTCTACAATTAACAGAACCATATGATCCTAGCTGAGGTGCAGCCTTCAAGCAAAAGTTAAAAGGAATCAGAGGGAACCTCAGCACTTCTACAGGAAGACCCTCCCCCAACCCCGGAGGGAATAACACCCACACCTTATACAGCTGAGAGGATACAATACACGTCTGTTTCATTCATTCATTGAAGACTTCAACTGAGTGCGCAAGCAAAGATCCAAAAGGAAGCAAAAGCATCTAATCCTCAACAGCCTAAGAACAAATCCCTTCAACCTTCACTTTGAGGCCCAACCTAAAACTTAAAAATGCTCCAAACAACATGTCACTCTCTCTTCCACCACCCCAGCTCCCCATCATCTTCAGGGGAAACTTTTAAAAATGGAAATGTAACACTCAGAAGATCCCTAGGTACCATAAAAAAAAAAAAACCTTCTTGGTGGTTTTGAGTCAGAGAAGCGACCCTTGTGTATTTCAGTGAGCACTTTAATAACTTTACCTAGGAACAAAGGCATTATTTTCCCCAGGGTTCTCCTTTCACAAATTGGAAAATTGCTTCAGATAGGATTTGGACAAATCTTCAGGTGTTAAACCGTTCGTGCAGCAAAAATCAAGCTCCTAGACTAGTTTTAACCAAAGATTATTTGTTTTAAATGCACACAAAACTATTATCGCCCAAAGCATTAGAGAGAAAAACTTAGGTATCAAAGAAATAGCTTTTTTCTTTTGACAGAGGGCATATTTGTGAAGGAATAGGCGTCTGGGGGGGGGGGGTGTTAACAATCAGTGTACCAGCCGGGCAGTGGTGGCACACGCCTTTAATCCCAGCACTTGGGAGGCAGAGACAGGCGGATTTGAGTTCGAGGCCAGCCTGGTCTACAAAGTGAGTTCCAGGACAGCCAGGGCTATACAGAGAAACCCTGTCTCGAAAAACCAAACCAAACAAGCAAACAAACAACAAAAAAACCAATCAGTGCACCAAGGAAAAAACAGACAAGGCTAATGTGTGAAAATATAACACCTTCCATATGCACAAGAATAAGAACCAATAGTCCAGGTCTCGCAGAACACGACTATATGATTAAGCTTCATGGTTCACCAGCCTCTCAAGATTCGTTTGCTTGGCAAAAGGCTCAGCAATTCAGCCCTCTGGCCATGATTTTGTCTAGGGATGTGAGACTGAAACCCCCAAGATCCTGCGTGGGTTTCACCCAACTGGAGAAAAGTGACAGGGATGCTGGCGGGAAAACACTGCAGGCCAAGTTTCCCCCAAGCCGGGCTCCCCTCCCCCTTCTTGCCACCTTCACGAACAAGAATTATCCAAAGAAAAAGTATACAATCCAATCAGCGAAGGCCTCAGAAAAGTTGATCGGGGCACCCATTCCCATCCGCGGGAAAAGCCAGGCGGCGGCGGAGTGGCTGGCGAGCAGCAGCTTGTCCCCAGCGCCAGGATGGCCTGGTGCCTCGGGAGGGCCGGGGACTAGGCCCAGCCGCCCGCCTCCCGCCGGGGAAAAACTCCTTCCCCAGCGCAGCCGGTGCCTTCGGCCCTGGGCGCTACCTGGGACGTGTCCCTGGGGGTGGACAAAGGATGCGACAGGGACGCAGGGACGCCGGGACGCGAAGGAGACCTGGTGGCCAGAGCGGACAACGGCCTAGTGGAGAGATGGGGGAGGGGGTGGCTGGAGACCCGCCGGACCGAGGGGTGGGGCAGGGCCTGTCGCGAGGCCCCGGCGGCCGCCACCCCTCACCTCCCCCCCCCCCCCGAGGTGGGGCTAAGGTCGGATTTCAGTCTCACCTGAAGTCCTTGTCGCTGGATGTCATTTTTTCCAGCAAGTTGGAGATGTGGTACGAAGCGCTCGCCATGTTGCCGGCCTCGATCCCGCCTGCTGGTTCAGTGGCTGCTGGGCCCCACGGCCGGGGCTCCTCCTCTCGTTGGCGGCGGCGCCCGCTTCCAGGGTCGCAGCGCGACGCGGACTGGGGAAGGCGCTTCGACACGACGTCCAGTCCCCGGCCAGACGGGGGTGGGAGGGAATGGCTGCCCGGGGGTAGAGGGGAGCGAGAGAGAGTGACGGGGACGGCCTAACGACGGCGCTGCTCGCGGGGCAACGAGCTCATGGGCGGCGGGACGGACGGCTAGGCCTCGCCGGGAAGCCAGACACTTGCGTTCGGGCCGTCTCGCTCCCACTCCCTCCGCACTCGCTCCTTAGGGCAAGAGGCCAAAGCCCGCCTCCTTCGCTGGGAGGGCGGGGGCGGCCGACGCAGGGCGCTGCGGGGAGGCGGGGTCGAAGTTCACCAGGGCTGCCCCGCGTATTCTGCGCAGGCGCGGTTGACAGGGACGCCCCCATTGGTTGCGTCGGATGTCTGTCTTAGCGCGGACCGCCTTTCGGGAGGAATGACAACGCCCCAAGGGCCTTTTCTCGCGAGACCTTAAAGCGACGGTTAAAGGACGGGAGGTGAGCGTAGAAGGCCGGAGTTCTGAAATAGCTCTTTGCTCCTTCGTACGACATTAGGAAGGAAGATTTATGCGTTTAAAAGCGCATGGGGCTTGTGGGTGATGATGATTAGAGCTGGCCTAGAGGCCAAGAGGAGCCCTGAAAAATGAGCTCGCCTTCCGAAAGGTACGCGTGGCCGAAACTGTCCCCTAACAACCATGCTGTATGATTGCCACGTGAGAACCACAAGTCCCACAATTCAATTGGGGATACACGAAGGGCGTAATTGGTTGGAGCGTCCTCGTTGGTTCCCATGGTCGGAGAGAATGCTGGGGTTTGCAGGCAGGCGACGCAGTTCTGCTAAATAAAACCTTTCCATCAGCGTGCGCTCTTTCTATCTTGAGTGTCTGTTTCCCTGAAAACATTGCCGCTGCCGCCCTCCTTCCCCATCCTCATGTTGTGCTGTTATTTCGGGCAAGCGCCTTGTAAAATTTAGCGTTTCCGTAGGGGCCTAGTCGATTGTTAGCACTAATCTTTGCTCCGGTAAAAGGTCTCGGCCACAGGACTTGTGTTTGGACGTGCTCCTTTCATTCATCCTGGAGCCAGCTTTTTTATTCCAAATAGGACTTAGTAAGGATACTCTGCCAAGGACAAACGTGGATGGTGCATGCCTCTAATCCCTGATCAGTAGAGGCAAGTGTATGAGAGCCGTGTGGGTCTCAAGTACAAAACCAGCCTGGTCTCCAAATCGAGTCCCAGGAAAGTTAGGACTATATCGAGTAAACCTGTCTCAAAAGGGAGAGATGAGGGCAAGGATCGATACAGATTTTGCCTAGGCCTACATCATTCAGTAATCGACTTTTGAGATATAAGTCTTTTGTGTCCTCAGATACACCAACACGACCGAGATCAGAGGTGAAATGTACAACTGTTTCTTTACTATCCAAGTTTCCCTATCTGTTCAGTATTTCACAAATTGCCCAATGAAGATTTAGGAGGATCAGACATTTGTGTTTGGTTTGGTTTTTCAGAGACAGGGTTTTCCTGGGTAGCCCTGGCTACCTTGGAACTCACTCTGTAGATCAGGTTGGTCTCAAACTCGTTTCTGCCTGCCTCTGCCTCCAGAATGCTGGGATTGAAGGGGTGTGGCACCACGCCTGGCTAATGATTTGTTTATGTTTATTTTAGGAGCATTGGTATTTTCCTCCTAGTATGTCTCTGTGGGAGTGTCAGATCCCCTGGAACTCAAGTTATAGACTGTGAGCAGCGCTGTGGGTGCTGGTACTTGAACCTCTGGAAGAGAAACTCTTAACCGCCGAGCCATCTCTCCAGCCCCCTATCAATCTTTAAAATAGTTTACTGATTCCAGATACTTCTAATCCTAGCAAAGATCCCTGATTTTTTTTTTTTTCCTTTTTTGCTACATTCACCAAATAACAGTACCTAAAGGACTATTACAAACTCTGATTTGGGTTCAGAGTGTAGTTCTCCATTTTCTTGTGCTGCTTTTGCTGACCCCATTTTTTTAAACGTTAATGGGCTTAGCGTAGGCTTTTTCATTTTCCTCAACTCTGTCACTATTAGGCTACTTTTCATCAAACTTTATCATTTCAGCCCCAATTTTCACAAGCTGGGAACAACTTTTACACGATATTTAATCTAAACCCCCAACATACACAAGCAGGTCACTTTTCTCATGTAAATCTTAAACCTAGAAACCTTGGTTGGCTCGTAATAGTCCTTCCTCTTAGTGTGCATCCAGGAAGACACCAAATAACGATCTTTCAGTGTGCACCTATTTTACAGCTCCTAACAGACAACATCGTTGCAGCCAGTCACCATGGACATGGGCCGTGTTTCATTCCACTTATTATGTATCTTAGGCAATTCATTCTATCCTCTCCAAGCCTCAGTTTCTTCTGAGAAACATGATGACCTATAAGGTATTGCCTTCACAGAGTTCAAATTTAGATTAGAGTGAGACATGGTAGTGCCAGCCTATAGCCTCAGTCACTTGGGAGACTTAGGCATGAGGATCACAGGTTCCAGGCCTGCCTGGACTACAGAGTCAGTGAAGGTTGGTGACCAATGCTCTTGGAAGGGGTGGGGGTGGGGAGAGGGCAGGGCATATGAGGTTATATCCCTGGGGATGTCCTCGAAGACAGCACTCAACTTTTCCCCTCCCTATGGAATCATGAGCCAAACTAAAATATTTTTTCTTTTTTTTTTTTTTTTTGGTTTTTTTTTTTTTTTTTGGTTTTTCGAGACAGGGTTTCTCTGTGTAGCCCTGTCTGTCCTGGAACTCACTCTGTAGACCAGGCTGGCCTCGAACTCAGAAATCTGCCTGTCTCTGCCTCCCAAGTGCTGGGATTAAAGGCGTGCGCCACCACTGCCCGACTTATTTTTTTCTTTTAAGTTGTTTATCTCACACATTTTGTCATCAAGATGGAAAGTTAATGCAACTGTTAAAATATGGAATACCACTTCTACTGAACAGTAAAGAAAAAGAAGTTTAATCCCTATGCCAAATGAGCCTTAGCTGTAATAGGAAGTAAATCTAGATTAAGCTAAACTCAAGAGTTTTACTCCTAGACAGATCAGAATAAGAAGGTTCAAATGGGAGGTTTGAGGAAAATGCAGTCCTTTCTCTTGGGACATTCTCCAGCATTAACAATCTGGAGTGCCTACTGTGACAAGGACACAGAAGACAGTTGTGACAGCACAAGGACGGGACCTGTTCATTAAACTTAAACACTCATCTCCATCTCATAATAAAGTTCACATAAAATTCTTATGTTCTAGGCTGGTCCTGGCACCATGGGCCTGTAATCCAGCCCTGGGAAAACAGAGATAGGGGTATTTCTGGCATTTACCAGCAGCCAATTTAGGTGAGTCTATGAGCTCCAAATTTTGTAACTATTTCCTCCGAGATTAAAACATTCAGTCCTGCTGGAAGCTTCTTAAACAGGAATGTAAACAGCTAGGGCCATGGAGGCGCACGCCTTTAATCCCAGCACTCGGGAAGCAGAGGCAGGTGGATTTCTGAGTTCGAGGCCAGCCTGGTCTACAGAGTGAGTGAGTGAGTTCCAGGACAGCCAGGGCTACACAGAGAAACCCTGTCTCAAGGGAAAAAAAAACAAAAAACAGGAATGTAAACAACTCAAAATACCTTCAGGAAGTCCCTGAAACTGAACAGATTCACTAGCCCACCCCCTTCCCTACAGAGTAAGCAATAAAAGCTAAAAGTCCCCCCTCACAAGGAAGGAAGATGAGCTGCAAAGAAGATGCTGAGAAGTGAAAAGCTGCAAAAAAGAACACTCTCCAGCTTGAGCTGCCTGCAGCTGTGCAGTGCGCTCCAGGTTCCCCAGCTTTCATGAGCTGTCACCTATGCTGGGTGGACCTTGGTGATGCAGTTATCTTTGAATTGTTTCTGCTACTATAAGTAACCCCTCACCTTACTCCTGAAAGTAAACCCAAGAACACTCATTGGTTCACCAAATGGGACTTTGGTGGTATTCTTACTTTATTCTGCCATGGGATCCCTATCTTGGGTAAGGGGGGGGGGGGGGGAGAACATGTGGAGAGCGTTTGGGGCCGCTGCTATAGAAGCTTGGCAGGAATTTGACCTTGGGCCAGGACAAGGAATTAAGCTTCAGGCAGGAGTCTGATTTGGGGCTAGAACAAAGAAGTAGGCAAGAACAGGACTTTGGGCTAGGGCAGGGAAGTAGGCTCAGATAAAGTGGTCATTGCCTTGCTTGTTCCTCAACCTAGAACTGACCTTATTACTTGCACATAATTAAAATGGTGTAAAAGCAGATTAGGAAAAAATAAAATCAACTGGATGAGGTCATGCTACAGTGTTGTCTAATTGTCTTTTTTTTTTTTTTTTTTTTAAATCCTCACTCCTGCCCTGGAAAACCTGTTGACTGACTGAGTTGGCTTGGTCAAGAGCACAAGTTTTGTCACACAGTGCAAGGTTCATGAGAGATTCTGTCTTAAGAATTGAGAATCAGCCGGGCAGTGGTGGTGCACGCCTTTAATCCCAGCACTTGGGAGGCAGAGGCAGGTGGATTTCTGAGTTCGAGGCCAGCCTGGTCTACAGAGTGAGTTCCAGGACAGCCAGGGCTACACAGAGAAACCCTGTCTCGAAGAAAAAAAAAATATGAATGCCAAGGGGGACAACAGTGGAAATATAAAACAGATTAACTGAATAGTTGGTATATCAGCATGAGCCTTTCAATTACCACAAACACATGAGTAAAATATTTTAATGATGTTTACAGACTATAGATTTCTAGACTTTTGAAGTTGTTAAGAATCCAAGTAGTTGCAGTGATTTAAATATCCCATTTAACTGTCTGTTAGAATTTATTGTCACTATAGTAGATTTATGTGTGTATGAGTGTGTGAATGTGAGTGTGTGTGAATGCTTGTGTATGAATGTGTGCCCTTCTCTGTGTGTATGAGTATGCATATGTGTGTGTGAGTGTGTGTGTGTGTGTGTGTGTGTGTGTGTGTGTGTGTGTGTGTGCTGCCATAGCCTTGCACATGCTAAGCACGTACTTTAACCCGGAGCGACATCTCCAGCCCAAGGGATGAGATCTCTTAGAGGTGGCTGGATCACATACCCTCTTCTCTCGTGGATGGGTTAGTGCCTTTATTCTGGGCATGAGATCCTGATTAAAGAGATGAGTTCACTTGGATCACCTCTCTGGCTCACATCTTCTCACTGGCATTTCCACCACTTTATGATAGAAAGCCCTCCCACATGCTGAGGCCACAGTTTAGGAATCACTGCCTTCCAGAACCACAAGACTTCTATTGCCTGTAACTTGCCCAATCTGTAGTATTGTGTTACAGACCCCCCAAACTAACCAAGGTTCTGATTTAGTCCAGTGATCATACAGCTATTTCCTTCTGCTTCTAGATCCTGTAGGGCTGAGGGTAGACTGCAAAACAAGAGATGAAAGAAGTAAAGATTCTTTGGTCAAGTGTTACAACTCTATCCTTGCTGTTCATGCTGTCATTGGCAAACACCCAACACCACCCTTGTGAAAGCCAGGGCTGTGAGTTGTTTAACATTGCCTGAGCGATCACCCCACTGCACGGTTCCCATGATGGACTAGGTCTGAGAACGTCTACAGGCCTGCAGGTGGCAACAGCACTCCTAGATGGGAAACTTTAGACCGTCCAAGTCCAATGTACTTGGGAGGACTCGCCCACGTCTCCCACTGGGAGTCCATGAGTCTTTGCTGCACATAAGAGAAGGGAGGCAGCCCCCTGCCTCGTCAGCCTCACCCCGCCCTACCATGTCTCTGTGTTTCTCTCCTGCTTCCCTTAAATATACACTGACGTGGTCAACCGAAGAGTAAAGGAGTGGCCATGCTCACCAGCGAACTCTCTCTTTGTTATTTGGCTTTTCCAAGCACCGTTTTCAACCGCAATGTCATCCCCGCCTCTCCCCTCCCCCACCCCTTGGTGACTTCCGGATTGACCAGAAACCTCTCTGGATCCTTCCTTTCATTTCCGCCATCATCATTGTTTATATTGTTTATGTAGTGAAGAGGAAAACAGAGACCCAGCACTTTCCGCCCATCAACAGTCCTTCCATTGCCTGGGACATCCACTCTCCCCGTGGAAACCCCGAGGATGGAGGCCACTGGTGGGAGGGAGCACAGCCTGACTAGAATGGTGTTAAAAATATGAAGATACACGAGGCATGGTGGCACATGCCTTTAAGTCCAGTGCTTGGGAAGCAGAGGCAGGCAGATCTCTGTGAGTTCAGGGCCAGCCTGATCTATAAAGAGAATCCAGGACAGCTAGGGCTACACAGAGAAGATCTGTCTCCAAAAACAAATACATACAAACACACAGACACACACATATATGTATAAATATATATGTATAAAATATATTTGTTATATAAATAATATTCATTATATATAACTAAATAAATTTGTTATATAAATTATATATATACATATATAAAGATACATGTAACATTTTCGGAGGGTTTTTTTTTGTTTGTTTTTTTTTTTTAGTTTTTCGAGACAGGGTTTCTCTGTGTAGCCCTGGCTGTCCTGCAACTCACTCTGTAGACCAGGCTGGCCTCGAATGCATGTAATATTTTCAAACCTGGGACTTTTAAGGCGACTGAAATTCCCTCATTTTACACTTGTGTGGTGGAAGTATGAACTATGAATGTATAATGTTGGTATTTGATACCAGTGATTTTAAGAAAGATACTAGGACTAAATTTATCCACCTATTATCTGACTTCTAAATGATTCCCTTTGCTTACTCTCCCCAACAGCTATTTGACTGTTCGCCAGTACTCCACCTAGAGACCCGGCAGGTAAGATAAAACAGGAAGTCTAGTTAAAGTCCACGATTTTCACTAAAGCAGTCCTAATATGTCAGGACACTATGAAAAGAGTCCATTTGAGCCGGGCAGTGGTGGCGCACGCCTTTAATCCCAGCACTTGGGAGGCAGAGGCAGGTGGATTTCTGAGTTCGAGGCCAGCCGGGTCTACAGAGTGAGTTCCAGGACAGCCAGGGCTACACAGAGAAACCCTGTCTCGAAAAACAAACAAACAAACAAACAAACAAACAAAACAAAAACAAAAGAGTCCATTTGGGGGCTTGCCATCCTTCTTCCCTTGGACTGCATGGAGGGTCTGCTTCATTTCCCAAACTGTAAACTACAGTGAACATGCTTCATAAAATGTTAATAAAACAGGTTCTCTTGTCCTGGGTTCATCCTCCAGTCCCATAAAAAACAAAACAGAAGCCACATTTATATCTGCAATATATGCTGTTGGCGGTGGCAAAGCAGTGATTAAAAATGAAAAGGTTGGGCTGGCAAGATGGCGCAGTGGGTAAAGGAGTTGGACTGGGAGTTGGACACGTGTGGTGTGAGGTGGGGCACGTTAGGAAGTTGTCCCCTGACCTTCATGTGCATATGTGACTCTCTCGAGTGCCCCTCCACCACATTAATTTTTTTAAAATTAAAAGCTTAGAAAACTATTTTCTTACTTTTGGAATGTTTCAGAATATATAATATACAAACGTACATCCTGAATCCTAAAGAGAAATAAGGAATACCCAGATGCCTGATGCTGGGCACATCGGAGCCCAGTTTAAAGCTGTAAGTATTTACCATCCCAAGGGCTGAGAGCACAGCATGTAACTCAGTTTTGAAACCATTGTTTTCTTGATATTTTTCTCTAAACTGAATGCTGAATTATGATGAATAGGAGATCCTTGGAAGAAAATTAATTCAGAATATACTTTTAAGTTAACCTCTACCAAGTAAAATTGGCTGTGGTAATTTCCTACATTTGTTGGGAATTGAGTTAAAGAGAGCTCTATTATTAAGGTAGTTATTAATTTCCTAGATAAGAAGACGTCTCTCTGATTGCCAAAGCAGACGGGTTAAGAAAGGAAGAAAAGGGCAATTTGATTTGTGTTTGGGTGCAGACAGCTTCACACTCAAATAGACACAAATACTTCCCGTTATGGATCATTTATCAATACCGAATTCAACCTAGATGTCAAAAGAAGCAAAGGCATTTAAGATGAACGTCGAAATTTATTTCAAACGGATGGGAAACAACCTCACAGCTAGGTTTTTCCTATGATCTATTCTCTACCAAACAACTGCTAGAAGCTCTTGGTTAATTTTTCGTGGTCCCCTAAATCAAATGTAATTGCTCTTCTCTGAAGGAATTATTCTCGTAGAGTTAGAAACGCATTTGCTGCATATTAGTGAAAATTACAGAGGTTATTTATGTTGTTGAGGTGCTCCGTTGAAACACCCCTTATTCCAACTTTGTGTGTGACTTTTATGTCAGGATTAGCAATAAAGGAAACGTAATGTATTCCTGTTACGAATTACTCAGAGAGTTCCTCTAGGCCGTTTAGGGCAAATACAATTATGATTGCATACACGTCCAGCTTGTCATTGCTTTGGGCACAAGGACCCGGAAGAAACTGCTAGAATTCAGCAAATTTGAGGGTTTTCTTCAACTATAGATACTGTGTAGATGATACCTCATCCTGTTGTTTAAAAATATATCCTTCTGGCTGGAGAGATGGCTCAGTAGTTAAGAGCACTGACTGCTCTTCCAGAGGTCCTGAGTTCAATTCCCAGCAACCACATGGTGGCTCACAGCCATCTGTAATGGGATCTGATGCCCTCTTCTAATGTGTCTGAAGACAGTGACAGTGTGCTCATAGAGGTACAATTAATAAATCTTTATATTTACTTAAAGAGAAGTCATGAACCTGCAGATAGGGAATTTTTTTTTTTTTTTTTTTTTTGGTTTTTCAAGACAGGGTTTCTCTGTGTAGCCCTGGCTGTCCTGGAACTCGCTCTGTAGACCAGGCTGGCCTCGAACTCAGAAATCCACCTGCCTCTGGCTCCCGAGTGTTGGGATTAAAGGTGTGTGCCACCACTGCCCAGAGGGAATTTTTAAACTTAAACCAAAGGAGGCTGGAAAATAGTAATTTAATGAAAGTAAATGTAAAGGAACAATAAAGAAATTGAGTGTCCCTTGCTCTCTGCTTTCTGACAGCAGATGCAGTGAGGTCAGCTGCCTCAAGCTTAGGAACCCTTCATTTTTAGTTCTGGTTAATGGGCAACAGGAAGGGTCATTATGACTTCAAACTAGCCCCTTTGAGGACCTTCACTGCATTAAAAGAATATTTTTAAAAATTTAGTACAGTATGGAAAAAGCACTTATTTTATGGATACCCATTTTTTTCTTACTAAATTATAAGGACTGACTTTGACAAACCATGCTGCTGTTATTTCCATTTGTGTTGTATCGGATAGCACTTGTCCACATTTAGAAAGGAAGAGCTGAAGACCATGTGGGAAGGAGTCTGTGCAATAAGAGAGAGTGAGACCGAGCTCTGCTCCAAGTCACTTGGACCGCTTATCTACACAGTGGCTTTGTTTTGGATTTTCCCACATTTCAAATTGTGATGTAATATTTAAAAGCTGCTTTTGTGTTTTTTTCCTTTGCATATTATAGTTCCTAGAAAGAGTGAGCAAAGAGATGGTGGGTATGACTCCGGTGTCTGGTGTGGAGAGTACTGCATGAGCAGAGTTTTCTAGTGTAAAATTACCGTATCTTGCCATTCACAGCAGGCCCTGTGAATACGTTTTTAATTGAGGTTTTCTAGACAGCGTGCTGGTAATGTATCGTGTGGGTAATGACTGCAGCCCTTATTGTTAGAAAAATGCATATGTATACCTGAAGTGTGATTTTTTTTTTTTTTATGTGTGTGTCTTGGATATGACTGGGTTCTTTGGGAGGCAAATGTAAACGTTTGGCATTTATAAAACACATCAAAAGGGATTAAATCAGCTATGCCAAAACATCGGACATAATCATAGCTTTTTGTCCACTTCTCTAGTCCAGTGTGCTGTCAGTCTTGGTATGTGGAGAGCTGCAGCCGGGACCCTGCTACTTCACTCTTTCACAAACAGGGTTCCCACAGCCAAAGGTGGCGTAAGGGTTGTGCTTCCTGTTTTCTCAGCCAACCAGGAGGCTCTGTGGAACTCAGTCCTCTGGGCCTCTTTCACATGTGAGGTGTCTCGCATCTCATTGTAACTTAATCAATATGTTTTTCTAACTTTGTAAAAAGAAAAAGGATTCTTCAAAGCAACATTGGAGTACAAAACAAGTTGTACTTTTTTCTTAGACATATAGGTGTGTATATAGCTATAGATAAACACACAAAATATTCCTTATTTCAAATTAGTATGCTTCCTACTTAAGGTGATTTATATTTGAGTACATTCAATTTCTTTTGCTTTTTAAAGGGTGGAACGCATCACCTTTTCATTATACTATTCCACATATTTTCATTGAGGTTCTTAGCACAGTGTATCCATTACTTAGTATGTATCTAGGCAGAAACACTTACAAATTTATCTATGTCTAAGAAACATTCCTGTGTCCTGGTTTACATTTGTATGAATGGCATATTCTGAAGTCTGCTGTGCTTGTATTGTGACTTACAGTGTTCTCGCCATTTTGTAGTAATGCCGTGTTATTTACAGCGCTCTGACATAGTTTCATGTGGTAGGTTCTTTCTCAGGAACTCAATTTAACTATCATTTATTGATATATCATTGCCTTTGAAAGCTTCTACTGGCACAATTGATTATTAAAGCTTTAACCCCCCCCCCAAAAAAAAGAAATTGAGTGTCCCTCGATCTCTGCTTTCTGATAGCAGACACAATGAGGCCAGCTGCCTCAGGCTCCTGTTTGTGTGACTTCTCCTACTGTGATGGACTGTATTTTTAAACTGTGAGCCAAAATAAACCCGGAAGCTGGAGGCAGGGGCTGACACAGAGGCCATGGAGGGATGCTGCTTACTGGCTTGTTACTTATGGATTTCTTAGTTTGCTTTCTTATGCACTCACAGGACCACAGCCCAGGGGTGGCGCCGCCCACCTCCGGCTGGGTCCTCCATATCTATCACTAATTAAGAAAATGTACCATAAGCGTGTCACCAGGCCTATCTGGTGGAGGAATTTTTAGGTTTCCACTTCTCAAATGAGTCAAGCTTGTGTCAAGTTGATATAAAACTAGCCAGCAACTATTTATATATGTCAGTTTGGAAAACAGGCACGATCCTTTACCATATGGCCTATGAAAACCATGAGTTAGTACTCATTGTACATCAGGGGAGGAAAAAGTCATAAATGTGCCAGTTCCCCAAAGCAGCATTGCTTTGCTGTAATCTACTTAGTTTCAATTTTAAGCCATGTCACTATCTAGGATTAGTGCAGAAGAAAATATTTATTGATTGGGCTATTACTTTTATCACTTTAATCCAGCTCTAAGACAAGGAAAATGACTGCAAAGCACATTTGAAAAAGAACTAGAATTCATAGCATGCAGTCAGCATATATAACTAAATAAAAATGCACAAATATTAATACAAATATACAAATCCTTATTTTTTGTTTGTTTGGGTTTTTTTGGTATTTCGAGACCTGTGTAGCCCTGGCCGTCCTGGAACTCACTCTGTAGACCAGGCTGGCCTCGAACTCAGAAATCCACCTGCCTCTGCCTCCCAAGTGCTGGGATTAAAGGTGTGCGCCACCACTGCCCGACCTTATTTTTAAGATATGAAATATGTTTGACTAGATGCACCAACAAAGAAGCTACAGGAGGGAAATAAATACCTATGTGATGCTAATATATACTTATTAGAATGGCTAAATGTAGAAGTTGAGCATATCAATCTTGATAAAGATGATAGGATGACTGGAGCTCACGTACATTGTAGAAAATAGTTTAGTAATCTCTCCAAAACGTAAAGAAGAATCTACCCGAGCACGTGCCCATCTCCTTCGTGGACACTGATCTAAGAGAAATGAAAGCATAGGTTCATACCAAGAAGTAGGACATGGGCACTCATAAATCGTCTATTAATAATAGTCCCAAGTTGGAAATCATCCAAAATTTCCACCAAGAGAGTAACACATAAATAAATTATATGATGCAATGGAGTCTTTGCTGAAGAGAAATGAGCCATGGGTAGAACACACCACAGTGGGTGAAATCTCAAAATACTTAGGGGGAATTGGGAGAAAGGCAGAAAGCAATTGTACTGGCTGGTTTTGTGTGTCAACTTGACACAAACTGGAGTTATCACAGAGAAAGGAGCCTCCCTTGAGGAAATGCCTTCATGAGATCCAGCTCTAAGGCATTTTCTCAATTAGTGATCAAGAGGGGAGGGCCCAGCCCATGGTGAGTGGTGCCATTCCTGGGCTGGTGGTCCTGGGTTCTATAAGAAAGCAGGCTGAGCAAGCCAGGGGAAGCAATCCAGTAAGCAGCACCGCTCCATGGCCTCTGCATCAGCTCCTGCCTCCAAGTTCCTGCCCTGGGTGAGTTCCTTTCCTGACTTCCTTTGGTAATGAACAGCAATGTGGAAGTGTAAACTGAATAAACCCTTTCCTCCCCAACTTGCTTCTTGGTCATGATGTTTTGTACAGGAATAGAAACCCTGACTAAGACAGCAATCATTTACTAATCTACTCTCTGATTGTAGATAACTGTAGATACCACACCCTAATCTGTAGTAGGGACACAGAACACATCAGTGGCTATCGCAGAGCTATGGTGGAGAGAGCCTAATCATTGAGAAGCTCCAGGATAGCTGGGAATGATAGACATGTTTATACTTCAAGTTGGTAGTGATTGCACGTGTATACAGATGTCAAAACTCATCAACACATATACTTTAAAACTGTGTTGCTTATTGGATGTTGTGTTTCAATAAAGCAGTCAAAATAATAAAAATAAAACCACGTTACTCGAAAACATAATTATTTAGACTATGAATGTCAACGTGTCTTTGATTTCTTTTATGTATGGTCTTCTCCCAGAAGAGAGTGTTTGATCTAAGACATATGACTAAATCATTGCTATATCTGGGGGTGTAGCTAAGAAGTAGAGTTCTTGCTTAGTTGTTTGCACAGGCCAGGAGTTTGATCCCCAATACAGAGAAAAAAAATCTTTAAAGTGAACAAATCATTGCTGCCTAGTTAAATGTGTTTTACACACACACACACAGACACACACAGACACACACACGTACAGTATATTATCAAGTACTTGAACACAGAGTCACTTTCGCTCTCTAGCCATGTTCTCAGCCACTCCAGTGTGGCTCTGCTTGGCTCCTGTCGTCACCTTAAGTTTGCTATGGCATGCTACAGTGCAGGGCGATGCAAAACGCTCCTCTAAATCACTTTAGATCTGCATTCAAATCCTCTCTAAGCGAGAATAGTATTAGTTGTATTCACTTTGTAGAACTATTTGAGGCTTAATGGAGAGAATTAAAAAATACTTGTTACAAGGTAAGTACTTTATAATTGTTTTGTTGTTAGAAACCTCAATTAAGTTTTTTCCAAAGGAGTAAGTCCACTCTTTACTACCATGGGCTTTCCCCCTATAGGTTTACAAATATTCCAATTTTTAAAAGATTTATTTATTCATTTAATGTGAGTACATTGTCAGTCTCTTCAGACACACCAGAAGAGAGCATCAGATCCTATTACAGATGGTTGTGAGCCCCCATGTGGTTGCTGGGGATTGAACTCAGGACCTCTGAAAGAGCAGTCAGTGCTCTTAACTGCTGAGCTACCTCTCTAGCCCCCAAACTTTTTAATATAGGAAAGATTAGGAAATATTTAAGATTCATATTTCCTTGGTTAGCTACAAGATTTTTGAAGATTTGTTTGTATTTTTCTTTATGTGCATTTGTGTGTGGGGTGTGTGTGTGTGAGAGAGAGAGAGAGTGCAGGTGCCGGTAAAGCCCAGAAGAGGGTATCAGATCTTCTGGAGCTGGAATTACAGGTGGTTGAGAGACAGCTGCCTGATATAGGGCACCAAACTGGGAACCAAACCCGGGATGATTTGGTCCTTGGATGAGCTGAACAAACTCCTTACTACTGAGCCATCTCTCTGTCCTCAGCTACATTCTTTTGACACCATTTTCTTTTTAATTTAAAAACTGCTGTCAAGTGAAATCTGGGTTCCGTTGTCCTCCCCACCCTTACACTGTTTGAGTGGTAATTAATAAACTTCAACAAGCCAGGTGAGTTAGGCAAGTTACTTAACCTCAACATGCCTTAATGCGTTTTGCTACAATTGGTAATAATAATGACAACAACAACAACAGCAACAACAACAAAACAACATCTGTTTCACAGAATGAGCCTGAGGATGCAACAGTACAATACACTAAACATCCTTTTTGCTTTGGCTGATAAGAATAAACACCAGGCCCATGGGGCTAACTTTTTTCGTTTCCTAATTCTCTGCCATTAGCCACGAACTGAAATTGAAATTTCTCATCGCCGCATCTCAGGTCCATGGATCTTCCTGTCTAGTGATTCCTCTAAACGTTTCCATGTCATCCCATTTCTCTACATTCAGAGTCAACACACGGCAAGCGTGTTCTGAATGGCTTCGGACGTTCATGGTCCGCTTGTATGTTACCTACTGCTTGCTGCTGTGTCTGGTACCTGGAAAAAAAGTGCTAAAGGGAGCAAGGGTTTATTTAGTTCTCAGCTTTCAGGGGTTCAGTCATGGTCACCAGCCCCGTAGCAATGGACTTGTGGTAAGACAGAACCATTGGACAGGTCTTGGTTGGTTCAGGAAGCAGAGAGAAATGCATCTGATAGAAGAGACCCTTCAAGAACATCTCCCTGGGGCCCTCTTTCTTCCAACCGGGCACAATCTGCACAATGTGTACCATGTCCAAACAATCCATTCAAATATGAAGCCCTGGATGGACTAACCCACTGAAGACGTCAGAGATCTACTGACCTAAGCACTTCCGCAACCCCTGTTCAAGTATCCGTCAAGCCCGGAACACATGAACCTTCCAATTCAGTTCATATTTAAGCCAGGATAATCCAGAATAATCATCTAAAAAAATATATGCTCAGGTTGCCTCCAAGGCCTTGGGACTGGACATATAGCACAGTTGATGAGTGCTGGCCTGGCCTGAACAAAACTCAGGGTGTGGTCTTATAATATGTGGACTGGAGATGGGTAGAATCTCCCTAGGAATTTCTAATGAGCAAAAACGGAAAAAAACAAAAACAAAAACAAAAAAACAGCACTACGAATTGCAATCTTGCTTTTTGTTAATGTTCTTGCTCACTTTGGGCTATTTTACCTTTTCTCTGAATCTAATCATAGAATTTCAGATCTTTCTGAATCTCCAGTGTAACTCAAAATATGCTAGAGCTTCTGGTAGCTACGGAGTTTTGTGCAGATTTGGGCATCATGTCAGCCACACCTTAACTCATTTATTAAAGAAACAGAACAGGACGGTGACATCCCAGAGAATTCACTACACCTTATCATTAATTCATTAATCAACACGCTGGGAAATGTCGTTAATCAAGCACCCTAATTACAAATCCACATAATTGCACTCAGCGACGCTTCTTCGTCTGCAACATCACCCCTTATAAATCTTACGCAAGGAAAGGGAACACTAGAGCACTTTCTAAAATCAAGATGTACTCCTATCTAAAATTAGACTTCTCTGGATGGATGTGTTTTAGTAACCGTATTCTGTTTCTTTCTGATCACTTACCCCTCTTGAGTGCTTAAAGCCCCAGCAGCTCACCCTAGAGTCTTGTTTTTTTTGTTTTTTGTTTTTGTTTGTTTTTCGAGACAGGGTTTCTGTGTGTAGCCCTGGCTATCCTGGAACTCACTCTGTAGACCAGGCTGGCCTCCAACTCAGAAATCCGCCTGCCTCTGCCTCCCAAGTGCTGGGATTAAAGGTGTGCGCCACCACTGCCCAGCTCTAGAGTCTTGTGTGTCCTCCTGCCAATCTCTCTGTCTCACAGTGTGTGGCAACTTGGTTTTTTTGGGTTTTTTTTTCCCCCTAATTGGAAGATTTCTTTTTCTAGCTCTCGATTTTTAAGCATCTTTTCAGTTCTCTCCAAATTTTCAAAGATTATCAAGAGCTACTTAGTCATAACCAATATCTATCGATAGGTCAAATTGCTGGCACCTTTTGGTATTTGAGATACTGACTATGCAGACCTTGGGATAAGTTGGAAGTGGACATAGTTTGCCATTTTATGCCTTTGATTTCCCATTTTTTCTCTGTGATATTTTCTGCTTCCTGGGTGACCATTAACTTCCGCAGAAAAGATGGAAGTGACTTGCTTAAGAAGCCTGTTGAGTTAGAAATATAGGTGAGTCAACTTTGTTGTAGCCAACTCTGGTCTGCCACTCTCTCCTTCTGTAACATTGACTCCTTCCTTAACTCACAGGTCAAAGTGTTACTTTAAAAAAAAATGTTTTGAAGCGTTTTAAATTTTTTATTGATTTATGTGTCAGTGTGAGTATGTATGCAAGTGTGCGTGTAGCACCCCCCAAGGCCAGAAAGGGATGCCAGATGTCCTGGAACTGACTTACAGGTTGTTGTGTGCTGGAGTATAAACTCGGGATCTTTGCGAGAACACCCTCTTCTAAGAGCCGAGACATCTGTCCACACTCCTGAGCCTTTTTTCTTTTTCTTTTTCTTTTCTTTTTTTTTTTTTTTTTTGGTTTTTCTAGACAGGGTTTCTCTGTGTAGCCCTGGCTGTCCTGGAACTCACTCTGTAGACCAGGCTGGCCTCGAACTCAGAAATCTGCCTGTCTCTGCCTCCCAAGTGCTGGGATTAAAGGCATGTATCACCACTGCCTGGCCATTGTTGCTATCTTAAGACACACCAGAAGAGGGCATTAGATACCATTACAGATGGTTGTGATGTAATGATACCATCACATGTGGTTGCTGGGAATTGAACTCAGGACCTCTGGAAGAGCCAGCAGCCAGCGCTCTTAACTGTTGAGCCATCTCTCCAGCCCCCAGGCAGATTTCTGAGTTCAAGGCCAAGCCTGGTCTCTATTGTGAGTAGCCAAGGCTACACAGAGAAACTCTGTGCCAAAATGACACAAGGCTACAAAGAGAAACCCTCTTTGACACAGAGAAACCCTGTGTCAAAACAAACAAACAAACCCCCAAATTTGAAATCTAAAGGTATTCCTGGCTAAGGGGCTTCATAAAAGCTGGCTTTAATTCCCATGCAGCCTATTACTTGCCAACAGTGCTACATAAGAAAGAACTGAATCTATACCATAATCAATGAGAAAAAAAAATGTTATTTTTACTTAGGAAACCTTGAAGTGATTTTAAACAACTGTTTTGAGATTCAGAGTTTCCTTCCTACCTCTGCATCAGAAAGCTGCCTCCAGGGACTTTAGGACATTCTTGAGAGTCACCCTGTACCCTCAGAGCTCACAGCAGTCCTTTGGTCTCTGGGGCTACTCTCTTTCCAGGCTGGCCACCAAGCCACGCCCATCCTCCCCTTGTGACTGTGTCCCATGTTAGGAGACGATTCCTGTCTTTCCAAGCATCTGTGATGATGGACTCATTCCCTCCAGCAGCTCACCCCCCCTCACTCCCCCCCATGGTGGAAATTGAAAATATTTTTCCCAGGAGGCTTCAGTCAAGGAGGATTTCTGGTGGCCTGCTCTGATACCTTAGAGTTCTTGAGAGGAAGCCCTGAATTTCCTCAATGGAATTATCTTATATTTGTAGGGCACATCACTGACTGTTGTGAATTTAGAAAAACAAACAAACAAACAAAAATGTTGATAAAAATTTAGATGTAGATTATAAGATGAGCACATTCCTCTCAAAATTAGATTGTTTTTTTCTTTTCTACTTATGTATTATTTTCTCGCTCTTTTTCTTCGTTCCCTTTTTTTTGAGACAGGATTTCAAAAAACAAACAAAAAAAACCCAAACCAAACCAACAACAACAACAAGCCAAAAAACCACCCTGTGTCACCTTGGGTGTCCTGGAACTCACTCTGTAGACCAGGCTGGCCTTGAACACAGAGATCCGCCTGCTTCTGCCTCCGGGGTCCTGGGGTTAAAGACATGTGCCACCACTGCTGCTATACTCTGGCTTTTAAATATTTTACATTGGAATAGAATATTGTAGTTCATTCATCTTTCTTCCCACAATACTTCTCAAAGTCATTTCCTTAAAAAACTCCAAACTGAAAACGCCTCTAATCCCAGCAGGAAGGCAGGTTCAGGCAGATCTCTGAGTTCAAGGCCAGCCTGGTCTACAGAGAGAGTTCCAGAATAGCCAGGGCTACACAGAGAAACCCAGTTTCAAAATGAAACAAAAACCTCAAACTGTATTTAAGAAAGTTAAGAGCCAATACAAGTAAATTATCATAGTGTACAGTAACAAACACATTCAGTCTGTTTGGTATCTGTAAACTCACATTATCAAACATTTGGGACTGTCCATTTCTCATTGATGTCATGCTAAGACCTGTGTCAGCTTTTCAGAGACCCCACTTTATTCAGTATAATTCATGAGAAGGAAGAGGAGTGTGGACTTCAATGTTATATAACTATGCATTATTTATCATTATTATTATCAGTGATAATAAAATGCTACATTGTGACTGACTCTGAGGACGGACCTACATACTCTTGATAAAGAAATGGAGTTGAATGGAGGCTTTCAAAGATGTGTGGAGCTAGGGCAAATGGAACTTAGGTAGGGGCTGGGGAAGAGGAAACTGGAAGAAACTCAGACCTTTCCAGCTCCCCCCAAAAGAAAGGAAAAAGCCTCTTGAGGAGAGGCCCCTCACCAAAGGAAATGAAAGATGCTTTGACTGAAATTTTTTTCTGAATAAATACTAATTAATCTTTAAAAGAACCACTACATGATTTATAAATAAAACATTTAAAATTTAAAATCATCTGCCCGGTATCATTTGCCTTAAATATTCAGTTAACACAACTGCTATTTTTATGGCTTAATAGAAGTGTGCCTTTGCTGCTTTTGTCTTAGGAAACACCCAAGTGAATGCACTGTGAAGATGAAGTGATGGAGTATAGCCCAGAGTCTATGTGGTTTCCATTCACTGCTCTTTGTAGTTAACAAGGATAATTTTTAAAATAATCAGGAAATTCTATGTATTAGATTTCTTTTTATCCAGTACAATTTAACCTTTTTTTTTTGGGCTAAGTATATATTCAAATGTATATTGCAGAACCTAAATCTGTTTTATTGCCTTGTCTCAAACTGGGTTTAATTTCATTTCACAGTTTGACAAATAGCTTAGAGATACCTGGCAAATTCTTGCTCACAACTGAATACAATGTCGCCAGATGTAGAATATCATAGCAATCATTTCTCAAATGTTTCTTGAACTTGTTTCTAAAAATGAAATACATTAAGATCTGTGCTGCCTGGTTTGGATGCGAGTTCTCTATGGAATGCTGTGAAAAGCCTTGGTCCCCTGAATGTCAGGGGCCCTAGGGAGGGCTAGGACCTTCTAGAAATGAGCCTTTGGGGGATATGTTTTTGAGGAACACTGAGGACCTCCAATCTCTCTCCCTTCCCCTTTTCTCCCTTCCTGTCTCGTTATTTTCCCTTTCTTCTTCCCTCTCTCCCTTTCCTAGTCTTTGTCTTTCTGACCTGAGACACGTCTCCCAGCTCCTGCATGGGTTCCTGCCATGATATTCTGCCCCCATCAGAAAGGAAGGCTGTTGTTCTATCTTGGATGGAGCTCCCAGAGCCACAAGCTGAACAAATATCTCCATCGTTCATAAACAGCCTATGTCATGTGTTTCCTTAAACTAATGGAACGCTAAAACAGCCGTCTATCATGGAACTCGTGAACCTAAAAGCAAACCCAGCTCAGCCTGTACCTGTCAAACCTAGAGCAGCAGTGAATTAAATCGTGGGGAGGGACACTCCAGGGACTGCTAAGGAAAATCATTAATGTTCAGCAAGAAAATGCAAGAAGTTTTGTTTTTCTCATTTTGAAAATTCTGTTTTGTATATTACTACTTTCTTAGTATAATACATGTGCGATTTTTACATAAATTACTATATATGAGCAGATGTGCTAAATTATTCGAACTAATATGGATATCTGAGTAATTAATAATATCTGAAAACATTGGTCTGAATTGACATCAAGTGGCGTCCCTCTCTTGCCTCTTCCTAGCAGGTCAGGGACAGAGCCTGGCTTTTCTCATTCTGTGGGTCACTAGTACCAGGGCAGACATGTTTATCAGAAACTTGTCTTGGCCCTGAAATTCTGCACAAGGAGTGTCCATACCTGTCTTAGTGAGGGTTTCTATTCCTGCACAAATATCATGACCAAAAAGCAAGTTGGAGAGGAAAGGGTTTATTGAGCTTACACTTCCACATTGCTGTTCATCACCAAAGGAAGTCAGGATTGGAACTCAAGCAGGTCAGGAAGCAGGAGCTGATGCAGAGGCCATGGAGGGGTGCTGCTTACTGGCTTGCTTCCCCTGGCTTGCTCAGCTTGCTTTCTTATAGAACCTAAGACTACCAGCCCAGGGATGGTATCACCCACAAGCCCCTCCCCCCCATTACTAATTGAGAAAATGCCTTACTGCTGGATCTCATGGAGGCATTTTCTCAACTGAAACTCCTTTCTCTGTGATAACTCCAGCTTGTGTCAGGTTGACACTGTGATAACTCCAGCCAGTACAGTACCCACCAGGTCACTATATCAAGGGCAGTTATATTGCTGAATCTGGGCTAGCCCACAGTATTGTTTGACATAGCTCCCATCAGAGATCAGATATGTAGGCTTAGTTTTTTTTTAAACCTACTTTTAATAAGGGTTCTTAAATGCTTTAACATTCTAGCCCACCACCCACCAGAGGTAGTGGAAAAGAAAGGTTATTAGGCTACGGGGGAAGTGGACCTGTTTAGAAATTGTTCTTTGGAGCAAATCCAATCTGCCTTGTCAGGATATATACCAGCAGGACAGTTCAGTACGGTCAGGAGAGCAAACGCAAGTCATCAGCGGCGACACCGCCCAGTAGAAACAGCCAGGCCTCACCTAAATCGGCACAAGTCAGAAGGAACGACCCCAGGAGCAGCAGGGGCACCAGGAGAAGTTCTGTGCTGTGCCTCTCTCAGTGAAGTGACGATCATCGAAGACAAGAAAGAGACCAATGAAACATTGCAAAGCTAGCTATGCAAGCTGCCACCTCCCCTAACCCCAGCCCATGGAGTCCTAGTTATACTCCCTCCAAACATCACCTGTCCTCCATGTGCCTCAGCAAAATACCAGGGAGTCTGTCTTAGCAAAACTCCACTGAGTCTGTATCAGCTGACATCACTCTGCCAATCAGCCTGAGTCCTTGGAAGCAGCAAGACGCTGCCAGAACACTGTCAGAAGTTTTTTGGTGCATTTCTCTCTATGGAGTCACCACAAGTGGAGCTCAACAACACAATGTCAAGGGAACCAACACATGCGTGTCATGAGCAAAGAATAGTGATGCTGGCCAAAGCTCGAGTTCCCACTGTCTGTGGGTTCATATTTATTTATATTCCTTCACCTGTCCTTTCACCTGTTTGCTTTAGCAAAAACATCCTTCTGTGTCTGCTTCAGCGAAACATTCCTTCACGTCTCTGCTTTAGCAAAACACCATCTGACACAATTGACTTTCCAAAGAAACCATACATTTCCACTTCAAGGTAGAGTTAGGAAACAGAACTAGAGTTTTATGTTTGTTTCATCATTGTAGGTATTTTTTTTTTTTAATGGTGACCTGTTGCAGGATATTTGATCGAATTGTGAACCCCAAGATCGTAAACTGGAAAAACCTTGTGGTGTGGCTCAGCCCTAGAATACACCTTTAACCCAAGAGCTTTTTGTAAACAAAAGCTCAATAAAGTCAACAATAGGTCAAGAGGAAGAGCAAGCAGCCTGTTGATGGGGAGTGAACAGAAGAAAAGTCAGGAAAGAGGAAGAAGGGTCTTTAAGTTGAAGAGTGTTTAAGGCAGTATGGAGAAGGAGCAGGGCCTTTCTCCTTCTGAGACACCAGTTGAGGAGGAAGGTCAGCTGGGAGCTTCCTTTGCCTCTCTGAGCTAGCGGGTTTCACCCCAGCATCTGGCTCCTGAGTCTTCATTGGTAAAATCCAAGTTTGGGATTTTATTTTTAAAACAAGAGGGACACACGCATGTCCCTTAGCATTGGTTCTAGAAAGCGTCACTGAACTGCTTTGATTCATCAGCTTGAGGTTAACAATGGCGGGTACTTAATGGCAGCCTCATGCTGAGAGTCGACCCCTGCTAGCATGGATGAAATAATTTGTGATTTCATAGAAAAATTAATGGGTGAGAGTGACAATATTTATTTTGCCTGCTGTAGCTCCGGAAGAGAGAAGGGGAAAGCCTTTTAATGGAAACCCTCACTAAGGGTAAGCTTTGTTTATTTTTTTTCTAAGCAGATTTTGATCAATCTGAAAACTGTTTTAAAAAAGACTTTGCATGTTGTTGTGGATTACAACACAGTTCACTAAACTGTCTTTTCTTTTTCCCGCTAAAGGACTTTGTATGGACCCAGGGTCACTATTCAGTATTAGCCACTTTTATGTTGCTATTTAAAAAAAAAACAAACAAAACAAAAAAACCCCTTAAAACTGGGGAGAGAGCTCAGTAAAGTGGGTGCCACATGAGTATGAGGAGCCAAGGCTGGTCCTCAGCACCTGTGTAACAAAGCTGGCATAGTTGCACACACTTGAAATCTCAGAGTTTAAGAGGTGGAAACAGCAATCCTAGCCTAAATGACGTGTCCTAGGTCTCCTGGGGAGACAATGTAGGTAAAATGAGTTGGTAGAAGGAAGTAGCCATATTGGAAAGTGACTTCTAATTGAGGGGCAGACAAAGTAACCAATCAGAGATAGATTTGACAGAATGAGTCAGAGACAGGATATGCCGGACTCTCACAAGAACAGACAGGAAACAGAGTCTATGTAAGAACAGGCAGAGAGAGGGGAGGCAGTTTTCTCACCCAGACGGTTTTGAAGGCAGGTTGCAGAGAGAACAGACTAGACACAGATCAAAACAGGATGAGCCAGAGAATGAGAAGGAGCCAGAAGATTAGAACAGATTGCTAGAGTTAGTTTGAGGCCAAGCAGAGCAATTAAATGAGAAGCTGAGAGAAGCCAGGTTGAATCAGTCAGCTTGGAGAAGAGTTTGAGCTAGAACAACTGAGTTTAACCAGCCAGCCGGAGTTCAGAGAGAGCTAGAAAGGGTGAGCTTATTCAGCAGTAAGCCTCTGAGATTACAGTTATATCAGGCATACATCAGGCGCACGCACACACACACGGGGGGGGGGGGAGAGAAAGAGAGAGAGAGAGAGAGAGAGAGAGAGAGAGAGAGAGAGAGAGAGGTACAAACAGCACAAAGAATAAAAAACTGGAAATTGGTAAGAAATTAAGTTTATTCACTATATTGGTGGGTGTAAAGTTGAAAAGACACAGTGCCTGCATATGGTCAGCACTCTGGGTGCTAGAGAAGCAGAAATGAAAATGACCCCCTGCAGGGGTCAGGCACATATAGTCAGGAGAGAACTGTTTCATTCAGAGACTGCTACTAATTCTTCTTTAGAGTGGTGCCCACGTGACCTCATCACCTTCCACTGGGAATCACCTCCTGGCTTGCCCTGATCTCCGCACCACCGCACTGGAGACCAAGTTTCCTGCACGTAAACTTTGTTGCAACAAAAGACAACCTATCTATAACACAATCTCGACAGCAACTTGCAGTTCACCACACCAAACTTCCAACCGCTGGAGTATAGTAGTAGATGATTAAATATCTGTACCGACTTCTATAAAGTACACTTAGAGATTAGTTTCCTGTGGGTCCCCAAGCCAGATGAGGGATGGTAGAGCACTGCCCATATCCTAGACAAGCTCCCTGAAAGCCTGTCTGGAGTAGGGGCCTCTCCCTACCAAATCAGCCTTGGGACTACTCAACTGGATAGAGACAATGGTCACCCATGATAGAGCCAGTTAGACTTCTGTTTCCCTTGCTAGAGAACTGGCATCTCAGAGATCATGTGACTGGCAGTTTGCCAATCTGATTTGCCCTGCCTCCTCCTGCCCCTCCTGTCCACTTGGGTGTTTGAATTGCTTTGACTTTAACATTTGCCTGTCTTCAATCAGGTCCACATATGCAAATTAGATGCATTTTCTCGCTTGTCCTTTTCTTCCTCTCCTCCCTTACTCAAGCCATATGAAGCTGGCCCTGCCATTTCAATAAATGATGTCCTCCTGGGTCACTTATACCTACCATACTCACCGTCGACTGGGGACCCTGCTCCTCAGCTCCTCTGCACCCTGAGATGGCCTATGTACAACGACCAACCTACAGTTTCATAAAATATTTAAGTTCATTTCCCAGCGCCGGCAATGTCCTTTCTCTGAAAGCAGGGCACTGTCAGATCATCTTGATTAAATTGAGGGTTCTAGTCGACTGGGGAAGGGGAGACTATTAATTTTGGTTTTACTTTAAGTACTTTTCTGAGTGACCAATGCTTTGAAAAATAAATCCTAGGAGAGCCAGTCATCCCGCCTAGTGAAACATTTAATGCTTTTCCCAATCCCATTCTCTGAGGTTTTCTTTGGAAGTGTAGCACTGTGAGACAATTTCTCAGATTCTTTTCATCAGGATGGGTAGGGCTTTCATAATATAGAAATTAGATCCTATAGTCCTAAGTGTTTGGAAATCCAAGGTATAAATAATTTTCTTCCTGATTTCCACTAATTTCTATAAACACATCCGTTCCGTTTTCTATGGTGAGCCTACTGATCGAGAACACATGATTTCAAAGTTGATGAAAGGACTTACTACCTCTCCCAACCACATAATACTCACACAGAACCTGTTGATGTTGGTTCTCGGTAGTAGTTTCCATGACACCTACTAATAATTAATTTTTTTCAGAAAGAAATGTTCGGACTTTAGAAGGTAGACATTGGGGTTATGATTTCAGTGGTTATGGTATGGCTGACAGTTGTCTGAAACTACTCATTGCTAAAATCATTTGTGTTTATAGTATGTGGAAGTACAGACGTGTGTTGTGTGTGTGATGTTCATTTATGTGTGTCAGCCACAGGTGCCATAGAGCACGTGTTAAGGTCAGAGGACTACCTCAGTTCTTGCTCTTCATCTTCTTGCCTCTTTGAAGCAGGGTCTTCTGCTGTCCAGCATGGCACATGACAAATTGGCATCCCCTTGTGTGATGGTCTGTATATGCTTGGCTGAAGGAGGTGTGGCTCTGCTGGAGTAGGCGTGTCAGTGTGGGTGTGGGCTTTAAGACACTCATCCTAGCTGCCTGGAAGTCAGTATTCTGCTAGCAGCCTTCAGATGAAGATGTAGAACTCTCAGCTCCTCCTGCACCATGCCTGCCTGGATGCCGCCATGTTCCTTGATGATAATGGACTGACCCTCTGAACCTGTAAGCCAGCCCCAGTTAAATGTTGTCCTTATAAGAGTTGCCTTGGTCATGGTGTCTGTTCACTGTAGTAAAACCCTAAGACACCTTGGCTTCCCAGATTCTCCTGTCTCTGCCCTTCTGTCTCACCATAGACACATTGGGATTACATGCCTACTACTGTACCTGGCTCTATGTGATTTCTGGGGATGCAAACTCTAGTGCTCACACTTGCATGCCAAGTGCTTTACACACGGAGCCATCATCTTATCTCTGCTTGTCTTAGTTAGGGTTTCATTGCTGTGAAAAGATACCATGACCAAGACAACTCTTATAAGGGAAAAGATTTAATTGGGGGGCTGGTTTACAGTTTTAGAGGTTCCATCCATTATTATCATGGTAGGAAGCATGGCAGTATCCAGGTAGACATGATAGAATTCTGTATTGTGATCTTCAGGCAGCCAGGAGGGGAGTCTTTTTCACACTGGGAAGAGCTTGAGCACCTGTAGGCCTCTCAATCTGACTACACAGTGACACACTTCCTCCAACGACTATTCCAAGAAGGCTACACCTCCTAATAGTTCTACTCCCCATGGGCCAAGCATATTCAAACCACTACACTGCTAAAGTTATTTTTTGAAGAACAATCCAAAACACAGCCTGACCATAGTCATAGTATTTTTTAAAGAATGGACATAATATGACCTAAGAAGAATACAAGTTGCTTCACAAAGATTTTGAGCCATAAAATATTGTATGAAAATTGCATAGCTTGTAAATAATAGCTATGGATATCAGATGTACATAGCCACATGTGAGAGTTTCATGGTTTTGGGATATAAATACTGTTTTGCTTTAAGTTACTTTTAAACAAAATTATTTTTGTGACTATAATTTAATCGCAACATTCTCCCTACAAAACCTTCCTGATACCCCTCCCCACCCTCCTTCAAATTTATGGCCTCTTTTTCTCACTAATCGTTGTTGCATGCGTATGTGAATTTGTATATACATATATATTTGTAAGTATAACCTGTTCAGCCCACATAACGTTACTTGTGTGAATACTTTCAGGGCTGCCCGTTTGGCACTAGATGGTCATTTGGTGTGCTCTTCCTTGGGAAGACTCTCCCTCCCACTGGCAGATTTCCTCAGGTGCTTAGAGTTCTCTGTGCAGGGTTGCAGACTCGTGGGCTCTTCCCCTTCCACTTTGTCATGTCTGCTGATACTGTCTTTGTTCAGCTCGTGTTTGGGCTATCATATTAGTGAAATTTTATGACTATATCTTCTGATATTACTGGGATATAGGACCTCACAGCAAACACTCTGGTCTCTGGCTCTTACAATCTTTCTGCTCTCTTTGCTGAAGTGTCCCCTTAGCATTAGATGCTGGATTGTAAATGTATCCATTGGGATTGGGGTCCAAAACTCTGCATTTTGATTGTGTGTGTGTGTGTGTGTGTGTGTGTGTGTGTGTGTGTGTTCGTAGTGGTATCTGTCTGTTGCAAAGGGATGTTTCCTTGATAAAGGATGAGGGCTACGTTTATCAGGCTAGATCTTGGAGAAGGGTGTGGGCAAGTTACTTGTAACTTGTAAAGACAACCAGAAATCTTCATGTACAAGACTTGCTCAATACCAGGTACTTTGTTAAGGGCTCTGTTGGAGAGGGCTGTTACCAAGAAAGCAGTGCTAAGTCATTCATAACCAATCTTTGGTTTTTTTTTTTGTTTTTTTTTTAGGATTTGTTTATTTATTATATGTAAGTACACTGTAGCTGTCTTTAGACACCCCAGAAGAGGGCATCAGATCTCATTATGGATGGTTGTGAGCCATCATGTGGTTGCTGGGATTTGAACTTATCGACCTTCGGAAGAGCAGCCGGTGCTCTTAACCGCTGAGCCATCTCTCCAGCCCAGTCATAACCAATCTTAAAAACAGATTGGCTCACTCTTCTTTGAGAGCCAGAGAGAGACTGTGGTTTGTAAGTACTACTTGCATATTGACAAGTGAAACTTGTTCTCAGTAGCAATGCTCATCCGTACAGTTAAAAAAATGAAACAGATGTTATTTGCCTCTCAGTAGGCAATATTCAGCTTTCAGTTAAGAAACGGGCTAAGGTTTCATTGCTTCCATTCCATGAGTGGATGGCTTGCTGCTCACTGGTCACCGGTTACCTTAGAGCAGTCAGAAAATTCAGTTCTTGCTGCTTTGCCATTAACCTGCCTTTGTCTGGAACTTAACTAGGCACTTGTTTGTTCTAACATGACTCGGTGAAATGACGAAGATACCTAGCCAGTTTATCTTCCCAACAGACCCTGTATTCCTATCTACCTCTGCCTTTGCTCCTCTCAGAGCGTCATTCAGTCTGTGCTCCTGTGGATTTTGCATGTGGAGTAGAAAAGTCAGTTTGCTGATTGGTATTTGCATATAATCTGTTAGGGTCGGATTGCTGCTGGACAGTCCAGGGCCTGTTTGGTTATTTGCTTTAAGACTATTAGGTCTTTCCCATACATGTAAGAGTTCAGTGTCTATAAAGGTCTTTATATCCTAAGAAGAAATCCTTCTCATGGATGCACGTTTGAGTCCCTTTTGTATATGAAATGAAACTTTCCTCTGCCTTTATTAGAACTATGGAAACATGAAACATGGGAGCAGCAGGAGTTGTGGTGACAAAGAACTGGTATGAGAAGACATGGTGGGGTTCCATCTTTTGTGGCCTTCGGAGTAGATCAAAGGCCCATTGTTACTTGATGCTGAGCCTAAGGACATCACAGTGTGCCAGCACCTGCACATCAGCTGTCCGACCCCTCTCAAGTTACCGAGTCAGATGAATGAAGCTGCATAGGCAGGGTGGGGAGGGGTCTGCGGGCAACTGTCACCCCAGTTATGCCAGGAGTTATTTGCTTTCAACTTGGACTATCACGAGAGAGAGAGCACGCAAATACAGGTCTTTAATGTGAGTCTCACAGAATATTAAAAAATATGTCGCCTAGATCCATGTTTTTCTGACATATTTTACCCTATCCCACATAATAAAATTATTCAATAATACACTACATAATACACTCACAATGTATCATATGTATGCACACATATATGACATGAATGTGCATGCAATATGAAAGAAAACTTCAGTACTTATGGGTAACACACACTGTTTATATTTTACTCCGTGCTCTCCTACAGGCTGGAGATGGAGCGGTGGCTTGTGACCTCAGGTCTGGGAACATTTCCTCTGGAAAGGGCCTAGAACTTGCATCTCTTTTTTAAGAGTCCATTGAGTCGGTCACTCTTATTAACAGGCTCACCTCCTGCTGCATATGAGGAATCAAGGGGAGATGGACATTTGCTACCACGACATGTCAGTCATATTCTGCTGAATGCCTGGTGTCAGTGACAAGAAGGAGAGGTTTATCTTGGCTCCCAGATTGGGTGACTGGATCCCTGGTTGCTTTCAGAGTGGTCACAAGACTGCATATTCTAGTGGTCATGGTGGAAGTGTGCACTGAGCGAGACCATTCACCTTCTGCCTAGAAATCTAAAGAAGAGAACAGGGCGTTGCGATCTCCTGGTCCCCTTGAGTACACATATTCTAGACCCAAGCTATCACATTCCACAGAGGAAAATATGTCCAGAGAGTAGGCTTGTAGTCTGCTTAACTATATTCAAATAATATTTACATAATTCCTTCCTTGCTACATTCTGAGAGACATTTCACCCATAAGCTGTGGGATATGGGAAAAAAGGAAAAATTACAGAATTTAAAGATAGAAATACATTTTCATCTTTAAGCTTCCAGAACACCATGCTACCATGCTCTCGATGGTGTCAGCATAACACAGCTGTGAAAAGCGAACAAGGCCCACCTTGTCCTGCTGTCGACAGACTCTGTCGTCAAGACATGTTAAAAACAGCTTTACAGTTGTCTTTTAAAGTTGAAATCTATTTCCAGCCTGTGACTGGAAATAGGATTTTGATTCAGCTGGATACACAGTTGGTGACCAAAATTGTGGGGAGCTTCTGTCTGTCCCAGAAGAAATGCAGAGAGGCAGATGTGGCATGCACAATAGAGTGTAGATAAAGAGAATCTGGGCTTGCAAGTCCTTCTTCTGTGGTTTAGCACAATATAAAAAGCATTTAACTTGCCAGAGCCTCAACGCAATAGCTAATGTCTTGAGTAACTATTAAATGAAAGGCTTAGGGCCGAGTTTAGAATATATATTTTAATATTACCCTATATAACTAAAAAACAAATTTAAATGAAATACAATCCCCCTCTGTTGTATTACTTGCTCAGAGAAGACACAAGAAGATATTTACTCATCCAGAGAAAGTATCAGTGACTGAGCTAAGTACTGAGTCTATCCAAGTCTGGCTTGGTAAACCAGTGAGTTTAACATTGGTTACCTTCAAGAACACAGGTGAGTTGCTATCTGAAAGAGCATGGGTGCCTCACACACCATTACACCGACAAAGACGAGTCACTCCACATCTCCCACAAGGAAATGTTGTGAACACAGTGTAGGGTGGGGGCGGGGCTCGTGCAGATAATCACAGCTGCTCTGACTTTAAAATGGCATGTCCCAAGGATGGAATTTCCCAACACATCCCTGAAATGGAGAAGGTAGGATGATAAGGTGTGCTTCTTATATAATTTATTCACTGGATTAATTAGAGAATAAATAGCCCAGGATTTTACCTATTTAGAATTATTTTGCCTTATTATAATTGTTTTGATGGAAGCTGTTTTACTATGAAATATCATACAGTTTCAGAAATGCGAAGAGGTATTCAGCTGAGTGAACTTAAAAAGCAAACATATGTAAGTCTCAAGTAGACAGATGGTGAGATAGACAGCTGATAGATGAATAGATAGATAGATAAATGATAGATGATTGATGGATAGATAGATAGATAGATAGATAGATAGATAGATAGATAGATAGATAGATGGTAGACAGATAAATAGATGATAATAACTTCATCACCCAGAAATTTCTACTAGCTCTCTTCAGTGGCAACCCTCCTTTAAGGAGGCTACCTTTTTTTTTTTTTCCGAGACAGGGTTTCTCTGTGTAGCCCTGGCTGTCCTGGAACTCACTCTGTAGACCAGGCTGGCCTCGAACTCAGAAATCCACCTGCCTCTGCCTCCCAAGTGCTGGGATTAAAGGTGTGTGCCACCACTGCCCAGCTCCTTTTTATTTTATTTTATTTTTTTAACTTGGTTATCAATGTCTGTGGTACTGGAACGCTCCTATCTTGAGTAATGTGAAACTTTACTGTAGAAACTACTGGAAGGACAAAGAAAAGAGATGCAGACAGAAAGATCATAGAGCATCTTTCTCATGGACCCTGGTGTTGAGAGGGAAGCATCCGTGAGTTTGGCCATTAGACTATGAGCAAACTTCTCTGTTATCCCACGAAGCATAATTACCCTCATCCCAGACAAGATCTGAGTTCATCTCTAGGGCAAACAAGAGCTTTCAGATTCATTCTGCTTTGGATGGCTGACCTGGCTCCATGAGGCAGTGGAGAAGGCTCTGTCCATCTGCTCTTCCTGCAGTCTGTATGGTTTTCTTTACCTTTCCACAGGTGTTAATCTATTATGTATTTAAGTACTCATTTCTTTAAAATTAGTAACGTGTTTTATTTTATGTGTATGAATGCTCGCTTGCATGTTTGCAAGTGCCTTGTGTGCATGCAGCGCCCGTACAGGGCAAGGGGCCTCACACCCCTTGGAACTGGAGTTACAGATGGGGGTGAGCGTCTGTGTGGAGGCTGGGAACTGAGAATAGGTCCTCTGAGAGAGCACTATGTGCCCTTAACTGTTGAGCCATACCTCCAGCCCCCTCCCTACTTAAATATTTGATGTATTAATCCTTCCTCATTCAAAATACTGTGTGCATTGTTTCTCCTGAATACATAGAGGACAGAATCTTCAACTTCACCTCGCTACTCAGTTTGACCTTTGTCACATGAAGTTCTTTGTTGCCTCTTTCCTCCACTTTTAAGTTTACTAAGGATGCATGCTCTTATTAATCTCACAGTGATACACATTATTATAAATGGGTTCTTGGCCTAAATAACTTGATACTTTGGCCTTTCCTGGAAGACATGATTCTTAATTTCCTCTAATGTCATTGCTAAGTATTTTAATTTTCTATACCAAGACTTCAGTGTTACTACTTCATAAGTCAATAGCTATTTTTATTTGCCTATGATTTTTTACTTTCCTAGCTCTAAGTTTTTTATACTTCTGAGCTTCTGGGCTTCTATTTGCTTGCTTGGTAGCTTGACTTTAACACTAGTGTAGACATAAATTTTAATCAGTTTATTTTAATAAATGTTCAACCTCTCCCTATCACCCACCAGAGGCACTGCAAAGGAAAAGTTATTAGGATATGGGGGACACGGACCTGTTTAGCAATAGTTTTGGGGGGGCAAGCTCAATCTTCTTTCTCAGCAGTTCAGTCCCTTGGCAATCACCACACACAAACCAGCAGCTGCAGACAAGTCCTCTCAGCAAGTAGACACCATGCATGAACCAGCAGCTGTAGTTCAATCCTGAAGAAACTGCAAGGCTTGCCAACTGGCCGGAGGTGAGGCCGCAGAAGCTGCAAGAAGTCGCAGGAACCTCACAAGCGTGTTTCTCTCAATGGTGGCTGGTATCACAAGTTGAGCTCAACAATGCTATGTAAGGCAAACCCATACATGCGTGTCCTTAGCAAAGAATAGCAAAGCAGAGCAAACCAAACCAATACTTAGTGCCCGTTTTCCACTGTCCGTGGAGTCATATTTATACTCCTTCATCACGTGTCCTTTAGTGTGTTTGCTATAGCAAAACATCCTTGCACCAGTGTCTGCTCAGGACGACATTCTTTTATGTGTCTGCTTTAGCATCCTTTCACCTTGGTACCCACCAAAACGTCACTTGACACAACTAACTTTCCAAAGAAACTACATGTTCCCACTTCACAGGAGCCTGGAAAATGTCCATTGTGTTTCCTTTCCCGTGGGTACGGTGGTGACCGATTGCTCAGCTTTTCGTCTGTCTTCAAGCAATTCGATTTTATCTACACTGGTGAAAGCGTTTTTGCTTGCTATGGGGTTTTAGATCGTCAGTCATCTTCTCTTACCCCTTTGATGATTTTATCTCCCTGTCTTTCAGCTGCTATCATGTCTGCTGAGAAAACAATGGTCAATAAAACAAGCCTGGTGAAGAAAATCTGTATTTATTTTCCCCTCCACCGCTGCTTCTAAGATTTTTGCCACTCATGAGCTTCACTGTGATGTGTCAGGTATGAATTTATTACTTTTTGTTGATTCGTTGGGCTTTGTAAACATTTAGCCTGATGTATTTTGCAAGGTTGGGAAAAACAGCTAATTTTTCTACATTTCCGATCCTCATTTCTTCTAGGGTATTAAGGCTATGTATGTTAGCTGTTTTTTACTCATTTCACCGTGCTTTATTCTAGTTATCTGCCTCTGATTAATTGCCCAGTAAGTCACCACTGTCTGCTTAGCCACTAATGCTTCTAAAGGAAAGTTTTCAAAACTGCTTTCTATCTTACTTCTTGGTGTTCATGAGTTACTTCATCTGACAACCAGCAGTGACATGACATTGGTTTGTAGATGCAGCGTTTGACTTATGTTTAAAGGTCCAGTAACACTGACTTTCCTTCAGATACTAATTTACCACGTCTTGATAACAATGAAAGACAAGCACTGTGAGCATCCGTGTTTACACATGAAGAAACAGGGTTGCAGAATTGCACTCATTTTTTTCAGGGTCCTCCAGGCAATGAGACGCATCCCCCCATCCTTTCTGAAGCAGTCTGGCTTCAGAGCCCATACAACCCTTTGGCTGCTTATTCTGAAATTTGCTGTCTTTAGGAGTCTTATTCCTCTTAGACCTACTTGAGTCTAAATCAACTTCTTAAAGGAAGTATGCATTAGTCAGTTCTTCTCTAGAGTAACAGAACTTACAGAATGAACCTCTATAATAGAAAGGAGATTTATTCGAACGACTTTTATAGGCCATGGTTCAGCTAACCCAACAATGGCTGCCTGTGAACAGAAAGTCCAAGAAACCAGAAGTTGCTCAGTCCACTAAGTTGTGCAGTCCATGACTCTGCTGGCTCGCTCAGCCTGCTTTCTTATGGAACTCAGGACCTCCAGCCCAAGGATAGCCCCACCCACTGTGGGCTGGGTCCTCCCCCATCAATCACTAATTAAGAAAATTCCCTACAGATTTACCTACAGCCTGATCTTATGAAGACATTGAAAAAAATAAACCGAGGCTCCCTCCTCTCAGATGACTCTAGCTTGTGTCGAGTCAACCTAAAACCAGTCATCATAAGCACAGAAAATGATTTTTCTTGCAGTGACACATATATGTATTTGATTCTATTCTTCTTTTATAGCCTTCTGGGTTGTCTTCCATCTTTTGTTGATGCAAGTGATGTATCTAAGAGATGCAAGTTTTATCTCTCAGGCTCACGAGTGCCCCCTTTCACTTTTAAAAAAAAAATTTATTACTTATTTATTATATGTTTTCTTCTCGCTCACTCCGGCTCTCGGTTACAGATGGTTGTGAGCCAGCATGTGGTTGCTGGGATTTGAACTTACGACCTTTGGAAGAGCAGTTGGTGCTCTTAACCGCTGAGCCATCTCTCCAAACACCCCCCCTCCCCCTTTCACATTTTGTCCTATGATGACCACCAGGCTCGTGTTAAGGAGCCAGTGCTCCGCCATTTGGACAAGATCTGTGTCTTCTACTTCCTGCCTTAAGTACTCTCAATTACTGCTGCAGCTAGAGATTCCCTAAGATTCGTTGAGGGCCCAACCATTCAAATCAGCATGGCACAGAGTGTCTTAGAGAATCAGGAGACTCTACCTGAAAACAAAGGGAGATGGGAGGCAGCAGGAAAGGATCCTCTTCCGCTTTCACCCTCCGTTCCCAACTTATCTCAAAACACAGCAGTCACGTGGTCTTAGGACCCCGGTAGATGAAGTACGGATGTGGTTCATGATTGCTGCATACTTAGTAATTATATACCTGTGCTGTGCTCTCTTTTCCTCTACCTCTTTCCCCATTTTCCTTTACTCCCACTTTTCTATACTCTTGGGTGATGCAGCAACATATAAGTGTGTTAGACCCAGGCTATCCGCTCTGAAGAACTCAGGTTTAAAAACCAGGGATAACTCAGTTTAGGCTTTTGGAGTTGTTTTCTCTCCGATCTGATGCCAGTAGGTATCCTGTTGTTGGTTAGAAGGGATGGCAGTCTCCTTTCCCTATACTAGTGGACAATTAAAGTTTTTATTTGGGGTTAGTTATAGTAAATGGAACCCAAGTTAACCTATGTAGAGCCAGTGGCGCTGTGACAGTCGGAGGAGCAGCACGCTGGTTATTTGGCTGTCTGTTCTCTGCTCCAACCCCACTTTACTGAGCTTTGTTTTCTGATGCTCACAAGCCACGTTCCTCTTTGGGCTTCCTACATTAGATGGCCACTGTGAGTCTAGAGGAGAAGAGATAATCTCATCCTCCCTCTGTTTTCTGTGCCTCTCAAAAATACTCTTGCTCTCTGTAATACATAGCTGTAATAGCTCTCAAAGTGGAGTGGCAGCCACACTGCCTTGATCCACAGGTATCTAACTTGGGGAGAGGGTGAAGGGGGTGGTTGTTGGATCCTAATATTTTCTAGGGTTAAAGTAGAGGACTCAGCTGGGCAATGGTGGCACTCGCCTTTAATCCCAGCACTTGGGAGGCAGAGACAGGTGGGTTTCTGAGTTCGAGGCCAGCCTGGTCTACAGAGTGAGTTCCAGGACAGACAGGGCTACACAGAGAAACCCTGTCTCAAAAAACAAAACAAAACAAAACAAAAACAAAAAAGTAGAAGACTCATCACTGGTCTGATTTGTATAACAATAACAATATTTTTTTAAAAATGACAACTGGCCGTGAGGATCTGTAATCAGCCATTATAGCTCTGCATAAATTCATATAATGAAATTGCATTTTCTCACTTTCTTTCCAGGTCTCAATTTGTTCCCTCATTCAAAGCCAGCTAATCGAAATGGCGATACACAGCCTTGAGGAAGCATCTACAACGCCATCACAACTGATACTTCTCCACTCTTTTCCTGAAGAGGCTCTTGATCCCCCAGGACAGCTCTCTACTGAGATGGAGAGGTCGACTTTCTGACAGCCAGAGAGGAAGAAATATCTTTCACACATGGAGTCTCGGCTCTAGACCATCTTACAGAGGAGTCACTGCATCCTTACATCAGTTTTGTAGTTATTTTCCTTTATCTCAACGACACAATTAGAACATTTTTGATACAGAAGCACCTTTCTTTTTTAAATTTAACATTAGACTTGCAAGGAAAAACAACAGTGCTAATTGACTGCCGTGGGAAACGCCTTGAAGCCACCGCCGCCCTTTGCCAAGATAGTAAGTCCGACGTAATACAACGCCAGAGAAACTGCAAACATTGCTGTCACAGCAAAAGACTCAAACAATTCAGGGGTGATGATCTCCAGCATATTACAGTTTAATTCTTGATCGTGAAAAACATACAGATACTGTGGGGAAAATTTGGCATGCTGTGTAAATTGGTGGTGTACACAGACCGACATTCAACTGAGTTTTGATGAAAGTGCTAAGAAGACACATTAAAGAAATATCCTTTCAGTAAATGCTGCTAAGCGCTAGAGAAATTGTATATACACACGTAGACAAAGAAATGCAAGTCAATCTCTCAGTGGTTAAAAAAAAGAAAAGATGAAAGGCTTACATGTAACACTTAAACGATGACTGTACTAGAAGGAAATGTGTCAAGACCATAGGACAGGCAAAGGCTTTTTAAATAAGATTCCAAATTAAAGCAGGCAAGACCAAAAGCAGACACATAGCATTATCTTCAACTAAAAGAGTAAAGCAAAAAGAACAGCCAACAATGAAAAGAGGAATCTACAACACAGGAGAAAGTACACACTATACAAGAACTTAACATATAGAATGTATAAAGGATTGAAAGTCAATAATCAAACTTAGGTGTTCTTTTTTTTTTTTCCTCCTTTTTTATGTTTGATACTTTATATACATTTCCAATGTTTCCCCTTTTCTGAGTCTCCTCTTTGTATACCCCCCATCCCCTCCCCAACCCGCCTCTAGGAAGGAATTCCACCTCCCATCCCCCCCCCCCCCCGTCCACCCATCCCCATTTTCCCACCTTGATATTCCCCTTTACTGAGGCCTCTAACATCCTCAGGCCCAAGGGCTTTTCATCTCTCCCTGATGGCCATCGAGGTCATCCT
>CM052707.1:65807066-65824001 GCA_028551405.1 Uromys caudimaculatus | reverse complement strand
ATTTCCCTAATTTCTCTCTCAGCCTGTTTATCCTTTGAGTATAGGAAGGCTACTGATTTGTTTGAGTTAATTTTGTATCCGGCCACTTTGCTGAAGTTGTTTATCAGCTGCAGGAGTTCTCTGGTGGAGTTTTTCGGGTCACTTAGGTATACGATCATATCATCTGCAAATAGTGATAATTTGATTTCTTCCTTACCAAACTTAGGTGTTCTGTTTTAACAATGGGTAATGGACATAAGTTGGCACTTCCACAAGAGAAGACACAGAAATTATTATTTTGGGAAAATGCTCAGAACCAAATTATTGGAGAAGTACAATTTGGAGCAATGGTGGTCTACTTCCCTCCAGTTAGAGTGCTGTTATCATCATCATCATTATTATTATTATTATTATTTATCTTATTATTTTAAAAATGAAAGAAACAAGGGTTTGTGTGAATGTGGATAGACAAGGGGGAAGTCCTTCTGATGGAAATATGAATTATTACAACCATAATGGAAAAATGGTATCTCCTCAAAAAAATTATAATCAAAAGATCTGGCAGTTCCACTCTCGAATGTCTGTTCAGGGATACAGATCAGCGTGCTGAAGACGTCTGCTCTCACGTGACTGCAATCTGTTCACAACGGCCACGAAGTGGAAACCAGCTAAGGATGCATTAGCCGATGAATGGAATTTAACGTGATCTGTACACGCAATGGGGGACTATTAGGCTATGAAGGTAGTGAAGTCCTGGCCTTTGCAGTGACACAGACGGGCTGGACATCACTGTTAAATGGAGCCAGTGCAGCGCAGAACCGAAACCATCATAGGCTCTCGCTCCTATGTGTACCCCGCAAGTTTTGTTCTCATAGAAGTTGGGAAGCAAGGGTGAACAGAGGCATTCACTGAGGATGAGGCACAGTTAGATGGTGGAAGAAGGTTCTGATGTATCCTGGCACAGCAGGGTGAACATCGTCCACAATAATGCAGTTTAAAAATCTAGAAGAGCCGGGCGGTGGTGGCGCAGGCCTTTAATCCCAGTGCTTGGGAGGCAGAGGCAGGCGGATTTCTGAGTTCGAGGACAGCCTGGTCTACAGAGTGAGTTCCAGAACAGCCAGGGCTACACAGAGAAACCCTGTCTCGAAAAACCAAAAAAAAAAAAAAAAAAAAAAAGAATCTAGAAGAAAGTATTTTGAGCATTTTCATCATGAACTCAATGATGCATGTTTGAGGAGAGGGCTGTTTGTAACCTGGCAAACATTACGTAAGGTGCCACATATCAAAACATTATACTCTCCAATGAATACACACGAATACAGCGAATACATGGCAGGTAAAAATTAGCTTTATCTTAATCCACAAAAACCTATTTTTAAAAGAAATCAAATTGGAGTGCAATATTACACTATTATTGCTTTCATTTATGTGTCTCTGACAATTGCTCATGTTTAATTCAGTTGAGTATTATTGAAGCAACTGGAAACCCACTCATCCGAGAAAAGCAAGCATTCTCAAGTTATTCCCATTTTGTTACATCAACTTATGTGTGTCCATGCGGTTATTTGAATGAGGAATGTCCTCCCTTGGCTCAGGTGTTTGAACACTCGGTCCCCAGCTGATACTGCTGATTGGGGAAACTTCTGGGTGGCCTTGCTGGAGAAATGACTTCCCTGGGGGAGGACTTTGAAGGTATATAGCTTCACCCTATTTCCAGTTTTCATCTGTTTCAAGTTGTCAATCAAGGATGTGAGCTCTCACCTACCAGATCCCATTGCCTCTGCTGCTGGCCACCATGCCTCCCACCATGATGGACTCCTAATGCCTCTGGCACCATAGCCAAAATAAAACAGTCCTTCTATAAGATGCTTCAGTCCCAGCAGCAGGTCGGAAACTAATACCATTCGTGAATCAAATGTTTGCTTGGTCTTTCAGACTGGTAAGCACCATCTCCTTTACAGGTTGTGTAATTGTTAGGGTTTGGAGAATTAGATGTGCCAGTCTCACGTATTGAGCCATTGTTTTCAGCGGGTGGCATTTGGGAAGGCTGAGGAAGTTTAAGAGGTGAAACTTAATTGGCAAGAAGTATGTCCTTGAAGAGTGACTGTAAAGAACTGGTCTCCAGTCCTCTTCCTTACTCTCTGCTTCCTGCCTGCCATGAAGTGGAGAACTACCTCAGCCACACACTCCGTCCTCCACGATGCTTGGCCTCTTCAGGGGACCAGAGTCAGTGAATCCAAGAGCTATGGACATAAAAGCATAATGTGTTCAGTTAAAATAAATAGTTCTTGGACCTGGCATTTGTCGCTAGGTATCATCGATGGGCCCACAGTGGCCTGAATAGTGCTTTTTGTAACTATGAAAACTATCCAGCCAAGAGAAAGTTTTCAGGTCAGTTCCAGTTGGATTTTTCTATGTCCTACAACCAAGGTGTGTTGTCAGCAACAGAGTCTTATTATATAGTTCTGGGATGCAGATGGGGTCGAGCCAGAACAATGACAATAGCTATGCTGTTTGTGGGGGTCATTTGGGGCTCCTGGACCATTACTTCATAGGAAGGCATCCATACCTGACATTTATTTATTTCACATATGTGAGTACAGTGTTGCTGTCTTCAGACACACCAGAAGAGGGCATTGGATCACCATTACAGATGGTTGTGAGCTGCCATGTGGTTACTGGGAATTGAACTCAGGACCTCTGGAAGAGCAGCCAGTGCTCTTATCTGAGGAGCCATCTCTCCAGCCTCATACCTGACACTGTGACTTTCATTATATAACCCACGTCTTCTGGGAGAAGCGTTGTCTGTCCATTCAGTGTACCTGTGTTCAAATCCTTCCTTATGTTAATTATATTTTTAATAAGCTTACAAGTACTGGGCTTCCTTAAGGATAGAGGTGGTGTAGTGTTCCCAAGCCCTTGAGTCTATTATCATGGAAAGTTGAGCTTGTTTTTCCTGCAGTCGAGACAGGTTTTTTGGGATAGGTATTCAAGGTTGTCAGTTGTTATCCTTTAGAATTTGAAACACACCACCCCAAACCCACAGACCTTTAAAGTTTCATTTGAATTAATTGTGTATTAGTCTCATCGGCTTGCCTTTGTATGTGGCTCGGTGCTTCTTTCTTGCCGTTTTCAATATGCTTTCTGGGTTCTGTATATTCAGTGTTTGGGATATAACGTGATGAGGGGAAGTTCATCCCCGGCCTTCTCTGTTTGGTGTCATAAAAGCCTCTGGATGTGCACTGGCATCTTTTTAAATGCCTCTGTATGTGCACTGGCATCTTTTTCTCTAACTCTGGGAAATTTTCTTCTATTATTCTTTTTTTAAAGATTTATTTATTTTATACACAGTGTTCTGCATATATATCCACATGTCGGGAGAGGGCACCAGATTACAGATGGCTGTGAGCCACCATGTGGTTGCCGGGAATTGAACTTGGGTCCTCTGGAAGAGCAGTCAGTGTTCTCCCCTGAGCCATCTCTCCAGCCCGCTTCTATTACTCTTTTGAGAATGTTTCTGTGCCTTTACAACAAGATTCTTCACCTTTTTCTATGTATCTCACTCACACCTTTTGTTCTTTCTAGAGTCTCACGTGTACCTCGCAGTTCTCTCTGCTCTTGTCTTATTTATCTTTGGCCTTGCTGGGTTGTCAACTTCTTCCGTCTTCTCTTCAGGCCCTCATATTTGTCCTTTTCTTGACCCATGTTTTGCTGAGAATCCTCATGAAGATTTTTATTTGACTTACTATATTTTAAACTTTTTATTCAGCTACTTTTTTTCCCACTTAGTTTCAATGTCCTAGAATGGACATTGAAAGATGAACATTTTTATAGTTAACTTAGCCCATAAAGACAATATACAAATCTTTGGATGACCAATCTGAAAACTGTCGATGACCAGATTCTTATTATTAAGTGTGTGTGTATGTGTGTATGTGTGTACAGGGGTGGGGAGAGGTGGGAGGTGTATATGCCCGTTTGAGTACAGATGCCTGTGCAGTCCACAACAGGGCATCAGATCTCCTGGATGGAGCGAGAGAATATTATGGGCTGCCTGACATGGGTAGGAACTTAAACTTGGCTCCTCTGCAAGAGCGATACAGGGTCTTAACCATTGGACTATCCCTCTATCCCTGAAGCCTGTTTGGTTGTTTGTTTATAATTAGTGTCACAAAAGTTTCTGAGTCTGAAATCATTGTGCGTATATAAAAAAGTGTTCGGTTGTTCAGTATAGAAGCCACTGACATTTGGAAGTATTCAGTAAATGCGCAAAAAGAATTCTATCTCAAAGATCTCATTCACCAAATGGTTAGAAATCTAAAACAACCTTTATCACTGAAAACCAGAACTGGATGTAATGTACAGATCAAGGGATCATGCAGAGGCCAGGCCCAAAGAACACAGCCACACAACAGGTCCTACATCTATGGCTCAGGGAATATCACAGAGGAGGATGGAACAACTGTCAGAAGCAGAACGCCGAAGAGTCTGCTGTGAATCAATCTCTTCCAGAACTGGCTGCATGAACAAGGTGGGAACCATGCTGTACTGGCTGGGTTTGTGTCAACTTGACACAAGCTGGAGTTATCACACAGAAAGGAGTTTCAGTTGAGAAAATGCCTCCATGAGATCCAGCTGTAAGGCATTTTCTCAATTAGTGATCAAGGGGGGAGGGCCCCTTGTGGGTGGTACCATCTGTGGGCTGGTAGTCTTGGGCTCTATAAGAAAGCAGGCTGAGTAAGCCAGGTGAAGCAAGCCAGTAAGAAACATCCCTCCATGGCCTCTGCATCAGCTCCTGCTTCCTGACCTGCTTGAGTTCCAGTCCTGACTTCCTTTAGTGATGAACAGCAATGAGGTAGTGTAAGCTGAATAAACCCTTTCCTCCCCAACTTGCTTCCTGGTTATGATGTTTGTGCAGGAATAGAAGCCCTGACTAAGACAAATTGGTACCAGCATAGTTGGGTATTCCTGTGACAATCTAACCATGCTTTAGGGAGGACTGTGGAAGGACTTTGGAACTTTGGGCTAGAAGATCCTTTCGGTGATAAGAGAGAGCTTTGTGGGATGTTGTGTATGAGCTTGGAAGATAATGTTGAGAACAGTGCAGAAGATGGAGGCCTGGCTTGTGAAATTTCAGAGGGAAGATTAAAGACCCTTATCAGGGCCATTGCTATTTTGATTGTGAAGATTCTGTGGTTTTGGTTAGCTGGGGCTGAAGGATCAGCTGTGATTAACAAGATACCAGAACTACTAAAGCAAAACTATTACATTACTGGGACTATTGATGCTGGTTAGGTGGAGCTGGGAAATTGGCGGTGATTGGGAAGAGATCAGCATCACTGAGGTGAAATCTTCTGAGAAGTATTTAAAAGCACAGAGGCTGCATTCCAGAGATAACCAGGGTTGTACCTTGTCCTGTGGCAGGACTTGGTAATATGTAAGAGTCACCCAGGTGGTACTGGTTTTGAAGGCATGAAGGGGTCATGAAGAGCAGCTGAGGCTGGAAGGCCACTGGTGAAGGTGCAGCCTCAGTTGCAATTGACAGCTTAGGACTGAAGGGGTCATGCAAAGGAGTTGAGGCTTGGCACTGTGAAGAGAGCCTATGAGAGGCTATTGGTGAAGCCTAGTTGCAGCAGAAGACAGCAGTGTTTTGGAGATGCCAGTACCATGAGATGACCACTAAGAACAGCAGCAGCAGTGGAGTACAGGCATCTGGAGTCTAGAAGACAAGGTGTGTGCTACAAAGGGCAAAGCTGGAGAAGTGACTCAAGCCCTTGGAGGAATCCAGAAGATCGTGAGTAGATCCCAGACATTGGACGGTTGGAGTTTGTTTGATTTTGCTTTTGATTGTGACTGTGCCCTGATATTTTTTTCCTCCTGAAGGAAGAAGGTATTTTAGTGGAGCCCAAAGTTAAGAGACTTTTAATTGTAAAAAGACTTTTAAAGTTATTTAGGTCTTGGGAATGAATAAGAAAGTAAAGGTTGAGGCTTAATAGTGATGTATTTGTGTGTCAAGTTGACAAGGGGTCAATTGTACTGGCCGGTTTTGTGTGTCAACTTGACACAAGCTGGAGCTATCACAGAGAAAGGAGCTTCAGTTGAGAAAATGCCTCCATGAGATGCAGCTGTAAGGCATTTTCTCAATTAGTGATCAAGGTGGGGAGGGCCCCTTGTGGGTGGTGCCATCACTGGGCTGGTAGTCTTGGGTTCTATAAGAAAGCAGGCTGAGCGAGCCAGGAGAAGCAAGCAAGCCAGTAAGAACATCCCTCCATGACCTCTGCATCAGCTCCTGCTTCCTGACCTGCTTGAGTTCCTGTCCTGACTTCCTTTGGTGATGAACAGCCATGTGGAAGTGTAAGCTGAATAAACCCTTTCCTCCCCAACTTGCTTCTTGGTCATGATGTTTTTGTGCAGGAATAGAAACCCTGACTAAGACACATGGCAATATTAACGGGCCTGTCAACATGGGAAGGGGAACCTTCTTGGGATCTCAGTTCTACACAAAGAACTACAGGCAACTAATGACTGCCAGGAAAGGGAGAGTTGGCCTCTTCCAGGGCTGAGCCTCCTTATTGGTTGTCCAAAGCAGAGAGCTCAGTCCTGAAGTCATATACACATACAAACAACAAAAATGGACTCAGGAAGTTGTATTTATGTGCCTATTTGTATGCACACATTCATACAGACACTCCCCCAACACATATGTGTGTGAGACAGAGAGAGAGAGAGAGAGAGAGAGAGAGAGAGAGAGAGAGAGAGAGAGGTATAACTAAGGAAAGGATAACTGGGAGGGCTGGAGGGAGGAAAGAGAGGAGGGAAAGTGATATGTTTCTATTTCAATTAAAAACATATTAAAATTTTTTATTAAGTGGAGAAACTTGCTTGCGGTGATTAAGACTTAGCCACTGGATGGCTTTTTCTAGCCCATTGTCTGGGACACTCTGAGAAGCCTTCACGGTCTTCTCTTTGCTATCAAAAGTGTCTTTCCAGAAAGAACTCGACCCCATGAATGAGTTCCAGAAAGAACTCAACCCCATGAATGAGAGTTATTTTCATGTTAAGAAGGATTAGTATTTTCATCTAAAAGAATTATATTAAGTAATGGTTTTCAGCAAGCAGCGAGACTATTAATATTATAAGAATTGTTTAAGGTCCTCTTGAAATTCTGATTCTATAGTGCTGGCTTCTGTTAATTGAATAATTTTTTAATGCGTGCTTTTGACAGGCAGTATGCAAATAGACAGCTCACCAACCTGTCTTCATCCTGAATTCAGGACCAGAAAGTAATGTCTAGGGAAATCTCATTACTGACTTCTGATTTTCCATTAAGCTTGTCTCTAAAAATCAGCGTATGTAATCTTGGCGTATACCCTGGCCAGGCTCTCCACTTTTTTTTTTTTTTTTTTTACTTTATTTCCTTTCTTTCTTTCTTTCTTTCTTTCTTTCTTTCTTTCTTTCTTTCTTTCTTTCTTTCTTTCTTTCTTTCTTTCTTTCTTTCTTTCTTTCTTTCTTTCTTTCTTCGAGACAGGGTTTCTCTGTGTAGCTCTGGCTGTCCTGGAACTCACTCTGTAGACCAGGCTGGCCTCGAACTCAGAAATCATCCTGCCTCTGCCTCCCAATTTATGCTGGGCGTATCTGACACAATTCCATGGTAAATTAAGGAACACGTCCTAGGAAGCTGGTTTGTTGCAGTGAGCAGACTTAGTAGAGCAGATAGCCATGTTGTTTTTCTGTGCAGATAGAGACACAGGTGCTGCCTAGTTTCTATTTCTGTTTCAAGTTCTTCCACTTCTCAGCATAACTGCAACATTTTGCATAGAGTGTTTTTCTTAATATCCAGGTAAACATCTGTGGAATGTGAATGTTACTTTTATCTACTTTCTTCTCTAGAATTGGCAGCCACTGCAGTATGTTTTACTCCTATGTGCAGAGAAAAAGCACAGGAATGATAAAATAATTCCTTCTCCCCTTTGGGGAATTTCACACGAGACAACAATTCTGTGGCAGAGACGCCATTTAGAATTTCTTAGCCTTGAGAACACATGCAAATCTTGGACCTAGTAAACAAACTCACTCATAACTCATGTGTATACAGTTTAATAGATCTGCCAAACAATGGTTGCCTGCTCACGAATTCATGCCCACAAATGACAGACACGTAATGAAATTACTTAAAAGAGGAAAATGTGCCGAGAATTTTCTACTCTCATGTGCTTGGTAAATGAAATCAAAGTATCTGAATGAGGACTATAAAAAAAAAAGTTGTCTTGCAGATTAAAAAATGCTTGCTGGGATATTGCTGATCAGTGAGTGATACTGTAAATCCACTCACCTATAAGACAAAGTTGTTCTTGGACCAAGAAGAACTCTTCTTTAATGTCTTCTTAGAGAGAATTCATTCTTATTCTTCATCTGTTTAGAAATCTCTTCCATGGTGTTCAAATTAACGAGGCCTCCCCAGGTTGCTCTTTATTCTCACCTAAGATTTTTTCCATTTTAAGACTCATCACAACTTATAGTAATCTTGTTTTGTTGTTGTTTTAGTTGTTGTTGTCTTGTTTTTACTGGCAGCCTCAGTCTTCTTGGCAACAATGAAATTCGATGAGTTTGGGGAATTAAAAAGGAATCTTACTTAGAGAGCCAGGGCCTCAGTGAGTCAGTCTGTGGGAGGGGCTTAGTAAACTGTCCGTGGATCCGTGGTGACAGAGCCACAGGACAAGCTGCTCCTGTGAGCCAGCATCACCCAGCTAATTATCCTCAATTTGCTCCAAGTCCAGTAGCTCAGACAGTCTTAGAAACAGAAAACAAAGCTGCTGTGCTAACACCAGCCTGTCATCCCAGCTCTATCGAGGCAGAGGCGGGAGAACTACGGGTGCAAAGGTAGCTTCGATTACACAGCATGATTTTACCTAAAAAAAGCAAAACAAAACAAACAAAAAACTAGCTACAATACTGTTAGTTTACACAAGTGTGTGGAGGGAGTAGAGAGCCCATAGAGAAACTGCCCATCGCAAGGATTCTCTGCCCTTGCTTCTGCTGCTTTCAACCCCACAGTCCTTTGGGGCTCCCTGTCTTGCTCATTATAGGCACAAGAAGCACACAGCAGTAGCCATGGTCTCTGGACACTAGGTGGCGTAACACCTCTCCCTCAGCGTGGTAACCTAAAAACATTCCTTTATTGACTTAACTGGATCTGTTGTAGAGGTTTTGGGGTAAATTTAAATTTATTTTCTAGATTATGTTCCCATAATAGAAACTTTGAAAATTACAAAACAAAAGAAAAAAATCCATTAGGCCTATGCGACTCCCCCTTGGAATCCTCATATTTTAATATATTGGCATATTTCTTTCAACCTGTCTTCCTCATTTCCCACCTTTTTAAGAATAGATAATATGTTACATGTTTACTGTTAAATGACTTTGTTCAAAAATAGTCTATGGTAGTAGGAAATAGTTATGTAAATCATTTTAAAGACTAGATAATGTTTCCTAATGTGAATAAGCCTGCATCGCTATAACTAATCTCTTGATGGCAGAAGAGGAAGTATGTCAATTCCTTAGTTTGTAGTAACTTGTTCTACCGTACTACCATGTGGCCCATAAAAATGTTATTTATTTATTCATTTATTTACTCAAGACAAACTCTCATTTTGTAACTCTGGATGACCTGGAACTTGATCTGTAGACCAGGCTGGCCCAGAACCCATAGACTTCCCCCTACCTCTGCCTCCCTAGACAGGCTTTTTTCCTCTCTCTATGCTCTCAAAACACCTGCCGCATGTAACAGGTCCCAAGGTCTTAGCCATGGATGCAGTGACGTTTTGGTCCACCGTTTTACCTGTTTCTCACCATTATTTTCAGAATAGATAATGTTATTTATTATTATCTGTTAAATGATTTTGCTCCAAAACATTCAATGTTAGTAGAAATATTTGTAACAGATGCCGTGATGGAAGTGTCATCCAGGCCTTGGCACCCAGCTGCGTGTGGGCAGCAACACCTGATGTAACGAGAGCCCAGACCTAACCCAGCGAAGCCCATGCAGTGGGGCAGTCCCTAAGCACGCTAACCTTGCTTTGTGGCTCCTGCAGTTCCCTTAGCTGTCCTTGCTCATTGAATATGCCAAGCTAAGGTGTGGTTTTGCACTTAAAAATTCACCCTGGGAAAGTCTTGCTCAGTCACCAGCCAGCTAAGAAAGACTTTCTTTTGGCTTAAACCCGTGACTGAGGGATCTTCTCTGGTGGATATCTCACAAGACGCACAAACTCTGTAAACTGATTATATTGCTCCTGTTTGTGTGTATGTGTGTGTGTGTACACGTGTGTGTACATGTGTGTATGTATATGTACATGTGTATGTGTGAGTGTGTGTTTGTATCTTTATTATTTCTTTTATTTTTTTTGAGATTATGACGTAATTAGATCATGTTCCACTTCTGGATCATTACCCCAAACCTCTCATATGCTCTTTCTTACTCTTGTCCAAATTCAGTTTTCATTAATTGTTTTTATTCATATATATATATGTATGTATGTATATTCATATTGTTAAATATAAGCCGACCAGGCTGCACAGTGTTACTTGGAAGCCTGTTTTCAGGTCTGGTCAGTTGTTGTCGAATGAGCAGTAGCTATGCTTGTCCATGGAGAAGGCTCTATCTTCTGCTCTCAGGATTCCTTAGTTGCCTGGAGTTCTTTGGCTAGAGTTTGCTTCTGTAATCTTGGAGAGAAAATCTTGTTATTAAAGAGTAAGGGAAATGGTGGCAGATGACTTTAATCCAAGCACTCAGGAAACAGGGGCAGAAGGATCTCTGAGTTTGAGGCCAGCCTGGTCTCCATATTGAATTCAAGGACAGCAGGACTAAATAGAGACCTTGTAAGTGTAAAGTCCCATGCCACTACACCTAGCAGATTTTACATTTAGCACAATTTCACTAATATTATTATTATGCTAGTTAAAGTGTTTGATAATTTAATAGACAAAATGCTTTAGCTCATGTTTAATTTTGCTAAGGAAATCAACTCTTTTAAATACAATTATTTGCTCTGCACGCTAATATTGTTTGTTCGCTTATACAAAGGATTCTTTGTGCTTCATCTATTTCAGGGAATCATTTAAATTCTTCATGCTATTAATAAGCTCATAAATCAGATAACATACATACTTTTTTCAGTTTTTTTTTAATTTAACACGAATTTGATTTGTGATCTATTTGAAATACACATTTCGGTTTAAGCTGAAAATGCTGTGACCTTGCTCATGACCCATTCCATTCGGTTGAAGCTTAAAGTCAGCGTCCAGAAGACGGGATTAGAAAATAGTTGTCCACAGTTTTTACTCCTTTAAAAAGTTTTGGGCTGGAGAGATGGCTCAGCGGTTAAGAACACTGACTCATCTCCCAGAAGTCCCGAGTTCAATTCCCAGCAACCACACGGTGACTCACAACCATCTGTAATGGGATCCAGTGCCCTTTTCTGGATCCCATTTTCTGGAGTGCCCTTTTAGCTGTCTGAAAACAGCTGAAGTGTACTCACATAATATAAAATAAATCTTTTTTTTTTTTTCCGAGACAGGTTTTCTCTGTGTAGCCCTGGCTGTCCTGGAACTCACTTTGTAGACCAGGCTGGCCTCGAACTCAGAAATCCACCTGCCTCTGCCTCCCAAGTGCTGGGATTAAAGGTGTGCGCCACCACTGCCCGGCAAATCTTTTTTTTTTTTTTTTTTAGAAAAAAGAGTTTTGGTAGGCAGCCCATCGACAAGGATAGCTGAGGGTGTGAGGTGATGAACTCGATTTCATTTAAAAACGTGTCGAAACTTATATAACCAATAAAAAGTGATGCCATACTTAGAGAAAGGTTGTATTGTGGGACCGGCGAGGTGGCGCCGTGGATAAAGATGGCCGCTGTGCAATGATGAGGGCCTGAGTTCAGTTCCCAAAATCACTAGGGTCAGAGAGTACTGACTTCTGAAAGCTGTCCTCAGTCCTTCACATGGGTCATGCGCTCTCATATATAAGCAACGCATGCGTGTGCACACACATCATTAATGTTTTTTTAAATGAAGAGCTTTTTAAAAAAAATTTACTTATTTTATGTATACGAGTACACCATTGCTCTCTTCAAACACACCAGAAGAGGGCATCCGATCCCATTACAGATGGTTGCGAGCCACCATGTGGTTGCTGGGAATTGAACTCAGGACCTCTGGAAGAGCAGTCAGTGCTCTTAACCACTGAGCCATCTCTCCAGCACCGTCATTAATATTTAAAAAAGATAATTATACGTGTATATTTTATCTTGTTATTCTGGAAATTTATTCAGGTATGTGGAATTATTCAGGATAAACTTTGATATTCTTTTAAATTGCCAACCAATTATACATTACATCTCTGTTGAATCATCTTTTCCTTTCCTGATAATTGATGTCACCTACTTTATAATAAATTTATATGTATGCTTGTAACATCTTTAAAACCACCAGAACTATGACGATAGAATTAATGAAGTGTTGAGTATGTATTTTGTAAATTAGTTTTACTATGGTATAATTTGCATATAATATAATGTATTCTTTAAAAATTTGCAGATTTGAATTTTTGACAAATGCATACACTTAGGTAATCAAATAACCTCAACCATGATAAACATCTCTCATCCTAAAATGTTTTTCTTGTGCCCCCTCAGAGAGCCCCTTGCATGCATCCTGGGCCACTATCGGTGTTCTCTTTAATTACAAATTTATTATATGAAAAATATATTTTCAATAAAAATTAGTTTTTACCATTTTAGAGTCTTATAAAAATAGAATAATATGAAAATAGAATAATAGATTATTGTAGATACCAGTAATTGATTATTTTCATTCTTAAGATGTACCATCCTGTAGAAAGCACAGGGAATTATTTGGGTCCATGGATGAATGTTGCTCTGGTAGCCAAGTTTTTAATGTTGGTTTGTCTCCTGTATGGTGTGATTGTCAGCCCTTGTGATGGATATTTAATGACATGTTTTATAGGTAAAATATTTACTTATCTTAGAAAAATATAAACGGGTGGATTCTCCAGATGATACGACTAGACGTTTGCTTAATTATTAAAGCAATCGCAACGTATCTCTCCAGCTGTTTGCACTACTTTGCACACGACCGTGTGCGGGAGTTCAAATTCATATACGACCTGTTACGGTCAGTCTTCCTCCTAGCCATGCGTCACCATTTCACTCTGTAGCTCGCCTCAATGCTACTTATTTGTAATTTTTTGATGAGTACCAATGTGGGACTCAATGAATTTAATGAACATTTGTGGAATTTCTTTGTGCTCCTCGTTTTTGTTCTATTGTTCACTGAATTCCTTCTCTTCTAATATCAGAAATTTTCCATTTTTACGAGGTCCAATTAATCAGCTTGTTTATTTATTTATCCACTTTACATCCCGCTCACTGCCCCCTCCCTGTCACTCCCTCCCACAATGCTTCCCCCTCCCCCTCCTCTTCTCCTCTGAGCGGGTAAGACCCTAGGAATATCTCCACCCTGGCATTTCAAGTCTCTGCGAGGCTAGCCGCATCCTCTCCAAAGAGGCCAGACAAGGAAGCCCAGCTAGAAGAACATATCCCAGGTACAGGCAACAGCTTTTGGGATAGCCCCTGCTCCAGGTGTTTGGGACCTACATGAAGGACAAGCTGCACATCTGCTGCATATGAGCGGGGAAGCCTAGGTCCAACCCGTGTATGTTCTTTGGTTGGTGGTTCAGTTTCTGGGAGCCCCAAGGGTCCAGGTTAGTTGATGCTGGGCCGCAATCCTTCCTCCTATTCTTCCATAAGGATCCCCAAGCTCCATCTGCTATTTGGCTCTGGATGTCTGCATCTGTCTGAGTCATCTGCTGAATAGAGCCTCTCAGAGGACAGCCACGCCAGACTCCTGTCAGCAAGCATAATGGATTATCATTAAGAGTGTCAGGGATTGGTGCTTGCCCATGGGATGGGTCTCAAGTTAGGCTGGTTATTGGTTGGCCATGCTCTCAGTCTCTGCTCCATCCCCCGTCCCTGCATTTCTTGTAGACAGGATAATTTTTGGGCTGAAAGGTTTGTGGGTGGGTTGATGTCTCTATCGCTCCATTGGGTTTCCTGCCTGGATACAGGTGGTGGCCTCTTCAGGTTGCATATCCCCAGTGCTGTGAGTCACAGCTATGGTTACCTCATTGATTCTTGGGCACCTCCCCTATCCAAGGTCTCTTTCTCACCCTGGAGAGGCTTACCACCTATCCACCCCCATCAATGGCAGATCTCCATTAATTCTCATGGCCATCTAGCCATCTCTCCTGACTCTCCCCACACCTGGTGCTGAACCCCCCACTTCCCTCCTCATCCCCTCTCCCACGCAGTTCCCTCCCTCCCTCCCATGACTATTTTATTCCCCCTCTAAGTGAGAGTCAAGCATCCTCACTTGGGTCTTCCTTCTTATTTAGCTTCTTTGGGTCTGTGGAGTGTAGCATGGAACGTGTATTTTATGGCTAATATCCACTTATAAGTGAATAAATACTATGCATGTGTCTTTTTGGATTTGGGTTACCTCTCTCAGGATGATATTCTCAGGATCCATCTGTTTGCCTGCAAAAGTCACGATGTCCTTGTTTTAAATAGCTGAATTCCATTGTGTAGATGTACCACATTTTCTGTATCCATTCTTCAGATGAGGGACATCTGGGTTGTTTCTAGTTTCTTGCTATTATGAATACAGCTGCTGTGAATATAGTTGAGCAAGTGTCTTTGAGGGAGGGCGGAGCATCTCTTGGGTATATGGCTAGGAGTGGTATAGCTGGGTCTTGAGATGGAACTATTCCCAGTTTTCTGAGAAACAGACTGATTTCCAAAGCAGTTGTACAAGCCTGCACTTCCCCCAGCAATGGAGGAGTGCTCCTCTTGCTCCACATCCTCGCCAGCATGTGCTATCTCTTGAGTTTTTGATCTTAGCCATTCTGATATGTGTAAGATGGAACCTCAGAGTTGTTTTGATTTGTATTTCCCTGACAAGTGTTATTTTTGTGTTTGTCTAAGTGCCCTCAGAAGAGGGCATCAGTTTTCCCAGAGCTGGCATTAAGGGTGGTCTTGAGTCTCCTGATGTGTGTGCTGGGAGCCAAACTTCTGCAAGAGCAGCCGGTGCTCTCAACCTCTGAGCCATCTCTTCACTTCTTTCCACTCAACGTACCAAGTTTTAAAAAGTGTTTGATTTTATTCCTATCGAAGAAATTTTCTGCTCCATTAGCACAAACTATCTTCTATTACTCATTTCCAGTTTGCTGTGACATGATCCTTACAGACCTCTAATCTGGGCGTGTAGTAGCTCACTGTTTCCAGTAGCTTTTCTCCTTCTTCTTCCTTCTCCCATGGGTGGGGTTCCCAACACCCATGACTGGAGTCTGAGAACAATTTTACTTCTTTCTTTCTGTTCTGCCTTCTCTTTTCCTTTTTTCTTCCTTCCTTCCTTCCTTCCTTTCTTCTTTCCTTCCTTCTTCCTCCTCCTCTTCCTCCTCCTCCTCCTTCCTCCTCCTCCTCTTCCTCCTCTTCTTCCTCCTCCTCTTCCTCCTCCTCCTCTTCCTCCTCCTCCTCCTCCTCCTCCTCCTCCTCCTCCTCCTCCTCCTCCTCCTCCTCCTCCTCCACCTTCTCCTCCACCTCCTCCTCCTCTTTTGTCTTTCCTAAACTGGTGACAGTGGGCCCCTTGCCTTGTTTCCACGTCCTGCTAGAGCAAGGATTTAAGGCCACAATAGTGAAGCACCGCTTCCTGTTCACACTTTATCAAACCTTTACAACACGCAAAGAAGTCCTCGTCTGTTAATCTTCACTTCTGTGTGTGTTGTCCTTCCTGTTTTACAAATAACGAACTGAGGCCTCAAAGAAATGAATTCACTTCAGGTTGGATAGCGAGTCCACAGGGGTGTTGTAGTTTGTAACTGAAGGTTGCCTCATTGACTCTAGGAATGGAGTCTACAGTCGAATCTCACAGCTGCAGAGCAGTGGAGACAGGAATGGGCTCTGAGAGGAATTGGGGGGTGAACTCTGCCTCTACACTGATTGTGTAAGCCCTCCCCCAACACAACACGGTTAGGAGATGGAATGACTTTTGCACAGGAAGTTTGGAGCATGCCGGAAGCTCTCCCTCCCCTCTCCCCCCATGCACATTCTATTTTGTCTATTTTAAGGTGAATGGAGTTTTCCTCCAGTAGATTAAAATGCACAATATGTCTTATTCATAGCCTTTCGATTCTCTTATCTCTCCTGCTTTTTTTCCCCTCTTTCTGTCTTCAACTTCTTGGCAACTTCCCCACCTGAAGTAATGTTACTTAATAGCAATTTGAGCAGAAAGCACACGCAGCAGAAAGGAACAGCGGGAGAGCCCAGTCAGCACGTTTGTTATGTCCATCAGAGGTGCAAGTAATGCAAATGTTCTGTCGAAATTTTGTACAAGACACTTTCAAAGCAATTTTATTATTTGGACAAAGGGTCACTGAAAGACTTAATGAAACTACTTTTTTTTTTTTTAACTAACAGTAGGTAGATGAATAAAAGAGATGCCAAGTGTCACGTGCTTAAGATGGTGTATTCTGGAAGCTGAACATGGAGGAATGCTTCTTCCTGGCCTGCTCCCCTGGCCTGCTCAGCTTGCTTTCTTATAGAACCCAGGACTACCAGTTCAGGGATGGCATCACCCACAATGGGCCCTCCCCCCTTGATCACTAATTGAGAAAAGGCCTTACAGCTGGATCTCATGGAGGCATTTCCTCAAGGGAGGCTCCTTTCTCTGTGGTAACTCCAGCTTGTGTCAAGTTGACACACAAAACCAGCCAGTACAGGTAGGATAGAAGAAAACCTGGCATACTTGCGTAGCATGCAGGAAGTGCAGGGACCAATGTCTTGTGCCACATTACACCAGGTACGTGTGTAATCCCAGCAATCCAGCGGTGGA